>JAJREH010000027.1:0-536238 GCA_023065455.1 Cladonia rangiferina | reverse complement strand
AACCCTAACCAACCCTAACCCTAACCCTAACCCTAACCCTAACCCTAACCCTAACCCTAACCCTAACCCTAACCCTAACCCTAACCCTAACCCTAACCCTAACCCTAACCCTAACCCTAACGATACGGGTTAGGGTGTAACGTCTAACCCGAGCCCTAAAGATAGTCGCCGTACCCTTCCCCCCGACTCTAACTGCCCTTAGCGTCTCCTCCCGATAAAATATATATTAGGGTTAGGGCATTATGAAGTCCCGAACTTTTTTTTTTTTTTTTTTTTAAAATATCCCCGCGGGCATCTTGCCCCGTAAGGATGGGTGGCGGGTTATATAAAGGACAAGAAATCACTCTGATGGACTGGTTGCAGCACCAATTATACTCTATCTCTCAGGCGATAATTAGTACACACCAGGGAGAGTACCGCGAAGGGAGGGGTTTGGGACTTACAGTAGGAATAGGGTTCCGCCTCCTAGGAAAGAGGACGAAAGATGCCCTCTAAGCTTATTAGAGGGTTATTGTCTAACCGATACTATAGGCGGCCGTTGAGAAGCCCGCGGAGCGGAATGTCGGGGAACGGAATAGGAGGCACGTAGAGACTCATATAGTTGCAGAGCTGCATTAAACCTGCGTTTTTAACTCTATATAGGATAACAAGACCTGCCCTTTAAGTGTATAAGTTGGCTAGCTTTAGATAGTCTAATAAATCAAACCCCTAACCCTAACCCAATACTTAGCGGTTTCGGGTTCCGGGTTCCGCGTTCCCCCGCTCCTCCTACATCGGGTTCCCTCCGGCTGACCTATCTCTTCATATCAAATCTTCTGCATAATATTACATCTCTTTCCTAGCGAACTTCATCGGGTTAGCCTCGCCTTATATTTCTTTTTTTTCTAAATAAATTAAAGAATGTATTCAGACTTTCAATATATTTTTTAATATATAACTTATTTCTATCTTATCTTCTTTAACTTAATATTCTAAATTTAAAATACTTTATATAATATTCTTTCTATATTTTATATTCTATTCTTTTTACTTATAACTTTAACGACTTAATATTACTTTATATATATCTTAATATTATATTTAAATCTTAATATATTAATCTTTATCTTTTTTCTATAAAAATTCAATAGAAAATCTACTTATATTTTAATATATATATTTATTATTTATATTAAGAACTATATATATTTCTTATAAAAATATAAAAACTCTTTATTTTTTATATAAATATCTTTCTTCTTTATTATTCTAATAAAAAATCTATCTTAACTAAATTTTATTTATCTCTACTTAGAATTAAAATCTTAATAAAATTTAGAATATTTAATATATATTTACTATTAATCACATTATTTTATTAGAAAATATTTTAGGATTAGAAATATTAGAAAGTTGAATTTCTATCTATATATTATAAATTCTCTATGGAATATTACGAAAATACTTAAAAAACCTCTTTCTATCCTAAAATACTCTATCTTTTCTATCTTTATATAAAGGTAAAGTTGATACTCTAATATATATCTATTAGTATAATAATATAATAAACTTATAATAATAACTTACTTTTAAATTATTGAATTTACTAAGATCTTAATAATTTAATTAAAATATATCTTCTAGAGCTTGAAGAAGAAAAGCTTTATAATATATTAATATATAATTCCTTATATCTTTAATAGAATAATATAAAAAATTAAAAATTATTAACCGTTTTTTATTTTTTATTTCTAAAGATTAATAACTAATAATATTATTCTCATCTCTAGATAACGGCCTAAATAGGAAGTGAATAGATGTTGTAGATTAAGGTCGATTAAGATTTCTATATAGAATATTAGAAATAATAAATAAAAATAAATTTTTTAGAAAAATTATTTTACTTATAATTTCTTCTCCTATTTTCCGTAAGGTAGAATTTTTTTAGATATAGATTTTCATTTAGGACGTCCAACCTTTCTATATATAAAGTTATTAATTACTTAATAAATAAATAAAGAAGGAAAAATTTAAAAAATTAAAAAATAAAGAAGACTTACTCTTTCTTCTTAGACTTTTCTATATTAATTGGATCTAATATAGGTATTGGAATTAATAGAGTAATAGTAGAAGAATTAATACTATAAGGTATAATATTATCCAAAGAATTTAATGAATTTTTAAAGATCTTATCGAAATTTTTGAAATTTTCGAAATTTTCAAAGTTTTTAGGACTAGCGCTGAGAATTAGGCTAGGAATAGGGCTAAGGATAGGATTTCTAGCTTTTAAATAAGTTAATAAGTTCTAAAAATTATTATCAAGAGGTAGCTAAGAATCCATTCTAGATAGATAATTAAAAAGATTAAGAAAAGAAGAAAAGAAAGTCTTTTATATATCTATCTTTCTTATTATCTTAGTAAGCTTAAATTTGGTTAATATAATTCAAAATTTATATAAATTAAGCTTTAAAATTTGGTTTTAAATCTAATCCTAAATTGGTATAATAACTTTTTGGAGATTAAATTCTAAATTAAATTATTTTATTTAATTAATTTAAATCTTAAGTTGATAAAATAAAGTTTCTGGTAATAAATATATAATTCTAAATTAAATTTTAAATTATACTTTTATATATTTTAATCTTAAATTAGTATAATAACTTTTTGGGTATTAAATTCTAAATTGGATTATTTAATTAAAATTTAATCTAAGTAAATTTAATCTTAAATTAATATAATAAGGTTTCGGGTAATAAATATATAGTCCTAAATTAAATTCTAAATTATACTTTTATATATTTTAATTCTAAATCAGTATAATAACTTTTTAGGTATTAAATTCCGAATCAAATTATTTAATTAAAATTTAATTTAAGTAAATTTAATCCCAAATCGGTCTAATAAGGTTTCGGGTAATAAATATATAGTTTTAAATTAAATTCTAAATTATACTTTTATATATTTTAATCTCAAATCGATATAATAACTTTTCGGGTATTAAATTCCAAATCGGATTATTTAATTAAAATTTAATCTAAGTAAATTTAATTTTAAATCGATATAATAAGGTTTCGGGTAATAAATATATAGTTTTAAATTAAATTCTAAATTATACTTTTATATATTTTAATCTTAAATTGGTATAATAACTTTTCAGGTATTAAATTTTAAATCAGATTTTAAATCTAAAAGTACTAAGATATTCTTAAAAATAATTAGAAGAATTTATATATATATATTATAAAGCTATATTAGGCCTATAAATAGAAGGTTTAATCTTAAATTTATATAAATAAATAAGAAAGTTATTAGCTAAAATAAATTATTTTTCTAAAAATTTAATTTTCTAAGTTTCTTTACCTTTATTACTCAGCGCTTAGCTGTTATACCTAATACCCAGCGCTTAGCTATTATATTTATTACTTAACACTTAGCTATCACTCTTACTACCTAGCGTTTATTTTTTTTACTTAGTATTTAAATTTATTTTTTAGGATTAGAATTAATAAACTTATTAAATAATTATTATTTATATAAAATATTTTATATAATATTCTTTCTATATTTTATATTTTATTCTTTTTACTTATAAATTCATTAAGTTATTATTATTTTATATATATTTTAATATTTAATTTAACTCTTAATATATTAATCTTTATTTCTTTTCTTTTAAAAATTCTTTTAAAAATTCTTTTAAAAATTCTTTTAAAAATTCTTTTAAAAATCTAATTATATTTTAAAATATATACCTTATTATACTTAATATATAATATATATCTATTATTCTTATTAAGAATTATATAGATTTCTAATCTTAAATATAAAATTTAACTTTCCTTTATATAAAAATCTTTAAAATAAAATTTTAGATTTTAAAATTCTTTTCTATATACTTTAATTATTCTAATCTTATTTCCTATAAAAATATATATATATATATTCTATTTATACTTATATTATTTAATATTCCTTCTCTTAAATATAATTCTTTTTTTTTAATTAAAAAACTCGTTTTCTTTTTCGAAGAATTCTAATAATAAAATCCAAGCTTTCAATCCTAACTTATATTAACTATTATTTATATTACTAATATAATTTTTAAATTCTAATCAATTCGAATCCTTATATTCCTCGCTATATAAATAAAATAGAAATAAATTTAATTTTCAATATTTATATATTAAAAAATATAGCGACCAAGTTCCTATATATAAAATATAATATTTTAGCGAATTATTATACTAATTTTAACTTTAAAAATATATAGATATTAATAAAAAACATTGTAAGTAAATTTCAATATTCTTTAATTTTTTACTAGAAAATTCGATTTTAGTTTTTTCTTTTAAAACTTTATTATATATTCGACTTCCGCTTTTATATTTCACATAACTCTATTTAAATATATCTTTATATATTATACAGCTATTAATATCGTGTTCTTTATAATCTTTTTTATTAAAAAAATAGAAAATATATCAATTATTTAAGAATTCGAACTTATTAATAATATTATTAATAAAATCCCAGCTTTTCTTATCTTTTATTATTCGATTCTCGTTTTCTTAAATATATAATAGACTAAATTCAATATCTAGACTATTATCTTTAAAAATTTCTTTAATATTAATTTTTTCTTTTTTTTCTTTTTTTTCTTTTATTTTTATTATTTTTTCTTTATTTTCTTTTAAAAAGAAAAGACTAGATTTAATATCTAGATTATTATTATTAAAAAATTCATCATTTTCACTATTATTACTAATATTTTCCAAGTAATTATCTTATAATATATTAATATTCGCGATATCTTTAATTTCAAATATTTCTTTAGCTCTTTCTATAGGAAAATCTTCTATAATTGAATTTTCCTAATAATCCTAATTTTCTATATTATTATCGTCGAAATTCTGAATAGAAGATATAGAAATATTAAAAGATATAAAGTTATTATAATTAAAATCCAATATAATATTAATAGCTTTTATATAATCCGTATTAAATATAGTTAATGGCTGACTTATTAGAATTATTAAATTCTTAATAATAAAGTTATTAATATTATATTTTTTGAAAAATTGATATTAATAGCTTTTAGTAAGAAAATTTTAATATAAAGCTATAATTTATAGAGGAATAAACCAAGGATATTTATAGTCTTTATTATATTTAATATTTTCCTTAGAAAGGTAAATATTTTGTGGTAATAAATATTTAAAACAAGCGGTTCTAGGTTTTAATAGTGATTTTTTTTCTAATTTTTTTAATAATCGCTCTAGATTGTTATTTAAATCTTTATTATATTTAAATATATAGTCCTTAGATTTATAATTTAAACTTAGATTATATTTTTTATTTCGAAAATATATAGCACATTTTGATTTTAATATATTTAGTTGATTTTTGAAAGAAATTTGGCTTTTTATATTAAAATTTTCAAAGTTAATCTAATTTTCTGTTTTATTAGAATATATATTATATCTTTCTAAATATAAATTATATTTATTTTATAATATATTGTATTCCTCTTAAAATTTATTTTATAAATAATAGTTAATTATTTGTTGATGGTAGATTTTCTTATTTATATACTATAATAAATAGAATTTATCAATATTTCGGAAAGATTCAATATTATTTTTAAAATTAGGCGGGTTTTTGTTTATTAGATTATACTAATTTAATCTTATAAAGAAATAAGAATAAGAATTCTTATTATCTTAACTAGCTTGACCAACTTCTTGTAGAAAATCTATAAAATTTTGCTTTTTATATATATAAATAATATATTAAATAGCTTTATAATCGATTCTATGGCTTAAAGTGGTAGAAGAAATTATAAAATAGTTTTCTAGCTTATTAATCCAATTTTTAAATTTTTTTTTTTTTTTTTTAGATGTATATCGACTATTATAGCTTAAATAATTAAATTTTTTCGCTATTTTATCAACATTTATATAGGAATTTATAAATATAATAGCTTTTTCACTAAATATTATATTTGGTTGAATTTTATTATTAATAAATTCTTCTAGCGATTTTATTTCGGATTTTTTATCTGGAATATTTATTATATTATAACTAATATTATTTCGCTTAGTTGATGCCTTTATTAGTATATTATTAATAATATTTAATTCTTTAAATAATAAAGTTTATATTTCTCGCGAAAGTGTCGCTGTTATAAATATTAATTGAATTTTATATTTATTAATTATTTTAATATATTTCGTACTCTAGCGAAAAGAAGCTTATATAATAATAATATAAGCTTTATTAATTACTAAATAAATAATCTTTTTAGGGCTATTTTTTTTAATAAATTTAATAAATTTATCCGATTTAATCGTTTCTATAGAAATTAATTATAAAGATGAATAAATATTAATAGAATTTTTGAATATTTTAATATTGATATTTTGCTCAATAGCTTTATTATATAAATTGTCTTTTAAAGCTATAAAAAAAATAATAGCAAGCGTTATTTCTTCTAGTTTTAAAAAAGCTGGTAATAAAAATAATAAACTTTTTCTCAATCTAGTAGCTGATATATATATAATTCTAGGAGTTTTTTCAAATATAGCTTCTATAGCTTTTTTTTACTCTATAGATTTGAATATCGCTAATTTATTTTTAAAAAATCGTTTTAATCCTTTGGTTAAATTTATTAAAAAAATAATTAAATCGCGTTTTTCTATATTAAAATCCTTATATAGATTTTGACTAGTTGAATTTCCTTAAATTCTTTTATATATTTAAATATCTTTAGTAGTACTAGCTTGGCGAGAATGTTTTTTAGAAGGATTTTTTATATTAAGTTTTAAAAGCTTAGAATCGGAGTTTTTAAATTCTAGATTTAATAAGTTAAAATATTTAAAATATTTTAAGCTTAAATTCTTCGATTTATTATAAATATCGATATTTTTATTATTAAATATAGTTAGATTACGCGAATATTAAGAATTATAAATCTTAGTAGAAGAATTTATTTATAAATCTTCTATTTTATTTTCATTATTATTAAGATCTTCACTATAGTCTAGAATTCTATTTTTTATAATATATTGATATAGATAGCGCTATTCGCTAGGCCGAATACTATTATTAAATAATTTAATTAAATATAATATAAAATTATCGATTAAATTTTTCATTATTAATTTTTTATTATTAATTTTAAAAAAATATTTAATATTTGATATTTCTAATTTTTTATCTAAAATATAGAGTTTTAGATATAGATAAAACGGTTGACTTAATAATAAATATATTTTTATTAGATCGCCTAGCGCCTGTGGTAAAAATTGAATATTTTCTTTAGTTCTTTAAGTTATCGATATTCCTTTATAGTAATTAAAATTAATTTAAACTAGATTAGATATATTATCAATATATATATTTCTAAGCTGAGTTTCTAGCGTATTTTAGTATTTTATCTATAATAATTCTTCTGGTCTAGGTAATGATCCGGAAATTGAATAGAATAAAATAAGAAATATATTAAGAATATTATTTCTAGCTTCTATTTATTTGAAAACCTTAGATTTTCGAAATATAGGTCCTTTATTAGATATATTTTTTACTAGTTTTTTACTAAAACTATTAGGATTAAATAATCTTTTTAATAAAAAATTATTCTAGCTAGTAAGATTACTAGAATCTTTAAAATAAAATCTTATAGATTTATTATTTATATTGTTTTTTATTGAATCTAGATTAATTTTATAAAGTAAATCGTCTTTTAAAATATTTAATAGATTATTATATAAAAGATTTAAACATCGATTTATTAATTTTTTAAAAAAGAATTTTAGTTTTAATATATCTAGCGAAGTATTTAGATATTCGATTTTATCTATAGAAACCTTATTAATTGTTGGTTTACTATTAGTATTTATAGCGATATTTTGTAAATAAGCGCGTATATTTACTAGCTCACTAAAACTATTAAAAGAATAGTTATTTAAATATTTATTTTAAATTTTTATAAGAGAATCATCAATTTTATATATTTTTCCTTCTTTAATAGCGATATTATAGTTTATTTTAATAAATTTAATCAAAAAAAGTCAAATAGTATATATTAAAGTACTTGAACTTTTTTCTATTATTTCTTTGGTTTTAAAAATCTTATTAATTGGATCAATATTTCGTATAATAAAAAAAGCTATTAATAGATTATTAAATTTTGAAAACTTTTCAAAATCTATAGCTTTTATATCTTGTTTTATTAAGGCGATAATAAGATATATATAAGTATTTTTTAATATATTTAATATATTAATTTTTTCGTTATCGTTATTATTATTATTAGATATATTTATATATTTTTTAATATCGATGTTTATATTTTCTAAGGCGGTAGTAATTTTTTTATTGAATTTTATTATAGGAATTTTGTATTCTTTTTGTATAAAAATTCGAAAACAGAATATAATTAATAAAGCTATTTCTTTATAGTATTAATCCTTAGTAGATTGGTTTTATAATATTTTAAACGGTTTTGTATTATTATATTCTTTTTTATCGTCTTGAAGAATCGATAGCGTTGTTTTATTAAAAAATTTAATTTTTTCTTTAATTTTAAAATATAGCGATTTAGTTTGTTTATATATTATATATAAAACTTTATCGGTTTTTTCGATAGGTATTTGTATTAATAATAATAGTTTATTAATATTTAGATTTTTAAGAAATTCGTGATAATTCGTATTAAGTAAAAAGCTGGATAGCTCTTTTTCTTCACTTTCTACCTCTTTTATTTTTAATTCTTTATATATTTTATTTTCCTTTTCTTTTATATTATTAAAATATTTATATTGAATATCTTTTATAGAATCAATATCTTTAGAAGAACTAATATTTTCAGAAGAATCGATATTTTTAGACGAATTCTCAATTTTTTCTTTTTCTTTTATAATAAAAAACGGTAGACTTATACTATTAGAAAATCTTTGCCCGTTTTGATTTTCTAAATATAAATTCTCTTTCTTAGTAAGTTGAAGATTCGCGTTATGTTGCTGATTTAAATGATTTTTTATTTTTTTATAAGATAAAACCGCATATTCGTATTTTTGGCAGTGATATAAATTAGATATTATATCTAAATCTTGAAAATAATATTGATTAAACTTTGGAAGCTTAATATCTTGAGGATTTTCTATATTTAATCCTTCGCTTATTTCTAATATATTCGTAATCGTCTTAATATTCTTATATTCTTTATGTTTTTGAATAATATACGACTTTATATCAATTTTTTTAACAGCTAAGCGGCAGCTAGTACAGATTAAGACTTGAAATTCTTTATTATAAGCGAATATATCCGAAATATATTCAACTTTAGTAGGAATAATATTAATATTATTAGAAGTCGACATCTTTAAAAGATATTAAAAAAATTTAGCGACGACAAGGTAGCGACGACGAGGTAGTGATAACGAGATAGTAATAATAAGATAGCGATGATAAGATAGCGATAATAAGATAGCGATAATAATATAAAGATATAAAGATATAAAGATATAAAGATATAAAGATATAAAGATATAAAGATATAAAGATATAAAGATATAAAGATATAAAGATATAAAGATATAAAGATATAAAGATATAATATAAAAATATAATATAAAGATATAAAGATATAAAGATATAATATAAAAATATAATATAAAGATATAATAATATAATCTAGATTATATAATCGTTATTATAATAAAGAAAAGAAAAAAGTAGAAGAAAATCTTCTTTCTTATAATAATATTATTAAGGTTTAATCTTTGTTTAATTAATTATTTTAATTATAAAGTATAATAATTAATTAATTAAACTTTAAAGTTTAATAATTAATTAAAATAATTAAATAAAGTTTAATAATTAAATAAATAATTAAATAAAGTCTAATAATTAAATAAATAAGTAAATAAAGTTTAATAATTAATTAAAATAATTAAATAAAGTTTAATATTTAAATAAATAATTAAATAAAGTTTAATGATTAAATAAATAAGTAAATTAAGTTTAATAATTAAATAAATATTAAATATTTAATTAAATAAAGTTTAATAATTAATTAAAATAATTAAATGAAGTTTAATTATTAATTAAAATAATTAAATAAAGTTTAATAATTAATAGAAATAATTAAATAAAGTTTAATAATTAAATAAATAAGTAAATAAAGTTTAATAATTAATTAATTAAATATAAAGTTTAAATAAAGTTTAATAATTAAATAAAATCTAATAATTAATTAAAATAATTAATTATATTAAATATTTTAATTATTAATTATATCGCGTTATATAACTTAAAATTTAAATATTAAAATTTATATTAATTATATTATATTATATAGTCTAAAGTTAAATAATAAAGATAAAAGCTAAGTAATAAAAAAAAAATTTAGAAAATAAAAGTAAAAGCCGGGTAGTAAAAGTGAAAAGACTTAGCTAAAAAATTAAATATTAAATAAAAAAAAGCTATTCTACTTAATAACTTTTTATTCTATTTACTAAATTTAGAAATTAGACCTGCTATAAATAGCCCTTTTATAGCTCTAAAATATATATATATAAAGTTTTAAAAGAGTTCACAAGATTTGACCGGGTACCATCGACTTTAGTTTAGAAAGTTTAAATTTATACTAGAAAATTTAAAATAAATCATAACTTTTTTTTCTATTTATATAATTTCAAAATTTAGCCTGCTATATATAGCCCTTTTAAATCTCTAAAATATATATATATAAAGTTTTAAAAGAGTTCACAAGATTTGACTAAGTACCATCGACTTTAGTTTAGAAAGTTTAAATTTATACTAGAAAATTTAAAATAAATCATAACTTTTTTTTCTATTTATATAATTTCAAAATTTAGCCTGCTATATATAGCCCTTTTAAATCTCTAAAATATATATATATAAAGTTTTAAAAGAGTTCACAAGATTTAACCGAGTACCATCGACTTTAGTTTAGAAAGTTTAAATTTATACTAGAAAATTTAAAATAAATTATAACTTTTTTTTCTATTTATATAATTTCAAAATTTAGCCTGCTATATATAGCTCTTTTAAATCTCTAAAATATATATATATAAAGTTTTAAAAGAGTTCACAAGATTTAACCGAGTACCATCGCTTAAAGTTTAAAATTTTAGAAATCTATATAAAAATATATAGTACTATAGGAACGCGCTAACTAAATCCGGAAATATTTTATCTATATATACTACTAGTCTATATAAGTATTTTATATATATAAATATTCTAAATACTTTATAAGATTTGACCGAGTACCATCGCCTAAAAGTTAGAAAACTTTAAAAAAAAGACCCTACTTAAGAATTTATATATATTAATAAGTCGCTAACTAAATTAGGAAATAAGTATATATATTTATAGCCCTATTAAAGCTCTATAAGATTGCCATATAAATTTTTTAAATACTTTATAAGAAATGCCCTAGTACCATCGGTTGAAAATATAGTAGTCGGGGGTTGTTTTTTTGCCACCGGAGCTATGGTACTGGGGCCCCGGTACCATAGCTCCCGCTTATAGGTTGACAATATCTAATGTCGGCGGGACGTCCGAGGTCGCTGCCAATATGGGAAGATAGGTCAATGAGTGTCTGTATAACATAACCGAAGTACCTGTATTACCATCGTATCATACGTATCTCGAATAGTACATGATCTGGTGTCGTATGCACATGGTTTAGCAGGTGTAAGTTCTAAGTAGTAAGTAGTAGAGTGAATAGCAATTATAAGTGAAGATGGTTTGATACACCATATGCTATCTTTCGAACTTCGGAATAGAAAGTATTAAGACTATTGATCCTAATACGTATAAGGAGAGTTCCCTAGCGCCGCGGACCCTATGAGTTTCTCATTAGTGCGCGTATATAGATCAGGGACTAGTATAGACACAATACAGAAACATATATAGGGACAGATACAAAAGTACATATAGGTATGATAGGGGGACACGTATAAAGATATCACGAGGACACGTGTAGGAATATTACCTTCTAGGGTGGTTTAGACTTGTAGGTTATAGTAGGTGAATCTATCTGGAGGGTCTGCTTCTATATATTAGGTAGAAAGACACTGCTGAACGTCTTGAAACGCGGTAATAGTACTGTGAATGATGTTTCCCGAAAGTGATGGGATCGAATATTCTGATGACTAATGTAGGAGCAAGAGATGACGTGGCTGTCGTAAGCAATTCGGTAATACCCTGCGCCTTTGCGCTTCCGGTCTCACCCTTTCCTGCCTGGAAACTAGTCCTTTCTGGATATGGTACGTAAGCGATGTATTTGCCACTATCTGATCTACTCAAGTACAGGGTCTCCATTTCCCTCTCAGCGTATGAGTCTCGTATGCACGTCGATTTGTGTACCAAGTTCTCTACGCTGATCTTACCGCCTCGAAGGCGATGGAACTGATCGACAGTAGGGAAATATCCGTGGTGAAGAAATGTGGGACGGGATGTGGATACAGGGATTGCTCGCATCTCCCTATTCGTATTTATATCCGCTCGAGGAGACGGAACTTCCTGGCAGTCCTTGCGAAGAGGACCCGTGAATTACCTCTGCAAGGACCATTTGCCCCGCGCTAGAATCAGTTCTGGCCATCAATACATGAGCATGAGGCTCTAGGTCAGCAAAATCCACTGTCGAACACAGCTACGTGAGTCAAGTGAAGGTTATACCACGAGGTCTTTGATACTCGGCCTGCATGGCCCATTTATCAAACTCGATGAACGCTGCCATTTTGCCACCCTTCCGAGTGGGGGGATTACAGCCTGCGTAGCATCCTGCAAGTTGAGCCGCAGTGCTCCGGGTCTCCGTCATGCGGGATTTGCTATCTACGAACGGGCCGTGGTCATGCATTAATGGAAGGGATAAGAGCCACTCATTATCACTGTACTTTTTCTTCATGGGATATGCTACCTCAAGTTTGCTCATAAATTTTGTCCTGAACATTTCAAATCAGAGCACTTCAAACACATTTCTCTGGCTCGAGTAGCTCTGCCTCCAGTATTAGCTCTCCTCACTAACACCCAAACCCAAAACCACAACGTATAATTGTCGCGCCATTATTCGCATCTCTCATAATACGTATCTGCCAATGACTGCGTTCTGTTCCACGGATCCGTTGATTGGTAATTGTCTTTCTGGATATTGAGTACGCGGCTGACAATTTCCAGCAACCTCGAACTCCAGTGACTCCCAGTCTTTTGCATACCCTACAGCCAGAGAGCGCTGGCCCAAAATATTGTCTTCGGTTATCAACGAGATCCGCTCCACTGCCCAAAAAGCCAGCTTATCCAAAGAAGATGTTGATGCGGGAGGATGGATTGAGTCGCAAATTTCATCGTTAGAGTCCAGCATGCTGACTGATGCGGTCTTGAAACCAATCCCGCATGACGGAGGGTTGGACATCGACGACTACAATAAGGAACTCAACTCGTTCCAAATATGTACCTGGTTGCGTTCTCCCTGGCTCTATACCGAATGTTACCTGTACCGCCTCATCCATACTTTCTTCTCAAGGTCCACCCTGTTCTGGCAGTCATTCGATATGTTCGGCACGATTAAACGCCAGTCATTTGTCGACAGCAAAAAGGGAGCTATCGAGCTGATCCAGAGATTTCGTGTGATACTACAAGTCATTCGAGAGAAGAGGGCTATCGACGAGGCGACTCAAAGAACTATCTTTGGGGAGATGATCCAGATTAGTCTGTGGGGGAATGCTACAGATTTGTCGCTTCTTACTTCATTTTCTGCGAAGGAGTTGAACAGTCGGCAAGGCAAATCCATCCGGGAGACGAAGAATGTTTTGGTCGATGATACAGAGCAGGTGTGGGATCTATTCTCGAAGCCTAGATCTTCCAACCGCTCGGAGATCTTACATATCATCCTGGATAATGCGGGGTTCGAATTGTTGACAGATCTGGTCTTTGTGGGATACCTCGTTGAAATTGGTTATTTCAAAAAAGTTGTCCTTCATGGTAAGCGAATGCCATGGTTTGTTTCCGACGTCAACCTAGAAGATATAACGTATCTCATTGATGGGCTTTCAAGTGGTAGCATATATGGAGACTTAGATTCTAACGAGGATATGGTGATTCGAGAAGTTGGTAGATACTGGCAATCACTAATGAATAGCGGCAAGATGGAATTTCGCACCGAATCGTTTTGGACAACGCAGCATCCATTCGGTCGAATGCCAACAGTCGATCTGGACTTATTCACCGAGCTATCGAGGGCAGATCTCGTGGTGTTCAAAGGCGATCTCAATTACAGAAAGCTCACCTACGACGGGATGTGGCCTTATAGCACAGCTTTTAGCGAGGCTCTCGGTCCTCTGGCCAGAAGACATGGCAGCAAAGGTCTCAGAACATTGGTTCTCAGGACCTGCAAAGCGGACGTATGCGTTGGGTTGCAGCCAGGTCAAGAGAAAACCCTAGAGCATGGTTGGACCACAAGTGGTAAATATGCCGTTGTTAGCTACTGGGACGCCAAAATGTAGCTCATAGTTGAATGTGATATGATTCTCGAGTGTGGATCACTCGATTATGGACTGCATTCCAGGAATTATGAATTTTTTCAAAGAGCTTTTAATAAGGCTGCTGGTGCTGCGGACTCCAGTGCTTTAGACAGAAAACTAAGCGCTCGTACACGATCGCAACCCAGACTTCAACACAGTGAGTACCTGCTAGTTTATGCGCGTGCAATGTGTTCCTACAGTGATCAAGACATAAACGGGTAAGCAGAGCCATTGAAGTCTGATTACAGAGATATGAAAAGAAGCAAGAAACGGAATACTCGACCGCCAAGGTTCATTTCCATCGGTTCTGCGAGACCATGGAAGCTTACTCTGGCATCCTCTCTTTCATTGCAAACGTTGACAAGTACATCTCGGTTTTCTGTGGAACATTGACAACGACTATTGTAGCAGGTTTTGAGCTGCTAGATGGATGATACCTCGCCCGAGGTGCTAGCATCTATGGTAGGTCGCTCCTAACATATATGATAGGATAACACCTGATGGTGGCAAGCTAATAGTGACACTAGTACCAACATGCGAGATATCCAACAATTATTCAGGTATAGGTTCCCCCAGATCTATCCATATCATAGCCTGGCATCAAAAGACACCGACTGAAGAATATGAGCGGGCATCAACCAATCGAGGAAAGATAGCAAATGGATTCGCGTCAGCAGTAGGCGATATCGGTACTGAGATAAAGTATCTAAAAGACCACCTTGAAGCGTTCAGGGAGAACTACTCTGTATCCTCCGCCGTTGGCCTTGTCGTGATCGCCGCGCAGCTATACACCAGGATTTTCCGCTTTCTTTTGCCGAATTTACGCTGGGACCTGTCGAAATGAGAGCGCTCTAAAGGATCGCTTGACAAGACATACTACGATGATAACATAAAGGACCGTTCGAAGAAATATTGAAAATCCTCGAACCGGTCCTGTCATCTTCATCAGTTCACCCTTATCACATAAGATCACAAGTCCTATCCTCCCACTCACCAGCACCGCCATTCAAGGTGGCCTTGCCCGTTGCACAGTATAGTCCAGAATACACATCAGGTGGTAAAATATATGCTGCATCGGAGAAACAAGTGACATTTACATAGTCATCGCTCCCGCATCGCAGAGTAGCAATGACGTTACCATCACGAAGTAGTTGTAAAAGCTGGCCAGCATCCATAGAGACATTGTGAAAGGTATATCCAGAGAAGCCCACTTTTTGTTCTCGTATAAGCAGTCCATCCCCTGAGTGTATGTCAGGTAACTTACTTTTGACTCTTTAACCAGTACGATACGTACGGGCAGAAAGTATCAGAGTATGAAGAAGAAGATCACGTGATCATCCACTTATTGACCCAAAGTTTCTTGCTCACCCATTCGACAAGCGATTAGCTATCGAGTCAGTTTGAGAGACATTAGAATTCCTGGGCAAACCCCTGATGGCTAAAAGTACGGTGCACCTTGCTGCTGGACCAACCGGAAATACGGACGAGGACGTTCTGGTGCGTGAATGTTTCCAGCCAGATACAAACTCTATTTTACAAGCTCATTAGAATTAACCCTGGAATTGACTGACGGCATTCCTATTCAGGCCTACGTGCGACAAACTGCAATCAGCATGTGGCACGTTTGTGGGACAGTAAAGATGGGCAAGATAGACGAGAAAGGCGCCTGCGTTGATAAAGATTTCAAGGTATCCGGCATGCAGAATCTCAGAGTAGTAGATATGAGTGTTGCACCATTCTTACCAAGGTGAGTCTTACCGCCTTTTGAACTGTTCGGGTTGAACACTCATCAGAGGAAATGCGCAGTGCACATTTGCAGGCCGTGGCTTATCTCGTTGGAGAGAATGCGGCCGAAAAGATTATCGCTGAGCATCGTTAAGAACTTATTTGAAAGTTGGAGATTATCCTGGTTGAGGGCCAAGAGACGTGTACCAAGGAATGCGACATGCGTAAAAACTTTTGTTGAGTAGAAGACTAACGTGCTCGACAATGTAGCAGGTCGGTAGGAGTAGAACAGAATGAATTCTCGTGGCGGTGGTGAGGCTACTTAAGCTATTCTAGATGACTAAGCTACTATTGGCGTATGCATAAAGCTCTAGAGTCCTTGGCGCGCGAAAAAAAAAAATCACACACCCGCTCGACCAACTCGCATACAAACTAAAACATATAATAGAACCCTTTTTTCCACCAAATCTTCTTTTTATCTAGTATAATTTATGAGTCCTATATAACTCTATAATCATCTGAGCTAAAAAAAAAAATTGAAAAATATTTTTTTAATTTTTTTGAATTTGTATGGCGATTTGGTGAGCCGGTGTGTGAAAATTTTTTTTTCGCGCGCCAAGGATTCTAGAGCTTTATGCATACGCCAATAACCCAAATCTGCCCCTGAACATTAGGACTGCCACCCAGCTCTTAGGCGCATTCCGCGCAGCTTCGGGTTTGAGTTTCCGGGCTAGAAAAGAGAAAATTCGGCAAATTTGCTGCTGTATCTCCTTTCTACCATGCTCCACACAACACTCTTCCCCGTACTAGCTTATCTATCCGCACTTGATCCTCTGTTAGCAATCTCGAGCTCTCTTGTCTACCGCCGCGGACAACCCAGCAAGACTGATCTACCGAGTGCATCCTAGCTCTACCAACTCTGACCACGGATATATCTGCTATAAACTCGCATCTTCTAGACTGAATGGCTCCCCCTGCTATGGTTGCAATAGACTTGCAGGGTAAGCTTGAAAGATTAGCCTCAGGTAAGGTGCGTGACCTGTTTAAAGTTGATGATGAGAGACTACTCTTTATTGCGAGCGATCGCATATCGGCGTTCGATACTGTTATGAAAAACGTAAGCTGAAACCTTTTTCTTCCAAGCATATTCCTTGACCAAGTGGAATCAGCGTCTTCTGACTATCATACTTAGGGGATCCCGGGAAAAGGCGCTCTACTTACGAAAATGAGGTGAGAAGACTTCCCATCGATCAGCAGGCCCGGAAGTGGATCCGCTCTCCACACTACCGAGGTACCCTTCAAGGCTCACTCTTTTCACTCCGGGCCCACTTCCGGGCAGGACAGCTGTACAGCATCCCATCAATGGATAATTGACATGATCTTCTATAGCGCATACTGGCTTCGGTATCTCCAGGATAGGATCGCAGATCTGAAAACACATTTTTTGAGCCTCGAATTACCTCCCACTCTGGCCTGCTTGCCATCAGATCAGTATGAATCTATTCGTTCACGCAGCATGCTGGTCCGGCGCTTGAAAATGTTCCCCATCGAGTCAATTGTGAGAGGATATCTCACTGGGACAGCCTGGACCGAGTATAGTACATCTAAGACCGTTAACGGCATCCCTCTCCCTGCTAGACTTGAACATGGACAGAAGTTACCGACCCCAATATGGACTCCAAGCACCAAGGCTGAATTTGAAGATAAGGATGAGAACATTACGAAAGAACAAGCCTATGAACTTGTAGGCGAGAAGGTCGGGGGTAAAATCGAAAAACTTAGCCTTGAAATATATCGCATAGCAGCGAAGCGGACAGAGGAAGCTGGTATCATTCTTGCCGATACTAAGATTGAATTTGGAACTGATGGAGAGGATGTTATACTTGCGGATGAGGCACTGACTCCCGACAGCAGTCGTTTTTGGGTTAAAGATACTTGGGAGCAGAACCTTGGACAGGTACAACCCAGCTTCGATAAGCAGCATCTCAGAGACTGGCTGTTGGCGAGTGGGCTGAACGGAAAGGGGTCGGTCATGATTCCCGAGGCTGTGGTTACGAAAACTGCGACTTTGTATCAAGAGGCGTGTAAGAAATTCGTGGAATAGGTGTAGAGGCACTTACCACAGCCAGCCTGCAGTTTCCCTAAAAGGATGAAGACTGTTCTCCTTACTCTAAGGAAATGAAAAGACGTTGAATAAGGGAAACGCTTGTCACGAACCCCGCTCCACTCCATATAAAAGGAAGGTGCTATTCACAGATTGGTTGCAGTAGCTTAGTCATCTGGCATGGCTTAAGCCACCTCTGCGCAGAGAATGTTGAGCTGTCAGGACGCAAATAAACGACAGGAACGCCACCAAACTCGCTAAAGATTGCCCAAGAAGTCTGAAGGAATCTTTCGATTGCAACCATGCCTATTCATACTTCTGTGTTGTAAAGTGGCTTGAGCTGAAGCCAAGAAAAGTACAAGCCTTTGGACTTGTTGAACGTTTGTTCGGCAAAGATGTTCGATTCAAAATCTATCAAGGTTGATACACGAATAAAAAAGAAAATCAGAATGGGAGCTCTGTTCTAGAATTGTACTTGGGTCTCATTGGTTTTGTGAGATAAGGTACTGAGGTAATTATTCCCTAGCTTTCCTCGCTCTGAAGTGAGTCTCGGTATCTATGTCACCACTCCAGGCCTTACTTTTTGGCTGGCACTTGTTAAAACAATAATCTGAAGAAGCTGGCCGAGATACAATACAGTAAAGTGCAAAGCTACATTGTCAACTCGTATAGTCAATGAGGTCGGTGCGACAATATGGAGAGCCTGAAAATGCCTGATTCCCCACTAGTCTGGACCTGATCGAGATCGCGTGACAGCGTCATGTGCACGGGGTTTAGCCTTCAAGCAAATCATTTGGGATTTTCATCTTTGACAAATAAGACAGTATACCTGTGTACTGTAGCTTGGGGATTCGGTTTTGGCGTCTGCGTTTACCGAGCTTACGGCCCAAAACGGCTAGTGATGCGCCACCCAGCTGGCAGCTACCTACCGTGGAGGGTGCCATGATGAAATCACTGGTTAATCGCTCTCCGAGAGGGTGTATTAAACAAATCTCCCACACAAGATATGGGTATTAGATAAGACGTATTTACTCTTGTCAAGTGGCTTAGGATTTTCGCAAAGGGCTGCAGGTAGGCTGCAGTTCTCGTTCATTATTGGACTTGCTAAGACCAAGAGGGTACTAATCCTGGTGGTCAACAAGGCCATCAAGGGAGCTGAAGATGCTTGAAAAAGGAGGCTTTGCTAGGCTGTAGTTCTTGTCCGTCATTGGTCATACCCAGAGCGCAAGAGTACTAGTCTTGGTCGTTCGATAAGGCTGTCAAGGGAGCTGAAAACGTTTAAGTAGGGAGGCTCTGCTCCATGATAACTGCGACTTTTGATCAATGTTTTGAGATAGACCATATTTATGACTGAGTTTGACCGTCTTCAGCCTCACCCTCTTGGCCACTGGATTAACTTCACCTACTTCACGAGTGCAGTGCGTCTTCCGATGATATTGTCTCTTTCTGCAAATTGTTGCGCGGCTGAATGGACTGACATGGGACTAGGCAATTGTACTCGCCATGCTTGCTCTTACTTTGGTGTGAGGCTTTGGAGACCGACAGTGTGATGAACCGGTTTCGGGTACGTCTACTTCACTAGTCGGATCAGTGATATACGTGTCGCGTTGATCAGGGCGGCGGCACTTTGATATACTCGATTTTCGGATTGACTGAATGAATCGTCCTCGGATTTGGCTTCGTCTACGAGATAGCATTCATGTGATCGCGGGACAGTCTGTGTAAGTTCAGCCTTAGTCTGGCAGCTGTCAAAGCAGCAAAATGGCAGGTAGTTCTCGTCTAAGAAAAGGCACAATAGCATTTTCAGCGCACTGTATTTGGCATTTAGCAAGGTCTCAAGCAACAGATATATCGATTTAAAGCTCTTGAAAAGAATCTTCTTATCTGGCACTAATCAAAGCATTGAATATCCATGTTCACGAGTACTAACCTTGCTGAGCGGTTTTCGGTAAGCTTTAACAGCAGCGAATTAGCTGGTGCGAGCCCCATTGTATGACTTGTAAATTACCATGTGAGTTGATTCCATGGCGTTCCCGCCACCTAAAAGCAGTTTGGTACGGATGACCAGTTGCATACTGTGTAGGTTACAAGAAAGAACCAAGCCGATAGAAGTGTAAAATCCCCTTTTCCTTTAAGTCGTTTCGTCCTCGACATCCGGCTCGTCCTCCGAATCATGCCCAATATCGGATGGTCGAGACCCCCCTTTCTTCTTATGGCTTTCCTCTATCTTCCACTTGATATCCTTCTCAACTCTTGGCGCATGTTTAGTGAGACCCCAGCAATGAATTTCATTAATCCAATAAATGAGTTCGCGGATGTCATGTTCCCTGCTACACTTCCCACATCCAATTCTCTCCATTTCACAACCTACCCAGGAATAGTCATCAGTCAGAGTTGGTCTTGTGCACCACACTGTATATTCGTCTCCTTGCATTGTCAATCCGTAGTGTCGGAGCATTCTGGTGCGCCTTGTGGTCCAAGTCTCCTCTTGGAGGAAGCGTTTCTGGCGTAAGCAGAAGCGGTTGTACAATGCTAGTGCAGACGCCCCAGCGAGCTGATTCAGGGCTACTTCCGATTCCTGGTCGTCTTTCTTGAACTCAATAGTGAAGTACGGAGAAGCAAAGTTACCGTAGATTGTGTGAACTATTGCCTCAATCATATATCGGAGCTTCTTGTCGGTTCCCTGTAGAGACACCCAGTACGCGCAGTCTGGCCGGATGTCAAAAGCGAATTCGTTGGCTAGACTTGGGGCCTCAGTAAGAGGCGGCGGCACCCAATTAGTCTTCTGCTCTGGCTTGTTCACAAGCTCAACCAATCTCATAGTTTGAAACTGCCTGGAATCTTTGTCCAGCGACTTGTTCCGCTTTAGCAATTCCTCCTTTGCATAAGTGGCGAACTCTGCTTCACACATTTTCCAACGAAGCATCTCGCTGTAGGTCTCCTGAACTGTCCTAATAAAGGCAGCATCGGTTTCAACCCAAATTGTTGACTTTGGCACCGACCTGACATCAGTATAATATTCGTGCTGGGTCATATTTGGCCCTGGTGGCTCATTGACATCAAAATGTGCATAAGCTGTGACGGGTAATGACTCGCGATTGATTGTTACTGAGCGAGGCCGAAGAACATTATGCTTGAAATCTTTACTGCGTGGTGTGTTACGCTTGGATGACACATTAGATGGCGTCTTGCTCTTAGCGTTAGATCTACTCTTCTGAGTTGTCTTCGTGCTACTAGTTTCGGGCGTCTCGCTTTCAGTCGGGGGGTAGCTTTGGTCAGAGACTGATTCTTTTGTATGCTCTTGCTTCGAGCGCTTCTTTCCCTCCGCTGTTGAGGCTCCTTTTGAATCCTTCTTTTTACCTTGGTCCGAAGCCCCTGCTGTTCGACCACTTCCAGTACCACCCATCATCACTAACTGCCACAGCGACTGAGTATGTGTAGGATCTGTCGGTACGTCGATTGCAAGACTAGGCTTGAAAGACTTCGTAGTCCAATGTCTGTAGATGTTGCTTCCTCGGTCAAGACTCGTCGAACGGCATGAATATGTCTTCCTTCTCTTACGAGGCGGGCCACCTTGTGAAGATTGAGCTACCGAAGGTAGTTCCTGGCGTTGTAAGGGAAGGAGTGATGATGTTTGTCTAGTGTCAGGGTGGTGGTGTTGTTGGCTAGTATATGTAGCTTTGTGTTCGGGGAGGTCGTCGGAAGAGAGGGTTGAAGTGCTCGAGGGAGGTGGAGGAGAAGATCTAGAAGAGGGAGGAGACGATGTTGTGGAGGAGGTTGCATTAGTATGAAGAGGTTGGGAGCGATGGCTTCGTGGATATAGGTGGAACAAATGCGCTGGCGCAGGGCTCTGCATGATTAGCGTGACTCCTTCACACTGTGACAATGGTGGATTAATTGTTGTTGTGGTTCAAAGTTGCTACTTGAATGTAGTTAGCCATGTGATGTTGCAGAGGCCGGGCTGACTGCATACACAAGCAAACGAAGTGTTCAAGCAGTGGTATTGAAGGGCTCCATCTCGTGTTGTTGCATTATTACTCCAAACGGTTGCCGGGACATCTCTAGCGCAAGTTCGCTCCCGAGGCTTTTCCGTGGTGGTGATTCTGAAAATTGTGAACCAGACACAACACGACACATCGCTCTTTCAACGCTCGGTATCTCCTTCAATAGTGTAGAGCCCGCGAACTCTATAGCTATGCAACGGAGCATCTCTTTGCAAAATGTTTTGTTGCGAAGGTGACTGCTACGAACTACAAGTAGATCTGCCGCAAACCCTTTCTTTCAGCCGACTGAAGAAGCGCATTATGTGCAGAAGCGGGCATTGATTCTGAATAACGCATCCACACCTGCTTAACATTCAATCCGCACCTTTCAGCACTAGTCTGGTCAAGCCACGCACCATCATCCATGCTCACGCTTTATGAATCGCCTTATGACGGGCTCGAATCATCGTCCACCCAACACTTGCCCATAGCTATCTTCTCACCCCAAGAGTAACACATACAGCCTGCAGGACCCAGCCTACTATAATATTATGAATTCCAACAATATACACGTGCGAGTCCCTCCTTTTACGTCAGCATCTCACATCCACATGTATTAATATCTCCATGCTAACCGCAACGGATCAATCCTTGCATTAGACCCTAAACAACACCCAACGGTGCCAACTCCCAGAATAATACGCCTTCTCGTGCTCGTTAAACCGCTTCCCTCTGACTCGCCATATGCTACCCCTAACTGCCCCAGCCTTTACTTGCGCTTGTGCGAAGGCGAAGAAGAAGGGGAAGCCGTAGAGTAAGATAATGGAAATGGAAGCATGCATACAAAGGAAGTGGTAGAGCAAGGAATTTGATTGAAGATGGGAAAGAAGCCAGAGGGAGAGAGGAATGGACATGGAGAGGGAGGTAGACATGAGCATAGGCATGGACTATGAGGGGTCAATGTTGAGGGTGTCGCTCGTTCGGTGGATTGAGGGTCAGTGTGGTAGCTAAGACGAAGAGCAAGAGGAGCTGAGAGCGGGTGAGGAGAAATTTGAGGCTGCTGTAGCTTCTGTGGTGGGAGCGGTGGGGTTTGGGGGCCAGTTGGGTCTGTTGGGAGTCCTAGGAGTGATGGTGCTGTGCCGGGAAAAGTGGGGACGCTGGTAGTGACGGTGCTGTATTGTAGGTGATGGTGGTGCTGAGACTGCTGTGTTACAGATGCGAGCTGATGATGATGTTGCACTAAAGATGCTGGTGACTCTTTTAGGTTCTAAACTGTGTCCTAGGTCAACAGCCTGTAGATCACCTTTAGGAATACCATTTGTCAACGAGCGAACTTGGACGTGTGCACCACGAGAGTATTACCGGAAAGAGATGGAGTGAGTATTCCACTCATAGGGTGTATCTTAGTTTCATGGTGACAAGGGTGGAAATGGTGATAGACAGCGCCGATAGTATTGATGGTCCTGGCTATACTGCGCTAATGGTCTTGTGCTGATAGTACCGCAATTGCTGACAGTGCTGCGCTGGGGTGACGGTGATGATGTGCTGACGGGGCTGTAGCCTCCAAATCATATCCAAACCCACATTCTAAGAAAGCCGATCCATGTCAAATGCCGCAAACAATCTTACTGTTAGGTGGGAAGGACTTGTGATCGAATGTTCACACTTGATTGATTCGCGCAACGTTACGATGTATGGCCTGCCGACACGGATCCTCAAAGCCATGAACAAGCCTCCAACAACGGCTTGCTTCAGGCTAACTGCTCATTACTTGGAAAGCTGCAGCTGCTGTTATCCGACATACATAGCTCCATCATTCGTTATCCGGAAAAGATTTTAGTCTTTGCGGGGTCGCCACTAAATGGCCTACACCAGGCTCCAATCTAGGTTGGCATGGCTTTGGCCCATAAATACAGAGCAACAAAATAATACATAAGCGCAGTAACCTTTAATTTGACAAGCGACAATTTCCGGGTTTCTTGGAAATTTCTGGCATACAACAGGCTAGTCACTTAAATCTTGCAGGTAAACTACCCGATATCTCAGTAGACCAGTTCCTTGACGCTTGCCTTACCAAACGCGTCAGAGTAACATGGCTTGTCAGGATCTTTGTTCGTAACCTACTGATATCCGTTTCCTACACCGTCTTTCTAATCTATGTCGGGGGAACTTTGAGTGATTTTCTGCGAACATTTGCGGAAGAACACAAAGACGGCAGGGCATAGCAACGACGAAGTAGGCGACAATGACTTTGACGATTACGGCAGATGTTTTACCGAGCTTCACAGCGAGACGGGGCTAACTTATATCCTTTCTTTTCCCTCAAGGATCGCAGTGCGATTCGCGCAATTGTCCCCATAAGGAAAGGTCCTCGCCTTTCTCTGCTTGATCGACCTTTGCCATCTCCAATCACTCTCTATTCGCCAATCTACTTTGCCTTTCTCTGCCGCTGCAAGCTAGTAGCAAAAGTTCAGCTACCTATCGCTCAGATGGTCAAAATTTGTGCTAGGAATATAGCGTCTCTGCCCATGTTCGTCTCCTCAGCTGGCTCGGCATAGTAGGTGCATGTCTGGACCAGCATACATGAGTACCCTGTAAGCCATAAAGACGGCGAATTGCCTACTGATCGGGCACCATTCGAACGCCCTGTCACTCTCATGAGGTACATGTCTTACATTCGACTCGCATTACTGGAAGACGCCGACCCTATGATTCGCTTAATTGCTTTGAGTGTCAAGTCGATTCGTATGATGACGCAGTCAAATTCCATCAGGCTAAGAGACGACATCTTCCCACAAGATCGTCGCCATTTTTCGGAGAGCACTGTCCATTGCTTGCATCTCCTGCCTTCTCCCTTGTAAATTTGCACAGGTTAGAGCATTGTCCTACGCACAAGCCTCTCTCGGTTCAGAGAGCGCTACCCTGTCACTCTTTCGCTGATGAATCAGCAGCACGGTCTTTGCGTCACCTATATTTGCAAGGAACAATCGTTACCAGAGACCACAGAGTTTGTGTGTCAGCTATCTTGCTGATCCGGACTCATGGCTGAATGTAAGCTTTCTTTTGCTTAGCAGTCCCTTGCTACAGCCCGATCAGGCCGTTGATACGGAGTAGAATGTAGCTGGAAACTAGCTCCCTGTATCGGTAAGAGAATTCCATCATAGAAATGCTTATCACCAGTGGCCGTTGTAGTCCGACTCGACAGATTATGACCCAACGTCCCAATTCTGCTCGCCGTCGAGGTGGTACCAGGCCTTCAAGGATGACGAAAAACCTGGATGAAGAGACAAATTACATTCTTCTGGCTAGGAATGGCTCGAGAAACAAGGTTACGTGTACGCCTTGCACTAGGCAGCGCTAGACCTGGAAGGATATTGGTGCAATCACAGTGGGCATGTATGGTTTTGTCATCGAATGCTCATAGTATTGAACAAGACCGTTGCCATCCACCCCAACCAGACACCTCAAATGATCGGAAAGAGTCCGATGTTATCAACATCATGAAAGAATCAGTGGCTCTGAAAACAAGTCATGGCTAATCTTGATACTCCTGTGCTTACCGTTCTGGCGATTCTCGTAAAGGCCATGCTCTACCGGATTTCGATGGGAGAGGGGCTCGGTCCAATCTCACTGCTTGCAGGGATGACAGCAGACGTTCTTGAAGTCCTTCGCGGAGCAAGTCTCATTGGGAGCTCTCGAGCGATGTAAGATTTTGCTTTGTCACGAGGCAAACGGCCGGTTTGGATTACGAGCCCATACACCTTGATGTCTATGGAGAGGGAACATCAGACGATGCGAAGCTGGGCAGTTTTTGCGGATCGCAAAGAGGCCTTGCCACATATTGCATATGGACGAACGCCTCTTCGTCCATGAGAAGTGTCTACAACTTGCTGAGAACTGCTTCCCAAATTCAATCTACGTGCCGCATTCGCTTTAAAGGTGCGCTTCTAGAATGACGGACCAGCCGTAATCAAAGACTGACCTGCTCGAACATCCTTCTCGCTTTCGGTTCCGCGGTGACGGTCGTGTGTGATAATAACCACGTTCGTACTCGATCCCTACAAGTCGTAAAGTTTGTTCCCTGCGGAAGCTGCGTACATTGCGGGGAAGAACGGTATCATACCCGGACAGCTGCAGAACAAGAACTTGTTGACCGGTCTACCTATGGCAACATAGCATAGCCGACTTGGCACCTGTAATAGATGATGAAGAGTTTCAATGTACGAACACTAGCTCAGCTGCGGCTTTTCCAATACCGATCAATCTCGCAGTAAATTAGCGAACTACGGCGTCATCTCAATCGATTGGGCTAATGTCTTCGTCTCGGGCATCTTCGCTTGATGGAAAATCCGAAGAGGCATTTCTTCTGCTCACACAGCTGCGTGACCGGGGCCCATTCCATGCTTCTCCCACGACATGCTACATAGCCAATTTGGCAGCTGTAGCAGCTTTTGACCAGCTTCGGAGGACGGAGTTGCTCCCGCTGCAGCTCGTCTTTCAGCGACGGACGGCCGCAGCGAGGATCGCTCATTTTGTTAATCCTGGATGAGTCTGAATTGAAACAATGCAATGGTTTGTTTATGCATACTCTCTGGCCAATTCCCCTACAATCCTTATAGAGAACAGTGGGTCTCTTACATCGGTCTATGCGTGAAATGCAACCGGGGATGGGGGTAGCGTGACGAAGTTCCAAATTCAAAAACGAGGAATGTGCTACGATTTGGGCTTAGTTATAGAACCCCAAGTTATATACCCAATAATGATCAATGATCCCCAATACCGCTACCTCTTCACCTGATTAAAGCTGTTTTCCGGATCAGTACGTTGAAATACTCACATATGGCGTGCTTAAAACATTCGTCATTGGGTATACGAGGGCTGCCATATGCATAGTACGATACGCCTTGCTCCGCACATCCTCGCTTCTTTGTAGATGAGGTGTTAGAGTTACCAATCATTTCCACGCACACAATTTCGCCAAGAGGACGCTTATACTGTCTCAACGAGACACTGGAAAACGTGTTTCCTCAAGCTAACGCGCAGGGAAAGATCTACTAGCGGACGTTGCATATATTTGTGGGGATTGCGGGGTCTGCATGGAGAAGCCGCAGGGTAGCGACAATGCTTGGATCGGCTCAAACTCTTTGTTTCCCCAACCCATTCATACCAAAGCCATAGTTTCCGGTCTACTTCGGTTACTCGGCTCAAGCGAGAAACTGGAGGTGGGGTCGACACGAAGGATGACGAATTCAGCCATGCAGAGACACCTATGTAGGAACACGAGCTCCAATGTCTCAACCAGTCTATGCGTCCACTCATGTGATAAGTCTTACAGGAAGAAATGCTTGGGAGAGTTACCATTAGTCATTGTGGTTGCTATGCAGCTGACGATGCGTAAACTAAGTGGGGTGCAGAGCCAGTAAGTCCGGCGTAATGAGCAAGAATCTATAAAGCTCACGCTTTCTACCTGTGTTCGTCTCTCAACCCCGTCAGTACTCGCATTTCTCAAAAGACTTCAATAGAAGCTATCTGGTCCGAAGACTCCTAGACCATACCATCGCCATCATGATTCCCAAATCTCTCTTGACGATCTTCCTCTCACTACAATCCCTGGAACAACCTTCCCAGAACAAATTCACTGAATATGATGTCAAAGTCATCGACAACCCCAAATCCACTCTCGACACCAATTATGGGCAAGTCAATCTTGCCAATCCGCAGGGAAAAGAGGTCGTCATACAGGAACAAACGAAATATCCGGTAAGTCTACCATGTTAGTCTGTTTAATCTAGCATCCTTCCTGACCCTCGTGCAGTTCGACTCTCTCGCCAGTGGTGACTGGAATAATGAACTCATTGTCGACGGTGTCTTAATCACAAACAACGCCTCTTCTCGACTCTGGTCCCTTCCAGATGCCTTCCCAAATCTCAAGCCATCGCATGGCGGCACGAAAGCCTGGGGTCCATGTGAGTACTTCGACCTATCCCACCATTCCTAACACAGCTGACAGCTAACGTTCTATGTCTGGTAGACCCCCAAGGCAGTAATTTCACCATCAAATTCGACAAACTATACGACGACATTACCTGGACTATCGGTTGGCTCGTAAACGGACGTCTCAGTGCTGGCTCTTACACCGTCACGGCGAGAAAGGACGGCAGCTGGACTGCCGGTGGATCTGGCTCATGGAAAGATGATCAATGGGCTACCTGGAATAATGCTTATAGCGCTGATCAGATTGATGTAACGATCACTGAGGGTATTGAAACAGGGTTGCTGTTGCTAGACTATTTGGCTTATGGGAACAAATAAGGGAAATTGTAGCTCATTCTCCGCTACTTGGCTTCTCGACTTTGGGAAAGGGCCGCGGGGTATATTCGTGGGCTTCGTTTCTCTCTCGTTTGAATCAGGAATATACGTGTATCGTTTGGTACTGCCTTAATCTTAGCTTATCGTAGGAAATGTAGCAACGGATTGCTTTTCAATCCCAACTTTCACGAAGAGAATTCTAGCCGTTGCGAAAATATCTGCCAGTTCCCCCTGATTTCCAAGGGCCCAAGCGAAGGTAGTGTCCTAGGGTCCCAATTCTCTTCCAGAGCTCGTAAGTATCATATTCCGCCCAGGTATTTGATAGCCAGAGAGGAGAGGAGGGTGTTACTTCATACCTTTGTTATTCAGACTTGCTCCTGGCACCCCGTTCGCGTTGACTCAAGGGTTCGAATAAAGATACACTAAGAGTTTTTCGTAGTGATCGATCAAATGCCATCTCCCAAGAACATCAACGCCTACAATCTTTCGAACACTTTACCACTCCCTTCAACCCCTCAAACAAGCTCCCTACTCTCATAAAGTATAACCTTCCCCTATCCCAAAATCTATAACCTCTTTACAAACCTCCGCATCCACAAACCTCACCACCTCGAACACCAAGCACCAGTACACCTCCCGCCCCGCCCATCCCGCCACCACCGTTCCCACCTTCCCGTCTCACTTCGCCATTTCGGTACTCCATTCATAGAACATCCTCACTGCACCATGCAAGCTGTAGAAGGACGAGTAGCTCGTGCGAAGAAGAAAAGTTGTTTGACGCGGTAAAGCGTGTCAAAGTGGACATCAGAAAGCATATGCGAGCACGCAAAAGTTTGTTCGAACAGGACCCTGCTGCCTGAGCCAAGATAACGTAGACCGGGACCTTTGCCCATAAGAACACAAGCAATGGCCATGCTCACCCACAACCAACCAAAGTACTCGGTAGATTGTATCAGCATTTCAGCGTGCCAAGCGTTCAGCCCTACGAGCTTGCGCCTAGAGGGGCGCCTGGACAACACCCCACAGCCCGCTTAGGGGCCCTACTCCGTAGCGTACACCTTATCTCCTGCTCAAAATGGGGGCCATTCGCCTAAAACACCCGCTCAAAAGCCGAAGTCTGAGCAACCCTTAAGGCACCGGCATGGCCCAGGGCCCTAAATGCTTCTCGTACCGTGTACATTGGCACCGCGCATGTCCAAAGTTCCAACAAAAAGCCAAACCATCTAAATTACAGCCATTGCATCATTACGCCACAGCCGGTCCACATCGTCCAATCAGTGACTCTGCATGTGAAAACAACTACCCTGGAAGTTTCCAAGTCACGTCCGTCTCTCTACTGCTGCCTCCTCAAGACACTCAGTAGCGCCTCTCCTTTCCAGATTCAAAATGGCTGCCATGGTGGAACCCTATCACCCGGACGATGCAGAGGAATTGAAACCATTCTATTGCCAACAATGGTATCGACGCCCTACCAAAGAGGCTTCTAGGCTTAGGCTTGAGCTTACGGACTACTACCACTACAAGCGAGAACACACTTACCGACGAGATATGAGATACATCTGGTCAAGCCAATATATGTACACTCTAAACCACACCACGGTACACCCGAGAGCGGTCGGTCCTCTTTCATTAAAGAGGTTTTATAACAAGCTTACCATGCTTTATTACTCTCCGTCCGCTCAAGAACGCGGCAGAGTCTCTTATGACGAGTTAGTGTTTGCTTGTATCCTCAGAAAGTGGAACAAATGTCACAACGAGAGACCACACATTGATTTCGGTCATTTTCTTGCCAACCCAATACGCCTCACATCTACGGGGCCCACAACGATACCAGCCATCCTCTCAGCACACCAAGCTTTGAACGAGCAGACTGCCTTCTTCCTTGACAGCATTAGAAGTGGAGCAGCCGGTGACCCCAATAACTTCTATATGACTGAGTGGCCTAATCCTAACCAACTATAAACTTCTTCCCCTTTGCCGAGCAATCATACTCATTTCCGACCAACAGCCTACTTACGAAGGGGATGATAACGACGATTACTTGTACCTCGATGAAGCCATTGACGCCATGAATGTCATTATGGTATTGACGGGCGATGACGCTTCTCTAAGTGAACCAATAACTTTCGAGAGCATCAAGGCTTGTGCTTTGCCCCTTGCCCGTCCCGATGCCGATGGATGTGTTGATGCCATACGCGTACCCATGGCAGTTGCCGTGCAATTCATGGCTGACCTACTTCGAAAAGAAGAAGCCTCTTTTCCAGAATTGAAGCCAAGTTCAATCGACAGAGACCTCAATCCGGGAGACTATGTCGGCGTTGTCCGTGCACCTAATGCAGAGGAGTGGGTGGATGGAGCCCTACAAGCGGCGGATGAAAGAGGCATTGACAAGGTTTCCTCGGTATGGGATATCGTACAAGAGATCAGAGCGACGGATCGAGGGGAACCGTGCTCGCCATTGATACATGGTTGGTTCAATAGACGTTGGAAAGGGAGCCGGAAGGAATGATTTCTGTAAACTTTTGTGATGGAGACAGATGCTAGAGCTTAGTGAAGCTGGTTATAGCTTCGATTGTCTGCTATAAGAAACGCTGTATTGATGTTCTCAACAACAATCACATACAGTACCGCAGCTAGCCCCAAGCCTCTAGTGGCGGCGACACAATTCCATACCAAGGTCAATCGAACACGAGATCAGCATGCTTGCAATCCTGACCCAGGCCACTATTGGGCTGTCAAGCCGGTGTTTACCCAATGATCGAGACTCAACACTATCCGGCAGCCTCCTATGAAAGACACAGCGAACCTTTACCTCTGATCTCTAGATCTTGTCAAGCAGCACATATTTTGCGTTCAACGTCATGATCGATCATTTCTGCGGCGCTTGGGTCACTCATCCTCATTGATAGGCACAAATCTTGTAAGGTTGCTGGCGTACTAGAGCAACGGCATATTTTTGGGCCTTAGAAGCTGTGACAGGCTCCATGAGCTCTGAAATATTATTCGACCTCGACTTAGACCTAATTTGAATTGAACTATTTTCACAAGACGCACAATGCCCCATGAAATCAATTGGCACAGAACATCACCAATGCCTCGTAGCCGTCCTCAATTCTCAGATAGGATTTGGCCGTGAGCTCCCGTAGGTCCTAACAAGTATAATATATGTCGCAAAATTTCTCATACCGGCATTCGAAGCTATCGATTTCGAGCACATTTACCAAGCAAAATCAAGCCATACCTTCGACAATAGTGAGATCTCTTCAAGCAGAAGTCCATGGTAGCGCACTTAACCCTCTTTTTAAATGATCAATTGCACATTTCGTTATCCGTCAATGGAATCCCGAGTTTAATTCTATTCATGGTGGAGCGAGCCCTAATCGCCACCTTGCCACCACCATCAAGTTGCCCCAAACAGCATTAGCACTGCAGTTGCCTAGCTTACCTCGTAGCTGCGCACCAGTCCATAGACCTCGTCAATCAAGTATTCCATCACAGCTACACATCTCCTACTACAGCCCCTACATTTCTCGAATTCTGCCTCCGAGATGACTATGGTCAAATTTCCCGTCAGCACGGTTGGGATGAACAGGAACGGTACGTTCACAGTTAGAGACGATGATCTCCGTCTTGTACACGAGGTCCTGACGGGAGTGGAGGAAGAGGAAATGGCGTCTGATGGTCAGTCGGACGCCAAGCACTTTGGGGGAAGAAAGACCGTACCAGCTTGCTGTATCTTGCACGGATTGGCTGGTATAGGCAAGACAGATAGCCCTCGAATACACCTATCGCTATCCAAGCGAGTATGACGCTATATTCTGGCTTGAGGCTGAGCACGACTGGACCTTGACCTCGACATATGCACAAATCTCCGATCAACTTTGCTTACTTGAACCAAAGACTTCGGAAGATGATGGTGACCGAAGGCAGACATTGGCCATTCCGAAGGCTCGAGAATGGCTACAGTCAACAGGTAATAATTGTGAGCACGATCTATGAAACACAGATAAGATTAAGCTGCAGAGCGGACGTGGCTCTTGATCTTTGACAATGCGGAAGACATCAACGACCTCAACCCGTACCTACCACCTGAAACTGTCGTCCACGGGTCAATTTTGATTACGACGCAGAAACCAAAATATTTCTTGGCGATGAAGGATTTTGGCACTGTTCCTGTGAATCCCTCGGTCGAGATGATGCAGCAGCGCTTATGTTAAGATACATCCAAGCTGAGCCAGCAGACGAGATGGAGGAAGAAACAGCCAGAGATCTCTCCAATATAGTCGATGGGTTGCCGTTAGCCATCGCAACAATAGGAGGTTGTATCAACCAGTTAGGAAGCAACCTTGGGGATTTTATTGGGAAATTGAAATCTTCCTCGGATGCTTGGACCGCTAGTGCAGTCGGTCCAGTCAATCAATATGAGAAAACCTAGAGACCGTTCTTGATATCACAATCACAGTGCTTTCGGACAATGCCCGAACAATGATTGGTATCCTCGCTTTCCTGAATCCGGATCACACTCGGAGTCATTCATTACCGCCATAGAAAAACGCTCTGTGGGCTTTCTACATAACGAAGCCGGTTTGCTGGAATTAGTTCACGAACTGGAGAGACGTCAGCTCGTACAACGGGACGTCTCCGGTGCAGAACCCTATCTTGCTACGCATCGTACGGTCCAATGGAACATACTGCTCCAGCTTAGTAGAGATTTCGTGCATCGATGGGAAGTCTTTCAACAAGCGTTCAGGCTCGTGCGAGATGTTCTGCCTGCGGACTCACCGTTCATCGTTCCGTCGTCAGATACATGGCCGAGGTTCCAGAAGTACGGAGCTCATATCCTGAGTCAACGCGCTCATTGTCTGTGGCCGGATCCTCCAATTGAGCTTCCCATCAATTTCGCTCAAGTGCTATCGGATATGGGTACATACATGTGGCATGCGGGCAAATTGCCAGAAGGGCAGGAAGCATTGAAGACGGCAGTCACTATCATGGATAAAAACGAACTGGAAGACGACCATCCTCTGCGAGCTAACGCCTATGAGATGCTCGGAATCATGTCCAGTTTCGAAGGCGTTAGTGAGAGATGGCATAGCATGGATCTGCGATACAAGGCTTTGGAGGCGCGTAAGCTTTCTTATGATTCTATACCACGAAGCAAGGTCACTAGGGATGACGAGATCAAACGCTGGACTGTCGAATCCGATGTAGCTTATGGATAGTTCCAGCAGGAGGATTTCGAGCCTGCTGCCGAAATTATGGAAAGATGTCTCAAGAAGTATCATGAATGGGGTTCGGAAGACGAGTATCCTTACCAATACTCTCAGTACTACCAAATACTTGGTGTCTGCCAGATGGCTGCAGGCAGAGCGACGGAGACAATTGCGTCTATCACCCATTGTGCCGACCTTCTGGTCAAATCCAGCGATATCATGCATTCGATGGACCAGCTCATGCGATTCATTGCCGGGTACCTTACATGGCATGCCGGGGAGCTTCAGAAAGCCTTGGAGATTCTGAGTTCGGTCCTAGAAGCTCGGCGAAAGATCATTGGGGAATTCAGTCCTTTTACTTTGGAGAGTTATTCTACCTGTGCCCGACTGCTCGCAGAGAATGGTAATTATGAGAAGGCCCGGTGAGTCAGCTTGGAAGCACCTTATCTCCGCTAACAGCATGAGTAGCATATCTAGATCGGTGCCTCGAGAGACAAAAACGCGCTGCTTGGAATGAAGAAGTCGCTAGAGCTCAATTCCGTTACGCCTCTGTCTTGGGGAAGCTTGGCGAGGACTCCGAAGCAGAGAAGCAACGGAATACAGCGAGGAAGACGCGGGAACGGTTCATGAAAGACTATCAGGGCTCACTACCCAGAACGGACGATGATGAAGCGGTTTTTGACCAGATGGTATCGATATGGGTCGGTCGATCTACCGGAAAGCTAAAGCAGGGGGCCTTAGCTTCTCCCAACAAGCTTGATCTTAAACTTGACATGGAGGCTATAGAAATTTCTGCGGGCTGTTGATGGATGTGGACGATGCAAAGATATGGTGGTGACGGTGACAATGTATCATTCATTAGTACCCATGTTTCTTACGCACCTATCACGTACATGACTGCTGTCAAGTTTCAATGATGAACATGGGATCTTCGCAGCGCTTAAGCCTCCAAGGCTATTATTTGAGAAGGTTGTATTCTGATGGCTAGCCACGTCTGAGTTCGGTCGGGCGCCATTCCATTTCGTTCCACTCCGACGTTCTGCCGAAAACTGTATGCCAAGACCCGGAGCTTCGTTGTTCCGGCTCCGGCATTTTGTTTCCATTCTGCTTCCACTATGGCTTGGGAGTACCCCATTCTCCGGTCAAAGAACCCTTACAGATGCACTCTGTGAGCTCTGGCAATAATTAAACCCTTTAAGGAAGATGATTATCAAGGCTGATGAGCATTTTTTCATTGGCTATCACTCCGAGAAGTGAATGACTCGCAATCCTATTAACAACATTCGGGAAACAGGAACCCAATATGTTCTGTCACCCTGTGGGCTTGTGTCAAATCGATGATTTGTGATGATACCCTTGCTGTTGTAGCAGCCACAGGAAATGACATCTCTGTGCACACTCTTGGCTAGCTGTAGTAGGAATGCCAGTTGTCTTGCTCTACGTCTGGTGGAAGCTGGTGTGGATTTCCGGCACACAGTCCCGGCAAGGAAATGGGTGTATGAGGTGCATTGCTTTCGCGGGGCGATGAAAGAGCTGATTGTACCTCTGTAGGCACCTCATCTGTACGATTGCCCACTACCCTTGAAGCAGTCTTCCTTTACGACCTCATAGGACCAAATCTGGCCAAATCCGGGGTTATCTGGGCCTGAACCTGGTGCAGTAAATCTCTTCTGGATCCAGACCGGCACTTCTCAATCGTTCCTGACCTATTGTCCTCTTTCAGCTACGGAAGCGTACTGCATAAGTCTGCTTTGGAATTACGATGTTTAGCCCGTTGCAGAAACACAGCTGCCTGGAGGGAGGCGCCCTAGCACCCAATCACACACAGCAGCGAGCATATTCCCGGCGCTTGAAGCTGCCGTAGGGTATCGCCTACAGGGGCATACAGGGGCCTACAGGGACCTACAGGGACCTACAGGGACCTCCAGAGCCCTCCAGCTCCTCCGGCCCCCCACCCACAGCCCCAAACGAGCCGCTCCGCTCCCGACCACCCAGCCCAAACAATTCTACGCGCACTGTTCGCAACTCGGCCAAGACTCAAGACTGCGTCCCCCACACCTGCGTCTTGAGAAGAGTCACGCGATGATCTTTCTCAAACCGATTGTCTCCTCTCTGCCGCTTGCTTACTCAGTCAACTACTCACGCTACGCTTGTTCTTAATACATTTCGACTTTTGCGCTTTGGTCGGTCGAGCGTCTCGTTCGTGGGCTTATGTTGTGATACGGGCGGTTAGAGAGCGCTTGGCTTTGATCCTTCACAAGCTACTATCTGGTACAATTGTCATCGCGATGTGAAGGATCTTTCCATTCTATTCCTGAACTAAATAAGCGAATGACAGCGCAACTGACTTATGGTGTGGTGCTCTCCATGCACCACGAATAAGACATTATGCACCATTTTTGCCGTATTCCAAATCCATATCCATCCCACTGCATGCATTATGCGGCCAGATGCTATTTGCCACCTGTCAAATCACTTAGCGCTGCCTTTTCAACCAGCATCACAGTAGACGAGTTCATTAAGTGATCGCATGCTTTCTGATGATACTTCCGACGCAGACGAATGAATTGGCTTGTCACAATACTACATTTCTCGATCTTGGCGTATGGCTACATTGCAGCAGACCCTATGTTACGCTAGACTTCCCGCGCGCTGATCTGTTGAGCTATTGTTTCTTTTTTGCGCCGGGCGCTAGTGCTGTGTGACATTTGTTGGATCGCCGTAAAGCTGAGATTTGACGACCCGTGCTTTCAAAAGTGTCCGCTCGCCCAGGGTATGCTGTCTCGTTCTCTTCAATGCTTAGTGTGTTCACGAATATGCAGGAATCTGTGGTCAACTCTACACATTCTCTAGATCCATATGGTGCTGTAGGGGTCCAGACTGTTCATGAGGCACTGGAGGACTCGATGTGCTTGCAAGCCTTGACTAGAAGTCTGCTGGATACCCTGCAGGGTAAATATGACGCTTTACAGCAGCAAGCTTTGTCCGACGAGGGCGATGTTGCTTCGGAGAAAGAGGTCACTAGGAGGAACATTGAGAAGTAAGTTACATCTCAGCATGGCATATTCATAAGGAGGATAGTTGTAACGAGGATCTTATTGGGCCGGATGCTGAATGAACATAGCCTCATCCTCTCCATCGAGAACATCCGAAAGGACATCGACGCCAATATAGAAACCTTCAACAACCCCTGCTCCAAAACTTTCTTCCAATCCAACATCGAGCAGCTGACCGCCATCTATCAACTGCTTTTCATCCTGCCATCCCTGCGGCCCTTCATCCCTGATAAATCCCCCAATGCAGCAATCTTTGACGATCAGCCAACAAGTACATTGCCTTCCAATGGCATTAAGAGTGAGAGCGATGAGAGCATGGATTCGAAAGATGCTGCACCAGCTTGTTTTGATCGGGTGCCGAGATCGTTGTCGAGTATACCGTTAGCAATAAAAAGCAAGAGCGAACTAAAGATGGCCAGTCCAGCTAGGATTCAATACTAGCTTGCAATGAGGGAACGATCCATACTCTTTCTGACTCGTCTACATCAGCATCAAGTTTAACTCAATGAGACATCCGCTGTATATTCGAGCCGTCTAGTTAACCCAAAGACCATGTTCTTAGTTGCCTATACCGACTGCAGGTCTTGGGTCATGGAAAGGGGCAGAGCTTTCAACCTCAAGAACCTTGACCAGCCAAATAAAAAGATCGAGCCTATCTTACAGCGAGCATACAACACAGCAGAAAACCAAGTCTGAATCATACCTCAACGCCCCGTCCAACGCCCAATTTCGTTGTAACCCCAGGATGTTGCGTGACGAACACCAGCCGACCTCATAGAACTCTCCCCGAAGACCGTGAAGCTAGGGAGAGAAACTCTCTCCCAGCCACGAAACTGTGGACCATTCAAGCTGGTTAGTACCGTCGCCTCTGCCGTACATACGAATCATCCTCTCCACCCTCGTGGTACCTCAGAACCACCAAACCTCTAGTGGACGATCTCCCTCTCCACCACTATATACCTTCACCAACCCAGCTCGTACTAACATCCAGACTACAGAGATCATCAGTGCCCCTTTCAACCCTGCCGCTGGCATGTAAAAAGATAGAAGTGGGAATGGGGAGAAGTGGCAGTTCTTTCTACATGCTCAATATCAAGCTATGACGAGCTACCTGAAGCAATACCTCTCGGCGATTCTTTTGTGCATTACAAGAAAAGGAGTGAAGCTTCGACAATGAGCTTGGCGATCCTTGTTCATGTGAACCACCCACATTTCGATAGCTCGATCACTGCATTTTCTGCCTTGTTATGGCGCCTGGTTGAATATGCCTGCGAGATGAGGTGGATACAAGGAAGAAGCCCTAGACAAGTAGGCTGTGCGAGCAGGAGATGGCGAACAACTGACGATAATTGCTGATTCAGGTCTGACTTGATATGCATATACTCAAGATTTCGAAGCCAGCTCCATCGTTTGCATTCATGGCTACATGCCTTACATATACTCCGCCTACCATTACATTTCTCAATTATTACCTCAAGCTACTCCAACAAGGGAAAATTAGCACGTCACCATGGTCATTGTTGTTTCGGCATATCCGTCAAACAGATCACTTTTTCTACTCTACTCAATCTCCCTAACTACATCAAAAGCAACTCGATGGAATGAGTGATTCGCCGTCGTTCAATACAAACTCTCAGCTTCCCACCAACCGTACTTTCCATTCTGTCGATATCGCATGAAAACCCGCCCGACCGCTCTCCCACTTTCCACATGACCCCTCATCTTTTGCTACTCCTTATCCTCAGTCCATGGGCCCCAGGGATTTCCCTCAGCATGCGTCTCGTGCTAACGCTTCTCCTTATCATCGGTCCATGGGCCCCAAGGATTCCCCTCGGCATGCGGCTCGTGCTGACGCTTCTCTTTACCATCGGTCCATGGGCCCCAAGGACTTCCCTCAGCATGCGGCTCGTGCTGACGCTTCTCTTTATCATCGGTCCATGGCCCCCATGGATTGCCTCTAGGAACCGGAGCGCCTTGACGCTTCTCTAGTGCAGCAGCACCGTCTACATGGTCAACATCATTAGCATGGTACTTCTACAGGTTCATGACCAAGACTCTGCCATGAGCGCAGGCGGCAATTGCGTGACAACATACTTATCGGAGAAGGCGCCGCCGAGGCTAGGGCAATAGCCAGTACCGTAATGAAGAGTGTCTTCATGCTGGGAAAGAGTTGTTGCTTTGATCGTTTTGTAAAGAAAATGTTGTTTAGCTAGGGCTGTTGGACTGAGCCTGTTTTTCTTGGGAAATCAAAAGAGACTGGAGAAATAGTGGCCTCCAGGCCCAACATATAGCACGATCCTAGGGTAACATGGTACTACAGGAAAGTGGCGCCCACCCCATGTTCGGCCCTTCCGTATCCGCTGCTTCGGACATTGAACCTAGTCCTTGCCTCCTAACCATGCAGCCCGCATGAGATGCAGTCATCATGTCAATTTAGTTTCCGAGTGCTGTGGCAAGGGGTCCAGGAAAGGCTCTGCTCACGCTCAACCAAATCTATACGAGCAAAGACAAGTCGCACATCAAGAGATGGATTATATCGCCCTGTAACAGCGGTCCAAAAGAACCCAATGCGGAAAAAGCACCGGCTTGGAACGTTGATGTGGGACAATGGCCAGGCATTGACTGCATGCTGCAATAGTCAGGTGATGTTTAATCTGGAACCCTCTGCGAGGTCATCATCCAGTGGTGAATTATCCCTACGGCCGTAGACTGGTCCTGCACCAGACTTGCAGTGCATTGAGAATACGCTGCTAGGATTGATCGTGACGCTGGAGGGCAATTTTGGTGTCTCTGTGAAGGTATCACTGGGCAACTTATTAAGTGGCAAAGGTGGCGTTTCACTTACTGAATCTGGGTTACCGTGGATGACAACGGTGGAACGGTTAGACAGAAGACTTTCACATGCGTGCATGTGGTCAGCTGGCCTATTACCCAAGTATACCGAACAAGCTGCATGATGCATATATGTTTTGGGCTCGGTCTCCACCTTTATGTGCAACAGTCTGAGCCTGTAAAGGTCCGAGCGCAAAGAACATGTAGTGGTCACTGAAGTGGTGACTATTTCGTCTTCCAGACCATGGCGGCCGTCACTATCCGTCTACAACCAGCTCAGCTTTTCCGGTAGTATAAGCAGTACGTCCGTAGGCAAGGCAGCCATGCTTAGGCGGTGTGGGGTAGAGCCATGATATCCGCGGCCGTAAGAGCAGGCACTAGTACCAGAAGCTCAAAATGCCGGCTCGATGACCTCCAACTTTGCCAGTCGCCTTTCCCCCGCAGTCTGGCCATCTCATCACTTTCCAGTCCGGTGGCATTTTGAAGTACAGCAAGACTCTATCAGGCCCAAGGATCCAAACACCAGTAACATCAGCATGACTCCGACCACATTGAGAGCTCTGGGCCAAATTGGCACTGGAAATGAGTCTCCTTTCGCCTTCGCACACGTTCCGTTGCTCCCTGGAGAAGGAAAACCCTTCAATGATCAAGACAATGAATCAAACCTAGCAAGTTGGCCTCAACCGACTCTGAAGCAAAGTCGACTGATGATTTGGATCTACCGGCATCCGTATAAGGGCTTGACAATCATTGTGTTCATGGCTATCACCTTCGTGGTATTGTTCAACTTGATTCTTGGCAGACTCCTCGCTACGACCTTTCCGCGGGAAGATTACAGCTACCAGAGCCGTAAGACTAGTCCTGAGTTGCTTCTATACTGTGATTATGACTTGATTTCGAAACCTCTCGATACGTTTTGACTGAGAATCTAGCTCCAATGGGCGAGGCGTTCAAGTACCAAGTTAGAACTATTAGTAGTTCTGTTAGTGCACTTAGCAAGTACAAGGGTCCTGTCAGCTCTAGTGTGGATCGTGCATGGCGGGATTTATTCCAGGGCAAGTTAGGAGGATGAGCAGCGGGATTCAGGATAACAATTCTTCAGGCAACCATATCAAAATCAGCCAAGAAGATATGATGAAGATGAATCGTACCTCCGTGAGGTTGAACAGTGGATCTGGAGACCATATTGCCACCCCCGAGGTTAGTGAGCTTCGCGACATCCACGGCTTCTTGACTAAAAGAGTTTAGACGTACCACCAACTACACTGCCTTTGGTACATCTTCAAATTTGCGCACCCAGAAGCCTACACCGTTGAACCACATCATGGCATCTCAGTCAGCGCGCACGTCGATCACTGCATTGACAGCCTTCGAAACGTCAGTATGGGCTACTCCGCTTCCTAAACAAGGCCGGATACTAATTCATGGACTCTAGTTCGTCCAGTGTCACGCATCGGCAAGCGTTCAAACATATTCTTGGAAGCCTGAGACGCCCGTTCCAGAATCGGATGTCGATATTCCAAATGTTTGTGTTGACTGGGATACATATGATGGTTGGGTGAAGGGTCACTCTTTTGATGCATATGAGCCAGGTCTGCTGGTACATCCAGATTTGGGCCCATCTTTTCCGGATGGTGAGGCGCCGCGTGAGCCGCGTGCTTATCTTGTATGATTGTTGTTTACCTGGATTGAAGAATTCACTTAGGACTGCTGCTTGTGATAATGGCTGAACGCGAGGATTGGGAAGAGAATCCTTATCAGACGTCCATCAGAGACTGCCAGATTGTCCTCTTCACAGATGCTTTTAGACCATCAAGACATTTTATATTCTAGCCGAATATTTTCCAAGTGAATGGGTGAGGAAGACGAGGTCAGAAAATGATGTCGCCATTCTCTAAAACTGTTACAAGTACATCCACACCAAATGGGCAGATCTATTGGTGGAGGCAGCATCTCTTCGTATATAAGGATTGGAACAAACTCCTTACCATAACTTGTATGCAAGTAACCCTCCTCACGCACCGTTTGTCAATTAAAGACAGTTCCCGTGGCTTTTCTCGGCCCTCTGCCCTGACAGCACGCGGTTACATGTTCTAAAAGTGCACCACCAGATGTACAATGCGGTCACACTCGGTCTGAAGATCAGCTCACACGCCGAAGCTGCAACGAATGCAACACTGTTATTACTGTTCTAGTACATAAGGTGTACGTAGATCAATATGACAGCGTTTCGTGAGTGCGGATGGGAAGGCTGTTTGAGCTGGTCACACTCGCCCGACAATACTCACACGTGATAGATGGAATTCTTCCAAAAACTCTGACGGAGGCAGCAACCGAGAAAAATTCATGGCATTCTTCTCAATTGCAACTTCCCTGGCATGAACTACTCTGAGGGTCTTCTCCAAAGCCTCATGGCAAAGAATGCAATGACGTACTTAATGTGAGTTTCGTCACCCGCACATCATCGTCGGAACTAAGAAGCAAAGGTTCGGCTTCCGTCGTTGATACTGCGGTTGAGCGAACAAGCTCCCGTTCATTGCACTCTTCATCACCCAGCCAGATACCATCTCGTCTTACAGCAAAGTAAGCATGAACAATTACTGCTCTTCCAATCCCCAAAAGAACAACATGAATTCCACAAAATTCTGCACTTAGACTTCAGTCGCAGGCCTTTTCAAACAGGACTGTGACGATGATAGCAAGACCAATTGTTTTCATGAGGTGATCTCTAAGGATTGGGTCTTGTGCGTGGCAGAGGGGACGTACAGACCATACTCTCTTTCTTCTTCGGGCTTCGGATGCTTCGCTATCGAGGATATAGGCTCCGTGGACTGTTTCATGAAAGGGCGGCCCCTGATCGCTTAAAGCTGTTTCAAATCTATGCTTGCATATGGGAGTTGCACAGGGTTTTTGCTTTCTTCGCAATTACCCATCCCATCTTAGCAAGTAGCGTCTTCTCGAGGCATCCATTCACGGATCGCAATGCCGAGAAAGAATTTTGCGCTGACAACATGAGCGTGCCCGATTTAGACCTTGCGACACCCGCCCAGGATCGCAACTGCGGCAGTTTGCCTCAGGCTGGCGGCCTGCCCTCATAAATTGTTGCGAAGCGAGATCCCTGTCTTCTTGTTATTGTCGATATGATACTTGATATATCTTGCAGAGGTGCATTGATAGCTCAGTGGTTATCCTTGGGTATTGGGACTGGGCAAGCTTCTATAGACGTGATGACACGATTTACCAATCTTTTGACCACGGTCACCTTCTTTCTGGCCTGCGCCTTCGCCGCGATAACCTCAGACAATAACAACACAAGTCCGGACAGCACAACCTCTGCCAACGCGTCTCAGAGTACCGAAGTAGTCTGCTATACTGGAGGTTTCGATCTTTGGCGGGCTGATTATTCCCACTGCCTGAGAGCGATACAGCTACTTCCTAGTGGAGTAATGCCAGGTTTATTCCACATGCATGGTCCAATAGATGTTTTCAACCTCCCAAGATCAGTATGCTATAAAAGCTGTGTCGTCGCTGTGAGCCTCGATGGAGAACCGGACCTGAGTACTTGGCGCAGGATCAGGATCGGGGCTAGCCAGGTGGCAGACGCGTGCAGAAGTCCGGGAGTTTCTGATTTGACTACCGGGGGACACTTGTCTGTGGGGGACCGAGGAGCGATAGAGATATCAATGGAAAAGTATCTCGAAGGCCCGTTGAGCGTTGGCAATGCTACTACCGGTACTGCAATTTCTTAAGATGGCATTGTGGAGACTGAGTTCGCACGTATTCTCATTGAATTTTGTCCTCTTATGTGCATCGAAGCTTGACTCCGGAGGGAGACAGAATCGAAGGTGACAACACCATGACTGCGCACCATATCCACCTTGTCTCTTCAGAGAGCAATTTTACCGATCTCGGCGCGATTATTTGCGAGGAAGTCTTGGTCGATGCTTTGATAACCATAACCGCTCTTCGATGCCTGGAATGTCACTTCAAGAGTATGTTTGGACGTGAGTCGACACCGTTGTTCGACTATCGCCAACTCCCAACGGAGCATGCGGAATGGCACTGAACAGCATCAGGGAGAAGTGGCAACTTTGAGATAGTACTGCGAAGAATAAAGCGATGAGATTACATGATCAGACTCTGTTGGGCGACGTTTGGAGTATAGTAGTGCATAGTTTTAAAATCTGAGATTGTACAGGTACTTATATATACGTAGGCATCATAGCCCTAACCCTAAGATGGACCTCTGGGCCTTACTAGATGCTCCGACGCCTTTACATTCTTTCCTCCTGAGCATGTGCTATGAACGTATCTTCCAACAGGGTATGCGGTATTCTCATGATCATCATACAAGCCAAGAGGGCGCTTCCATGGTTCTGAGGCCGCCATGACGCCCGAGTACGCGGTAAAGGCTTCGCTGGGCCCACTTGGACCAGAGTATCTCAACCTTCTTTTTTGTCCACCAGACCTACAAAATCTTCGCCTTTCCTCTGCTCGATGCGGCATCTGCTATCTTTCCACTCGGATAACCATCGCCCCTCAATCGATCCTCTTCTACTTGCTTTCGCCCATCACTGAGCCTAGTAATACCAAAGCTCTAGCCTTCGTGTGTCGGCCTCGCAACATTCCAATATGGCAACCCGAGTCCCATCCAAATGTGAGTCACTACTAATACCCAGAGCGGCCACTGCTCACAACGAGCTCTAAGGGTTCATCGATTTCATCTACCCAGCAGCCTTGATGATGATAGGCGTAGGCTGAAATGCTGTCATCGTCCGTGGCAAGCTTCGGGATGGTGTAAGATCTTTGAGAGCAGACCTGAACGAGCTTAAGACGGACCTCGACGAGCTTAACACAGACCTCAACGAGCTTAACACAAGATACGGGACAGACACAAGGACATTAGACGACAGCACGCTGGCCGATTTGAAGAATGCCAATGTGATGGAGGTTAGAGAAGTCAGTGCGAAGAGGAAAATGCAAGGGCGCCTGGTGAGAGCCATCACAACTTTGAAAAATAGTGAATTGTGACAGGGAGTCGGTTATACAGAGAATGGACCGGCTGAGTGCTAGGATATGTTCTTGGAAGCGAAGTGATGAAGTCGCTCTCAAAGCAAGAGGGGGAACACACAACTATACCAAAGGTTGCCGGCAAGAGGAGTTACATGCCTGAGCTCATACTGGCCATTCCTGAGGGGTTAAAAAGCCAGGTGCTACGGGCACGCCGGCACCAAATATCATGGTGTTCTTGGATCATGAAATGGATCATGGGTACTGTGGACGCTGGGGGTCTGGCAACTCAATTTTCGGTGCCGACGCTAGGTTGAAAGCAACAGTTCTACAATCTGTAGCAATGTTGAATATCATCCCATAAGAGGTCTTTTGTGCTTGCTCAAGGGCTCACTACTCCATACTAAGCCTTACTAACTTCCCTGTGCACCCCCCAAGACTTCCGCCTTCCACAGTCCCACCATCACACCTCATGGTCGATATCCTTCACCCTCGCTACCTTATTCAGCCGTACCTCACAGAACTCCGCAACCATCTCAATCTGCCCCCAACGCTACAAGTCAGCCTCAAACCCTCATAACCTCCCTCCCCCTCCGTTCTCAAGGATCCAAACTTACACACTGCTGCACCAGCTCAACATCGTCAGAACTCACACCCAACCTCCTAATTCCGCGCAAATGCCACGACGTCTCGTGCCGCAGGTTCTGAATCATGATTCCAGAAAGCACTACCAGTTCAGTATCGATCCCATCGAGGATGTTATGGTCGGAGAGATAGAGACCATAAGTTATATTTCTAGTGATCCAGGCTAGTAGGGTTAGCAGGGCTGATTGCGGTAACGAATGCATGTTACTGGGAATGGGAGGCAAGGGCAATGAGAGTATGGAAAAAGGGCATACCAAAATCTTTATGGGACTCCATTGGTTTCATTGTGTTAGTGCGGTTGTGCTTGTAGATAGTATCAAGCCAGGCCACGCCCCTAGCCGTATTTTCGGGGCCAGATTGCCAGTGTTCACTACAGGCAATTGTGCATCTTAGCCCTTTTCAATTGTCCCAACTTAAGAAATGATGACATACCGCGAGCAGGAGTAATCCTTATCTTCCTCTCTCTCAACGGCGCTGATTGCGAAAATTGCTCCTTGCGGTTTGCATATTCCCATGATAGAAACGGATTTTACAAGTGCTTCTCGTAGTCTACGGACGAGTGCTTTTCGGGATTCGGACGTCGAGTATTGAGGTTTTTGGGTAAGGTAGGTGTAGAGGTTTCCGGCAAATTCGGGCTGGCTGCCTCCTGACAGGGCGGAGACCTGGCTGCTGTTAGTGATTGAGCTCAGTGGAGACTCAAGACAGTTATGATAGGTAAAATAGTGAGTTTGGGAGAGGCGTACAGCAACAAGATACCACCTATCCTCGCCAAGCGTCTTTGATGGGAATCTCTTTTCGAGCTCTTGAAATAGGTTAATTGCCTTCTCCGCGGTTGGCTCTGACGAGACATCCATCTGGAATCGCATGCTGTGAAAAGCTCGTGGTCTTGTCAAGATATGATGAGAACTCGAGGCCTTCGAAGAGAACGGAAGTCGTTCAGTGAAATGCACGATAGCCCTAAAACCCCCGAAAGGCGCGCGTTTTAATAACGATCCACATAGTACCCCAACCACAGGCATCTACAGTAATATCTGAGATTCTAGCTATGCTAGTTATAAAGCCATTCATTGCAACTATTTAGAAATTTAAATCACACGATTGAGGCAAGGGTTGAGGGCTTTTGCCCCGAATAAGGTCAGTCAGCACCTAAACCATCACCTAAGAAAGCCCGCTCCCGCCCATAAGAAGCTAGCCTTTTCGAGGCCGTAGGGCCTCAGGTACCTGAGGCCATTGGATTATTTCAACAGGCACGCACACTTGACATACTCTCACGGCATTACTGCCAATCCAGACTTCACACAATAGCTTCTTGATTGCCTTTCCAAATCATGAACCAAGAACAACGTTAAAATTAGAAAAAACGCTGCAGCTCTATATATTGCACTTCTGAGTCACTCTGCATGCTTGTCGTAGTGGATTCGGGATATGGCCATTGAAACATACAGCGTAATATGCAAAGGGCAAGAGAATATAAGCCCAGAACTTTCTCGTGAACGCCCCGTAGTCAAAAAATCACTCCTCGAAACCCAAAGACTTGACAATTTCTGGAATCTTAACACTAAACTTATGTCACGCTGCTGATCGCATCGACATAGACCTCAGTCACGACTGTCTCAAATCCTCAGGACCGCCAGCACCTGGTGCTCCTGACAATAAGTCAATGCCATAATAATACATACACCAGCTTTAACAAAAGGCCGTTCTGATGCCATCTATAGTCCCGCTCTTGAGCCTAAGCCCGCCCTATACACCTTTCTCTAACCCTAACCATGAAGTCTTCCTGCTTAACAAACCAATCGTTATGCACGCTCCATTCCTTGAGCGGATACGCAAAACTCAAATCAAAACTTAAGACAAGCTCCGGTATGATCTTCATCATTTCCATTAGAGTGATGCTTTTTCCGAGACAGGTACGAGGACCACGGCCAAACTGTGTCCAAGGTCAGTGGGAGCATTTTCTCGAGAGGCTTCAAAGGCAGTGGACAGGGAGGGTAGCGGGAGGTGCACGGGGAGCAGGGACTTACTGTGAAGAAATACTGCTCCATACGGTTTACAGAGGCTTGATCCGCTTCCAGCCAACGCTCCGGGCGAAACTCATCTGCATCGGGACCAAAGACGGAAGTGTTGGCGTGCGCGACCCAAGGGTTTACGCCTACGATCGTCTGTACAACCATCAGCAATCAGTTGCCTCCTTCCTCTTAGGATTCCTCCGGAACCGAAGAGCAGTAGCCAATATGCGAAATCCAGATCTACTCACCCCCTCAGGAAACCAACTCCCCACCAACACCAACCCTCCTTTTGGAACCACTCTCGGCAGATTCAATCCGGCAGGCGGAAACAGTCGCAGCACCTCCTTCACCACAGCATTCAAATACCCACAATTCTGCGCCTCCATTACCCCTACCCTGCCGTTCTCGCCTCTTGTTATCCCCTCCAACTCTCTCCTCAACTTCTCTAGAACGCGCGGCGACTTTACAAGCAAATACATTGCCGCCGTGAGCGCTATGCCAGTTGTCTCCCCGCCCGCTACCACGTTAGAAATGATATGGTAGTACGCGTCATCTACACTAAAGTTGTCCGGAGTGCGCCGATGCTTGGCGAGTAGGGATGTGAGGTAATCCGTCTTCAAGACCTCACCGCCTTCGCTTTGTTCGACGGAGAGCGCCTTTTCACTTTCAGAGCGACGATTCCACTCAGAGATACGCTTGGCAGCGAAGGCGTAGACAGCCGCGATGCCGACTTCGCCCTTCGGCGCGAGGAATTGCAGCAAGCGGAAGACGTAGGGGTGCAGTTCATTGAAGACACCCATCACGCCGCCGTAGCGCGAGTAGGTGTGGATGGTGGAGATGATATCAGCGACGTCTTTGCCTTGGTCAAGGAAACCGACGGGTTTTCCGAACGTGAGGGCCCCGACTGTGTCGAAGGCGTAGTATTGGAGCCATCGGGAGAGATCGATGGGTTGGTCTTGGTAGGCGAATGCGGAGAGCTTTGAGAGAAGGGTGGTTGAAGTGACATCGACTTGGTATTCGATGTTTGTGAGGGCGCTGAGCTGGTAGAGCGGGGCGATTTGCCGCCGTCTTGCGGCGTTGTGTTCGATGGAGAGAGAAGTGAAGATGTTGGGTTCGGCAGCGGGGAGACCCCAGGAGGAGTATCGCGGTGCCTGTGGGAGTGATCAGCATTGTGTTACCTTTTCGTGAGCAATGCTACTGGCACGGATCAGTTCAGTACCTTGAGGAGTTGGTCTCTTGATCTGTATATGATATTCGCCGCATCAGGATCATCAATGCTGTACTCGTCGGGCGAGATTCGCACCACAGGTCCATATTTTCTATGCAACTCTACGTTAATCTTTTGATACTCGCGACTGTTGATCGCCCTAAGTAACCAAAGACGTGTGAACTTGGCGATCCAGGGTCCGGGTGTGTCTCGCAAAGGGGTCGCGTATGCTTTGTACAAAGCATGCAGGAACAGAGGTATTAACAGCAAGACAATGTAGAAGGAGACTGAACCTGGGATCTTCCGCAGAAGCTCGAGCGTGGAGGACAAGTCCGGTGGGGAGCGCATAAGGGCTGAAAATTTTTGCGGACCTTGCAGAATCGTATATGCAGGATGAACGGGTTTTTCGGAGTGAAAAAATTCTGCCAGCTTGGAAGTGGGGAAGGATGTTTCTCCCCAGAGGAAGGTGATGCTGGAGTTGATACTCATGACGGCCACAATGATTGCAGTAAGAACGGGACAGTATATTGTTATATGAGAGCTCGCTTATCTGTATAGGTACACCCTTCTTGGACTTTCCACATGGTCTCTCGTGGGAACCGCATGAAGGGCGCGGTTCAGGATCATGTGGGGTGGTTTTCCTACTGAACCTTGCAAGGTCTGACGCCGCATGGCAGTGCAGTCAATTGAGTTTTTGATCCATTAGATCAAAAAAGGTGTCCAGCGTTCGCTTTCGCTACAGCAGTTGTGGCAATAGAATTCGACACCGCATTGCATCTCTGCCGCTGGTGGCGCTAAAGTGTATGTTGTAGATGTCTGCCTCGAAGTTTGCAACTCGCGAAATCAAGCGACTGTGGAAAGTACCGTTTACCAAAGAGGTTTAACGGTTCTGGGTATGTAACAACACACGGCCCTGGAACATCCATTTCTTTCCAGAACCATGTTTCGCTCCTCTGCTCTTCCAGACCTTCGGTTGTTGGAGAGGATTTGCATGATGAAAGGGGAAGATGCGCACGGTGCTGCATCTGAGCGATGTAGCCGAGCTAATCAGATTGTCTAGGGCGTCGTATTGGGGGCGATCTATGCACACCATCAGTAGTGGCCCGACCCGGGACCCTACCTATAGCCATCCGCCCATCAAACTTTGGCCCCCGACCTCTGGACCTAGGTTTTCTGGTGAGTCCCCAACGGCTCCTTCCCGTCATGTGTGTTGTCTTTGGGGTTCTGCATCGTTATCACAGACTGTGAGCTTTTTGAGCATTGCGGAGACCCAATCATATTCATAAGTCGTCCGGGTGCCAGAAAATCAACTACTCTCACGCGACAAAATCTGGACGACGCCTGTCGCGTATTCCATTGACAGGGGATCCCTCGCAGGAAACACAGGACCAACGGTTGGCGATTATCTTAACGGTCGTGCCCTAGCTGGAAGACTCTAAAGTTGCAGAACCAGGCCAGCTACAGAGCTCGCACAACCTGGGCGCGCCTATACTTCTGCGGGTGACTTATGCAGGTTCGACTTGCGTGCCCTGCGTTTCAGAGAATGCATTGGTAGATCTAGTAACCACGTTAAAGACGATCGCCTTCTATTTCAGGCCTAATTTTGACAAACACTTTCCATCTTGGTCGGTGCGCGCTGAACTGTCAAAGCTAATCTGCTCTGATTATGTACGTAGCATGATGTTCATCAAGGTCTTGTACGTAAAAGGGTACTCGCTGGCTGGTGGCCGCCTGTCACAAGTGCGCTAAGATAGGCCGTGCTCGGTCTGAGTCTATACGCTTGATGACATGATACGCGATGTATGAATTCTTGGCCACATCCTCTGATATTGAAGTCTGTCTTGAACTTTGCTCACCGCAGAGAACCCCCGCTGGGCCGTACTGGTAGTGAACGCATGAGTACTATTTCTCATCTGTCTTTTCCTTTGATATGAATAAATTCTGCTCCTCCTTCTCCCTCTTTGATACTTCTCGGACTTCTGTGTTTTAACTCTCCAAATTATGTCCAGCCCACCCCCACCCCCACCGCTAGGAGGGGATCAGAATAGAGGGCCCACTATAAACATAGTGAACTGGACGTTCACTGCAGTGGCCGCGCTCTGTGTCGTGTTGAGGTTGTTCGGTAGGTTAAGATTAACGAATAATGTAGGATGGGATGACTTTTGGATATTCGTCTCGATTGTCAGTGTCCCAATTTCCGAACACAATCCACAATGAGATTGCACAGGGAGCTAACACGATCGTTTTTCCAGTTAATAAGCATCACATACTCTGGCCTTGCTACAGCGTATGTAGCTGCTGGTGGAGGCAGACATCCATACTATTTAGGCCTGCCGCAATTTTCGAAAGCCGTCAGACTTGCTGTTATCTCGAATGTTCCTGGTATCATCTCCGTAGCGGTGCCAAAATTGGCTGTCGCGTGCCTCCTGGTCCGGTTGCTGAATCCGCCTATCTCGCATAAAATATTCCTTTATGCCCTTACCACTAGCTGTATCCTGACACAATCACTGTGTGCGATATTTCTCTGGGTGCAATGCAAACCGGCTGCTGGGCTTTGGAATCCAACTCTCAACCCTGTCTGCTGGAACGAAAATATACTCATTGATTTTTCGATCTTTGCAGGCGGTGAGTTCAGAATCCGTTTCTGGGAAGACACTCTGACTGACTATGGTAGCATATTCCGCATTCATAGATTTGTTCCTCGCGCTTTATCCGGCCTCGGTTCTTTTTAAGCTGCAACTGAGTTTGAAGAAGAAGGTTGGCCTGAGTTGCGCGCTTGGCCTTGGAATAATGTGAGAGAAAAGACTCTTGGCGGCTTGGAGAGCAATCGGCTAATTGGTCTGCAGTGCCGCGGTCGTAGGCGTATACAAGTGCAGCACTCTTGAAGAGCTCCGCAACCACACTGACTATACATGTGAGGGTAGTGAGCAATTTATTATAGTGTTGACTGACTCAAGGTCTAGATGCTACAACAAATCTTGAAATCGTATCATCGTAAGCATTGAAAGTCCTATACTCGAGGCTTATCAGCTGATCGTCTATCCTGTTAGGGTGGAAGGAACTGTCATCATCATCGCTGCCTGCCTACCTACTCTCCGGCCCGTCTTCCTCTTCGTTACCGGCATACCCGGAACGCGAAACAGCAGCAAAAAGACACCCACTCAGAGTTCAGACTATCAGCTTCCTTCATACCGTCAGGAAAACAAAGCAGCAGGTCGCAGAGCAAGAGACCCATACCCGGTAGATACCACAGGCGTTGGCGACGCAGATAGTATGGAGGATCGAATACTCCCACCACCAGAGAATGCGATCCGGAAGACATATGATGTAGAGGTCAATCATGAGCGGGCTTCGGAGACTGGGGTACCGGGGACTTCCTCCTCTGCAGGTAGAACCCCAGGCAGGAAAACTCCAGGGACAAAGACCCCCGCAACTCGAAGAAGCGTGGAACGGGAGCGGCCCAATGAGGAAGCTTGGCCACAGCTGTTTGATGGCCGGCACTGACCAGTCTTGGTTCGAATGGACAGTATATGTATGATAAGGGCACAATGTTGACCAAATGCAATAGAGAAAGGTAATCGTAATCGGCATCGGAGAATAGTGATTAAACAGATGTCAACGCGCATGAGGATCAGCGAGCGGCTAGGAAATGCGCAGGGATCTCGTTCTAAAAGCACGATGCAAAGCGGGTTCTGTAAGATTATGTCGCGCTTTGGTTCTTCGGGCGTTTGAGCTATCAGCTGCGATCCACGGCTTGTAACTTCATAATTGTTTAGATGAACGGGGAAGTGATCCTCCCAGGGAAAGGCAATGGTGGTAGACAGTTCGACCAAGCTGAACAATACGTTGGTGCGCTAAGGCAGTATGCATCATACAAGTCTGCTTGCATACTTGTCGTAGTCTTCACAGCAGCTTCATTGAGTGAAAGCCTATTGAAGATGCTTCTGCTGAGACTGCGAAAAAAAAGATCCACAGCCCGGCCGAGAGCTCTCATCGACAGAATTGATGCAAAAGAATAGACCGCTGGCATGTTAGTGGAAGATCAAGACGGCAACAGCATTGTATGTGTCGCGCACGGGACACCTTTTTGCTGCGGTAGATCCAAGGCCAATCCATGCACAAGCATCAACGTGGGGTAAGAACCTCCTCAATATACCAAGATCGGGAGTCATTGCTCACCAAGACAAGGAGATATACTCCTAAGCAAATATCATGTTTCCAGCAGAATTTCTATACTTCCAAGGCGATATCTATTGTCCATCATATTCTCATCCCCTGTTTCTTGCAAGGCCACAAGGTGTAGCTCGTGTCCATGTGCGGCTAGCGTAGGTATTGTTGGTATCGTTTGGTCTGGGGGTAGTAATTGACCTAGCTTTGTGAGACCTGCGCCCTCCCATATGGCTAATCGGCCATCGGCGATTTCTCCCTCACTGAACGGCGGTTCGCTCTCTATGCTGATAGCAATCGGACACATCTGTAGTGGTGCATGCATGGTCTGGTTGACCGACTGGGCTTGCTTGAGCTCGCCACGGAGTGTCTCTCGGATGGCGCTTTTCATTTCAGGGTCTATTGGATGACGAATGCGTAGTCCACCATCTTACCACTCATCTTGAGGCCGCTGGTATGTGTCATCCGCAACGCTTTGGTTCGTATTCATGCATTGGTACTGGGACCAGTCAGCTCGGATCCTCGAGCGGTTTCCGTCAAAGCTACTCACATGCTCTTACGCCCAATTTGGGCCTTGTATTTTGGACCAGTCACGGCGAGCTGATAAGTGGCCCATGGACCGTCGCATTCCATGCTGCCTTAATATGTCCCTCTCTGCACAAATAACGGCGTCTCTGTGGATTTTCTGTATTCGCTGGCCGAACATGTGGTCATACGGGGGGTTGTATAGGCATTCGCATAGGGTCAATCATCTTCATCAGGTTTTGTTCGAGAAGGGCCTAATGCACTCGTCATGTCAGCACCTAGCACTCGAATATAGGGCTGAATAGCTTACCTTGAGCGAGCTTGGTATGAACCATTCCTGTAACTTGCGTTTACAAGCTCCTTGTATTTGACTAGTACACCCCCAGCAGTCATTACAGCATTACCATTGTTGTAGGCCTGTCAGCCCACATTATATCAGCGAATTAAATAGTAGGGCTTGTGGAGCGACTGCTACTCGAAACGGATTCGGAGACGCTAGGGTCGCGTGATGGTGAAGAGGGGCGAGTATTCTCCAACTCCTGCCCGCAGTGTACAGGAGGTGACAATCGAATTGCTCTTGGGAGACTGGATTGGGAATCTTGATGGCAGCAATCTTAGAGGCTTGCAGCCTCGCAATCACTTCGCTCGGCTCTTCTGCGTCTTTTTGTTCATTGTCATCCGCACTCGGAGAGTTGGCGAGATGTTTTTCCTTGGAGAACGACGCCTCTTGGTTGCTGTTGTCTGATTCAGCGCTTGACCCTTCTCAGCGCGAGGCGACATGATGTTACCGCTTGTAGGAGCTAGCAGAGGTCCATTATCACATCTTGTGCTGGCCCTATGCTTTTGGAGGCTGGCAGAGAAATCTGATTGTCCAAAGTGCCGTTTGCGACGATTGTTGCAACACTTTGGATCTGCTGGAGGATTTAGTTCGAGCGCTTCAATCCATGTGAGGATATACAGTTCTTCTCACTACTACAGTCAGTATCACGAGATTCGGGCAGGATCATCGTTGCGCAAAGATCACTTGTGATGGTAGCCACTCCCATCTCTCGTAACTGTGCGACAAAAATTCCGATGAGTAAGCAAATAGCCTTCGCTAAGTCATTGGCTGGGCAATAGCCGAGGTACCTCCGAATCTTGCACCTAATTGCCTTACCGGGCATCGCTCAGTTGATTTTTCGGTGATTTCACCGTGTTTTCACCGTAATTTATATTTTACATAAAAAAGCGGCTAAACTGCCTTTACGCTACCAGATTTCCATCACGTTGAAAAAATCTTACGGTTATTTTTCATCTAACCGTAGAATTTAGATTTCCGTAAAATTTTAAAAACGGTGAATTCACGGTTATTTGCTTAGTTAGCTGTATCTTTTAAATTAACATCAAAACAGCTGTAGCCCTATAGGCACTCCAGGCACCCCTATCAGCCCTATAGGCACCCCGGGCACCCCTAATGGCCCCTAGCTACCCGTCGCAACCACCAACCCCACCACCACCCCGGCCCCCACCACCACCCCTCAACCACCACCGGGCGCATACCAGGAAGATGCCCCCGCGAGAAAATCGTCCAAATCGCCTGATTTTGATACTAAAATCAGCATAGCGTTGAACACGTTAGTAATGTTCAATACCCGAATACTAGGCTTGGCAGGCTTGGCGGTGATATTCCAGTAACTAGTTTTACTAGATAAACCGTATTTTAAAAAATAACGTAATTTTTATTTAACCGTGATTTCACCGTAATATTATTTTTACGGTTAAAAAAAAAATAACCGTAATAATTTCTAAACGTGATAGAAATTTGGTAGTGATATAACTATATCACTTTAATTACAGCCTTAAGGCGGTTATTAATAGCAATACGCTTTATTTACTGTATACTAGGATAGGCGCTCTCCGGTAAGGTGCTGGAGCCAAGTTGTTTTGATCTATCTCTCTCCATACATTACGTTCTTTTGCATGGCATCCAAACCCGGTGTATACGTCTTCTATTCTAGTCGTAAACTATCCCACTAACTTTGGCACGGCGCTACGGCATACTACATCGACCACCTGAAATAGCTGAAATCCGGGTTGGATACACCGGCGATGACTTCTAATACTGAACGATTGGCGAGCATCATCTACGTGTCATACTGTTTTTCTTGATACCATACACCGCAGGCTATCAAGACGGATCAATTGTTTCAAGCGTTGGTGTCTATGTACGACCCTAGCGTCCGAATCCACATCGGTTATGGCGCAGTGAATAACACTTTCTTTATCCTCATCGTCTGATGTCCATCTCTCTCTTTTGGTCCGGCCATTTGCGCCGGAAAGCGCTCCGCGCACTATGGGGAATTTGGTGGGCTTGCGAAAGCGCCTTGGGCTGCTTCTAAATGAAGTCTCACTGAGAAGATTTTCGTCAGTCTACTGGAGAGCAACATAACAAGTTCATGTGACGTGCAGGCAGTCCTAACTTACAACATATTTGACACATCCTATTATCATAATGCTGGCTCACAGGCTTGACACCTCTACACCCGCCATATTTCTTCCTCGAGCATGGAGCACGCTCCGCCGTCTGATGACCGCAGCTATAGCTGCAATTTAACTGAATACACATGGTGCTTCACCCAGTCAGTTGATCGCAACTATCATGAAAAGATAATATTAAGAGACGTGGTTCGGTATTTGAGGCGAAGAATGGTCGCTCCCGTCGAGACGAGGGCTCTCGGAGGGCTGCATGCACAGAGACTGTCACGGCGTTATGACGACTTCGGGTTGCCCACTGAGGTCAATGGCTGGATGTCAGAATCGGAACATGACTAGCTGAATAGGTAGGGAGTGGACACCAGAGAATGAACGATGTAAACCTGGAAGAAACAGGCAATATCGCAATTTGACGATGAACGCCAGCTCCGCCAAGACCTCTTACAACATTCACGACGGCTACTGGCTGACCGAGCATACTACTACTAGTCGGCGGTGAAGGTTAATGCATGCGGGTTTTTCAGACGCCCATCCATGTAGGACTTTGAAAAAGCAGTCGATGGCGACATGGCCGTAGCCAGTTGTATGTTCCTTTCACACCCGGATTCTTGATCACTTGGCAATGCAATGCGTCAGAATTGAGTTCTGAAGCTTGTCATTCTTTCGCGCCTCCAGCTGTCATGCATGCTGGGTACCACCTGCCCACTCAGTGAGTGTCATCTTCCCGTACCCCCTTCATACTAAAATTAGGCTATTGGCTGGAATTCTTTTGACAGGTCGTTGCTCCGCTGAAGTCCGAACCTCGCTGTTACTATCAAATCCCGACGAGTCTTGACTGTTCCAATCAATTTTCGAGACTTTTTCTAAATCGTGAGTGTGATGGGGATGATCCCAGTCCTGAATTATCTGAGTGCGAGCACAAAGCGGACGGCCGACGTTAAGCATGGTCAGAAGCCGAATGTTCAATTAGCCTATCGCTCCTAATTTACGATCGTACCTCGATTCTAACAGAAAGCTCTAAGACTACTTGTTGAGGTTTACAGGATCCCAATCATCTAGGAGAGCAGTCATTGGGGATACAGCCCAAACATAACGGAGTGTCACACCCTTTACTTGTTAGGTTGTTATCCGTAAACTTTCGGAATCCCTGGAATTTCGACTCGCTAAGAATCGCTTGACAGCTCCTGTTCTGGTCAAGGTCTGACCAGATTTGTCGTCTTGCAGGATTTACGGCTCAGAATGATCCACAGATGCCCAGTATTCAATCCTGATTAGCGCTGACATTTACCTTAACGGACTAACGTAATGCACATCCTGCAATAGCTAGGCCAAAAACCCTCAATGTGGGACTAGCACAGGGAAAGGATCAACCTCATCGTAAGGCTGGCGGCTTTGCGACCTCTACATGGCTGGACTCCTCCTGCGGATATACCTCCGGGAATACAAGGGTATAAAAGTATCCGAGCTCTCACAGTGATTTTACAGCTTCAGAGTATGCGGTTGAGGAACCCTTCTAGTTTGTGAATAGCTTCAAACAGGAATCTTAAGTTTTCCTCAATGTTATGTGCAATTGTTGCAGTCTTCCAGACGCGTTGACCTCCGCCTAGAGAGATATACTTGCCCGTGGAGGTCTTCCTTATAGTTTTTCCGGAAGGAGTAGGCTTGATTGAGGCTCTCACGGTCATACACTATCCTAGACTTACTTTCAACAAAAGCGGTATATATTACTGGGTATTAGCGGGTTTTGATGTAATTGTCAAAGTCCATCACACCCAAATGCGAGCTTTTTTTGTTTCGACTAGCGAAATCTGAACTTGCGGACTCTGGATGTGGACTAAATCGGAGTTTTGGAAAGCTCGAATGCTGAATGACCTATTGTTCGGAAAGTAAGCGCCTGTACCTGCCTAAAATATCTCAAGATTCGCTAAATTACAGTATTCATGAGATCTACTTCCGAGACCTTGGAAACCTGTTTTTGCAGACATCTCACTGGTCCAAATTGTCAAGGGCCCCTTGACGAGCTAATTTGGTCCAACAGCTACGGAGAGTGTGAGATTGGTTGCGGAAATGTAGCGCAACCATCAGACTCCCTTTTCGGGAGAACCGAGCCACGTTCCACAGGCCACATGAAGGGAGCTATGATCACCAACCCGTTACATGCCTATAGAGAGGACATCCTTCTCGAGCGCCCCAATCACAGATCGTCGACCTCGATTCCTTGTCTCTGCGTGGCTTCAAGACGAGCGTACCATTTCTGTCATGAAGCTCTGGTCTGCAAGGTACCAAGACTGGAGTAGTCTGCGTCGAAAGACACGAAGACTCGATATTGTCAATTACCAATCCTTTTACTCACAACAGAGCCGATATTCCAATCAAGGAATAAGAGTTCTTGACCAGCGACATCTGATATAGGACGAAGGGTTTCAGGGCAGGGTTGGAAGACGGACACGGAGGCTCATCTCGACAATCATGGCCTGATGGTGAAAATGATACTTAGAGAAGCTAAAGATCTGAGCGGCGACCCCTGTTTCTAATGGCCTGCATAAGCCCGGAACAAGGTCGCCTATTTTGACCCCTTCGCAGCATCCCACACAGCAAGCGGGGTCCTCATGCACTACCCCACCTTGTCAACCCTTAAAATATTCCAACAAATAAGTCCTCCCTCTATCCTTAATTAACAGGCGGCTACCTTAGCCTACGAGACTCTTCTTCTCAGCCTCCTGAAGATCAACCCGCTTGGCTCCCTGATGATCACCCGCTTGGCTTCCTGATGATCACCCGCTTGGCTCATCCCGCGGCGGATCTATTGATCTCAGATCCACGATATCTCCTCTTTCGACTTCAAGATGCTGGCAACTAGAATTTCCTCGCCCCAAAATGACTTTGAAGATGAAATGCGCGTCAAAACTCCTTGAGAGAGACCCTCAGCGCAAATGTCGTGCTCGGAGGGGATGTTTCTTGATCAATGACTGACCATGGCAACAGCCTTGGAATATGCTCATGCATCACGTTCGAGCGCGAACTCTTGGATATTTCAATTTCATGCTTGTGCGGCTCATGCGCCACGTAGACACACTTGGCAACAGCGTGAATTCTAGCTTTCACTTTCGTTAATTGCGGGGTTCAGCTCCGAATATGCGAGCGTAGCTTTGAAAGCAGCAGCACCCTCGTGGCCAATGCACCCCTCCATCTACACACTGATCACACATCGAAATTCTTCTCAACCGCTCTTTGCGCTTGGTTAGGAGAACTGTTGAGTGAAGTGGAAATCGTCGGTCGTGTAACGATTGGCTAGCATACCTATTGGACCTGGGATATCGCGCGTCTTGACTATTCCATAGTTGGTCATAATTCATAGAATATGGGTTTTGGCGTATTGATCTTGACCCTTTAGCAAGAGATGGCTTGCTGTAGATGCAGGGCCGCCGCGGGCTGAAGCCACGGGCATCCTCGGGCGCCCATTAGCGCTGACGTGGAGAGCGGGCGGTTTAAGATCGACCTTTGATGTCCCGAGGGACATATATACCCAATACCCACCGTATCTGCGAAGCACCAGAGACCCAACATTTCAAGGGCTAAATACTGGGGACACAGTATTGCATCTCAAGAATGGCGCCATTAGCAGGAGGCGAGGCCCGCCTAGGTCCTCGAGCGAGCTTTACTAGACATATGGTAATGATCTCTAACTATAGACTCCTAACACAGTTTGTGTATGCTAACCTCGAACAGGTTCGAGACAGCATTGCAAAGCTCTTGACTCGTCTTCACAAAGAAAACAAGCTTTCCACTCTCCCTGGATTTGAGCACGTCACTCCTCCAAGCAATGGAGAGTTTAACCCTCGCCATCTACCTCCAAGAGAGGACCATCATTCCAAAGATCTACCTGCCGGCACGAAAGTTTGTATTGTAGGTGCCGGAATGTCGGGACTTTATAGTGCTTTGATTCTCGACCACCTAGGTGTCCCTTATGACATCCTGGAAGCCGCAGACCGGCCGGGAGGGAGAATATTAACCCATTATTTCTCTACCAAAGAGCACGACTACTATGACATTGGGGCCATGCGGTTCCCAAACATTCCTCCAATGGAAAGGTGTGTTATGACCTCCGTAGCTTTGAAGTAGTTAATTTAACCCCATCAGGACCTACGATCTCTTCAAAAGGACTAACGTGCCCCTTGTGACCTACCACTTAACCGGCCCAAACACTCCGAAAAGGTACAATGGCATCACCCTCTTTCCACAGAATGGCGAATTCCCAACCAAGGGTGACCCGTTCCGTGTGAGCGAAAGTAATGGCGGATCAGTGCCTGACGATAAGATCGATACGTTGTCTTCGGTCCTAGAAGATGCATTCAGAGATCTCCGAGAAGCTATCAAGAAAGGGGACGAAGAAGCCTTCGAGATGTTCAAAGAGTGCGACGACCTTACAGTTCGAGAATATTTGGAGCAGAGAGTGTATGCTTTGGCTCTCGAAATTATTTTTGGCTATTTGTTACTGAGGCTTACACAGAGGCCTTGACTTCCACACCATACAGTGGTTGGAGGAGACTGATAGGTCAGTACTGCTACTCATCTTGAGCTGACAAACGCTTGCCGCTTCCATGTACAAGAATGACTCACTCTTGCAAGTGCTACTGGACAATTTGATGCGGCATTCACAGAAGCTGTCATGGACTCCGTGGCCTTCGATTACTGGGAGGACAGGGAGGAGGAATGGAAGTCCGTCGAGGGCGGTACAAGTTTGGTGACGCAAGCCCTCATTGATATGATCAGGACCAAGCCTCGCTACAACAAGCGCGTCACTCGGATGGCTATTGACCGTAAGGCGAAGTCAAATGATATGATGGTCGTCCACACAAATTATGACGAGGAGCCAATGCGCTACGCAACAATTATCAACACCACTACCCTGGCTTGCCTTCAAAGAGTCGATACTGACGACCTTGAACTCTCGCCAACAGTCAAAATTGCCACTAGAACGCTTCACTACGATAGTTCCACAAAGGTAGCGATCAAATTTGATAGCCCTTGGTGGATAACCAAGTTTGGTATCACAGCGGGTGGAGTAGCTAACACTGACTTGCCTATCCGTGTGTGGTAAGACATCGCTTGACGCCTGTCTGGAAGTCGTTTGCATTATGAACCTAACAACTAAGCTAGCGTGTATCCATCTTACAACATCCATGATAACGTTGAAAACCCTGCTATATTATTATGTACATACACGGTAAGCGTCATTCTCTTGCTACGGGTTGCGTTGCCTGACCAATGCAGTGGTCCCAAGATGCTACGCGCATTGGCTCGCTGGTGAACCTAGATTCTCCACGCGGGGAGGATGAGCTGAAGGGCCTCATGCTGTATAACCTAGCCCGGCTCCATTCGAATAAGGAGAATTTCGACGAAGTGTACGCTATGATCAAGCGTTCGTACATTACTCATCATGTTAGTAGCTATCCAACTACTCTCTGCTGTGGTCTGATGGCGCATTTAGGGATTTGACTGGGCGATGGACGACTTCAGCTCAGGTGCCTTTGCCTTCTTTGGGCCCGGCCAGTTCCGCTCTTTATACCCACATCTTGTGAGACCTGCAGCAGATTCACGCTTCCACATCGTTGGCGAAGCCGCTTCCGTACGCATTACATCCTCAACACTCAAAGTATAGGACATGCTGACATCCTGCTACAGGCGAACCACGCTTGGATTGTTGGCTCTTTAGAGAGTGCTTACCGTGGGGTCTGGAACTTCCTAGAGCGTTTCCATTGCTACGAATTGCAAGAAAAGATGGTTAAGGAGTTTGGGACTATTCCTGAACTTGAAATGGGGAAGGACGGCTTTGCACATTTGCTGGTCTTGCTGGGAATGCTTACGCCGCAGCAGCTGGCAAGGCCGGAGAAGACTGTGGTGAAGGAGGTCACTGGCTGAGTATGCTATGGGCGTGGCATGAGCGGTTCAGTAATTGATGCTAGCTAATATCTCTCATCTGCTTCAAAGCATCATATAAATTGTCTTACTGGCCTCCTGAAGGAAACTAGTATCTGGTTGACGCTGATATGGGGTTGAGAGAATTGCTCTGCACAACCTTCGCGCCCAGTGGTGTAGCACAATGCTCTTGGGAAATCACACAATACCCAGTGATCAGAGAACAGGTTGGTCATGCTCAAAACGGTGGAAAAGTCCTAAATGGCGAGTGAGACATTGTCTTGTGTCAGGCATACGGCCGAACTTTTCCAATTACTTTCTTCATAAACGAACAATGCTTCCTCTGTCACCGACTTCCAATACTATATACAGCGCAGAAAGCAAGTTGCCAATTGAAAACCATCTATCAGCAAGACACGCCTCATCCCCACCCCACCAGCTAAACCCACATAAAGCCCTTTGAAAGGATGCACCTCCGCGCCCTCTCCATCCTAATATTCGCATCCCTTCTCACCACCATCGCTAGTGCTAGGATGCTCCCTACTTCAGCAACCTCAAATTCTTCTGTATCAACGATGGATATACCCACTGCTGTGGCGACCTCGAATCCAGCAAGGCTTGTGAAAAGGATTGATTGGCATGCTGTGTGGGACAAGATCAAGGCTGAATTCATCAACATTGTCGATAATGGCAAGTAGTAGGGAAGAGAGGGTTGTAGGGGTGAATTTCGACGATGGTGGAAAGGGAAGTCTCGGATGGCTTGGGGGTGGAACGAAGGAATGGAAGGACGGCATTGCCTTCCACATGCTAGATTCGTTCTGGTTATACCTCATTCATGCATACTATTAGGAGTCTGTTATCTTCACCTTGAAATTTAACAAGAGATATATCTGTTGATCAGAGCGCCCTGTAAACCTCCTGCGGAGGGAAACCAAATGCTTCACGTCGACGCTGAGGTCACAGGTGGCAACACCCCGAAAAGTACTTGTTTCACGTTCAGTCTCAACCAAATTTAAAGAGGTACCATTGGTTCTAAACGCTCACTGGATATAGTCTCTGTGTCTAGTTGGGACACGAGCACCACTCTTTGGAAGATAGGACAAAGGCGAGGGTGGGTGCGACAAAGACGGTCCTTTGGCATATAATTGTGGCACCAAACTTAGTGGCAAGTGAGGCATTGTTTGAGGTTGCTGGTTTCAAAGCCCACTAAGGACTTGCTTCGCGTGTAAGGAACAACGCATTCATAGCTTTTCCTATTTAAGGACTCTTTATCCTGCTCAAGCACCCATATTGCAGATTTTTAGCCTCAGCAAAGACAACATCCACCACACGTCCTCATTTGCAAACCACATCCACCAAATTATCAACTACACCGTCTATCATTAAGCACAGAATGCATATCTACACTAACCAAATCGTATTTCTGGCTTCCCTTCTCGCCATCGCCAGCGCTGGACCGCTGCCCACTACCATTCAACCAATTCTATCTCATTCTACGCCATCACTTCGCCAATCAGCCACGATTGCTCCTGCAATCGCAGTCGAAACCTCGATCACGTCCCCCATACCGCCTTCAAATTCGGTTGCAATTGTGAAAAGAATCGATTGGAAGGGAGATTGGGATGAAGCCAAAGCTATTGCGTGTTATATATTCTGTTGGTAGAGGAGCCCTAAGAGAGATTTGAGCAGTTGGGTCGATAGGATGTAATCAAAGCCTATTTTGTTGCATATGCTCTCTACGCAAGGGTTCCGGTTCAAAGAAAAAACCGTAGAGCGTCTCCGATCCTTTATGTTGAGCAATGCATGCTTAAAGTCCGGCATATGATCTCCTTATACGGTAATAACTGTCATTAAGTGTAGCCATCTATCAAAAGAAATTTGCACAACATGCAGTGAGCGTCTACCCGAGAAGGCAAATCCGACACGGGAGACTTGAACCAATTATCACATTGCCCCTCTCCTTCTGAAATATAATTCTATCTATGATCACAGCCAGGGTTCACAAAGGTCATGAATCGCTTCAGTATAGATCTGTAGTACTGCTCCAAGGCGAGACAAACTTCGTTCCACGCCTTCGGCCGTAGATAGCACAGCGGCTAATTTCTTGATTATAAGAGACCTCTTCTGCTACCCCTCACCATTCTTCTCCAATAAGTCAAAGCAGCCCCAAAAGCTTCTTCTTCAATTTTCGCACGCCATCACCTCATATCGCTGGCTAATACCTTCCTCGCCACCAACATCATCACCGACTAATACCCTCTACCCATTCTCGAAATCAAACATAGCCCCAGCCCACTACACACAACCTGTCCGTCTTCTATTACCTTCGGAATGCGTTCCTCAACACTTACCATCTTCCCCATCCTCGCTCTCTCCGCCCTCGCCAGCGCCGGTCCGCTGCCCATTCAAGCCGACTCCGTCTCGGCACCGATGTCGGATATCAATACTGCCGCTGCTCCAGGCCTCATGAAGCGAGACTTTGAGAGTTCGGCGGAGCACGCCTGGAAGGATGCCGTGGATGCTGCAGATTCTGTATACGCGGGTACTTGGAGGAGGGATGTGTAAGCTAGGAAATTTGATGTCTCCAATTTACGAGGGTTGAGTGTGAATTGAAGGTGCTGGACGGGGTGTCATTTATCACTTGATAAGAGTCAGGGAATTTGAGAGGAGATAATCAATCATGTATTTAGGAACTGCCTGCCTACTAGTAGCTGCAAATTCATCATGTTATACTGACGGAAGGAGAAAATCGAATCAAAGAGACGACCGAAATCATTGTGAACCTCTTCGACGCCAAGGACGCGTCATCATGGCATCTCCGGCGCTCTGATTTTGTTCAATAACGTTCAGCAACGGGCCAGCGACAGAAAACACCCATTGTTTCTCATGGGTCTTGCGCTCAACATTCCGGGCGGCTTTTGTCCGCGACTTTGGGCGACCACATCGCTGGCTCATTTGCTTGCTTGGCCGTCTGCGTAGGATTAACGCTGTATATCGTTCTTTAGCGAGCTTGTGTCTCATCTCTGAAGTTGTCTGACTTGGAAGCGTGATACAGGGATGTCAAGAAAAGAATGGCATTAGCACCTGCAATTATCATCTAACCCCATTAGATTTCCGTGATGAAAACCATCAAGCTAGCGGAGACGAAATTTCCCGGACTACCTTTATCAATTATATCATGTAGAGTCCGTGCATATGAAGTCATATGTCCCGCCCCGTACTGGCATTTAGCCTTTTTTGAAGACACGGTGTTGAAGCTGGGACTAAGTATCTCATACGGAACTTGTCAAAGCAGATTCCCAGCCTTGAGCTACTGCCATCTAGCATTTTGCACTTTCTGGCAGGTGAGCCACCACATTGCGGCTGATTCGACGTGTCCTGCTTGGGCAAATTGGCGGGAGAATCGTTCCTGACTTGACTCCCTGGCGGAATTTTGAAGGATTATTTTCCGAATAGCCAGATGGCGGAAGGGGCGGCTTCCTCGAGAAGTCAAGTGTTTTACAAACCTTACCTTCACAGCTACTTGGCGGCACGTATTCGGATTATTGGAGTCGCCTTGCAGGTTCCAGTCCATTTGACGAGCCTGACTCATAGCTCCTTGCATCGTTTTTGGAGGTGAACGTTCGGTAGGCGGAGTCTGAAGCATTTTAGCGCGGGTGCTGCTGCACAGAGTGACCGCTGCCTGGCGACATCATGTTCGGAAACAGGCGTTGAGGAGGGCTAATAAACCTTTAGGATGCTGCATGGAACGATTGCTGCTTGGTGGCATCATGCTTAGACTCATGCCTTGGTGAAAGTGAAGACAATCATGAGAGTATTGCATGGCGCGATGGCTGGTTCGCGAATCCTTGTAATTTGGGTTCATCCTGGGTTGAAAGCGAGAAAGATCTTTAGGAGGGTGCTATGGCTGATTCATTCGATAATGGCGGGAAGGTTTGCTGCTACTGATTGTGGTTGTTTAATCGATTAGCCGAAAGGTCCCTTAAACGGGAATTCTATCTCATACATCAAACGATACCCATCGGCTTGTCCAGGTCTCGCCAGCCATTCTGATATCTCGTTACTCTTGTACATACTCGGGCCAACTTCATCAAACAGGGCAATGGCTGTAAGAACTCTCATGCAACGTGCTTCGCATGTCAGAGCTTATCCACCACCACACTCAAAGGCTCTTACTAATGAGAAGCCGCTCCATCTTGGTCTTCTTTGCAATCTCTTGCGCCGAAAGCGGCTTCCCGCCATTTTCTACAAGGGTCTGCAGCACTCTCAGAATCAATAATCAGAAGAGTCGCAGCGTATTCCATTGGCTATTAGTTGAGCATTTAGCTTCTATCAAAACGGGTAGGCAACGCATGATCTCGTACCTCATGTCTCTTTCTCGCCACATGATGTGCCGGACCTTCCACTGCGATTTGAAGGCGCTGAATTGCCTCAATGAATTCCTCTTGCTGGACACGACCATGGTTATTCTGAAGCTCAGCCAGTTCAGAAACCTTGTTGGCTAAGCTCAGAATGGAATTTTGGTCAGTTTGCTCCATGGCTGTAACGCGAGTAGAATTAGGGTTCGGTCAACATATTGCATTGAGAGCTCATTCATGAGACTATAACAGCTCTTTAAACATGCTACATCGTAAGTGTTCCATTACCGCCACCGGCCACGGCTGTCAGCAGAAGAGTTGACGGCTCACCCGGCCAAACCATTCAACCGAACAGCCTCCCTAGCATAGTCCCAAAACACTCCCTAAACAGTTGCAATATATGCCCTATAATAAGAGACTCTAGAGAGGCAGTCTGGGGGTTTATCGAGGAGGCTGATCGGTTAAGCGGTCTGCCCTTCTGGGCGAAGCAAATCAATCCTTTATCCAATCGGAGACGCTCAGTAATTCATTCAAGTCGTTTCCTAATTCTCAGCATTTGATCCAATCGGACCCCTAGAACAGTCTGGATCAGCCGGAGCGGTTGTTAGGACCCAGGTACCTATTCGATCACACAACCGTTTCATATCCGAGATCCGAAGATCCGAAGTTCCAAAAGTACAATACCGCTATTTTCTTACTTTAGATTTAGCTCTTGCTGAACCAAGACCTAGTCACACCTAGGTAGGCTGGTACGGTTCGGTGCGGGCTGGTGCGGGCCCTTGGTGCGGGCTCTAGAAGGGTTCACCCATCAACCGTAGCCCCCTAGAGACAGCCTAAAATTTAGTCACCTAGGCAATAGGATTCACCCCCGGAGTCAGGCATCTTGAGCGCAGATATTGTTTCCTAGGGGACCAGCTTTAGGGCCCTCTAGGCGTCAGCCTATAGGGCTATACCTTTGATTGGTGTACAGTTGGGTGTACAGTTGATAGGTGAACCCTTCTACCTTAGGGCTCAACAGACCAGGATCATTTAGTATGGTGCGGTTGAGATTTCCGTCCTCTGCATAATCTTGAAGGTACCCAAGGCTGCGTTGAAAGAGTTAATGAAGATTCTGTATTATAGCATCATACAATCGTCCAGCTAAATCAATGAAACCCCTTTGGCACGGTATCTTCTTCATAATGCTCTGTGGGAAACATCTATATTGCAGATAATTTTCGAAGGCGCCTGGCCAGAGATGCAGAGAGAGGAGGCTTATCCGAGGCTTGCTTAAGTGTCACCAAAATCAAAGAGGACATACCTTGTGGCAACTGCTGCAGACAACGAGTATGGATCGTGATTATGGATCGTGATTGGCGAAAATCGGCCCATTACCACAGTGGTCTGAAAGAATTCGGATACTTCTGGATACAGATCTTGCGGAGTGCTCTGCACAACAGTCCTGGCGAGTTTCCGCTGTCGAAGGCTCTCCAATCTCGGTTCGCGAAAAGTAAGGAGCAGAACTAGGCCCTCATGACAGAGTCGGCTAATCTTCTATCGATGTTGGCAAATTCAGTAAGACCATAAGAACTGAAAGGAGAGCATGCCCGGCGAACTACGAGAGCGTGCCGGTTCCCAGACGTGTTTCGCGACCTTATCGTCGCGCTCTAAATAGCAAGTTGTAAAACTTGCACTGACCGTCGTAATGGGAAGGAGACAAGTACGAAGATACGATGATCGTATCATCGAGAACCACGGTTAGATATCAGACAGAAAGAGGAGTGCTTTTTATCAGCTCTAGTTTGCATGCTATTTCGGACGCATACTCCTCAATGTATCCCGAAAAGCCGGGCTCAGCAAGCGCACGCTATTACTCACATCTGGCGGTGAAACCATTGAATCTTCCATCTTCTCTTGCATCCCTACCGTACCCTTCTTCGACCCATCAGTATCTACTCTTGTGGCATCCTTCACGCTCGCATCCTTGCCATGTCTTACAGGCCCTTCGGGCTCGGCTGGCGTGATCGGTGCCTCATCCATCAACGCCTGCCACCTGGAAAGAAACATTCCAGGCCCAAGCATTGTATCCGAGTTAGGCTGAGACAGCTGGCGAACGACTGTCTTCATTCTTGTTGTGGAGGTCTCGGTCAGTGAGGAAAGGTATTCGGCGTGCTTATCAGCTTCTTTGAGAACTTTGGACTTGTCATCATCTGAGAGAGCCGCGAACAAGGACTCCAACTGCTGAGTGAAATCACCTGCTGCGGCATTAGACGGGTCCTCGTCTACTCTGGGATGGAAGTTCTCCTGTTGATATTGCTTCGCGGCATGTTCGGCGTATTCGCGGTACCACTTCGACAAATCTTTTCCGTTTTTGAGAACTTGGTGAATGAAACGATGCGAGCTTCCTTGATGCTTATCTAACAAACGGCAGTAATCTTCAACCGAAGGACCTTTGGATGATCCATTTTTGTTGTCAACTCGTGAGATGTTGATAAGGTCGGTTAAGAAGGCTTCGGCGTCTGACACACCAGCACTTAAATCTACAGCTTGATGTAGGGCTCGAATAATGGGTTCGTATGCGCTAACTAGAGTACGGATTGATGATGTGAACAGATCGGGTTGGTGGTTGCAGAGCACATTAATCAGCTGCTCTCGGTCTCGGATTGCCAGTTGTATGGCAATATATTCCAAGGCAAGCTCGTGCTGCATTGGAGAGAGGTCCTTTGACTCTGGTAATTCGGAGAGCACAGCATTTACAATTGATTCTGGCAGCATCTCTTTACGACAGCTATCAGCGTCTTGCTTTTTGTATGGACTGGACGCTACGTACCACTTTCTGTCCTATATTTACCTTGTTCTTCAGGCTGCTTTATCCCATAGGCTTTCAGCATCTCCAATACGTCCTTATCTGGAGACTCCTTGTCCTTTTCAATTACTACAGCTCGTTTCCTGAGTTCGCTGGTATCGGAGCTCAGAACACTTGATATGATCCTAGAATGGATAAGCGAGAAAGAGAGAATCTGGACAGGGTCGGAAATACTGTTGCAGCAGGTTCATGCCTGAATCCGAGCCTTGGCCACCAAACCAAGTGGTGACAGTACTCATGTTAAGTTTTGCCAGTATCAACTTCACCATACCACTCAACATGGACGCTGCATTACCGACCTTCAATGTCTGCCTGATTAGAAAGTAAGGCGCCATATTATGAGCCCTAGTCAATAAGGGAAGCATAGATTGACCACGAGGCGAGATTATGAGTATGTAGTGAAGGAATGAACCACAACTAAAGCCCGTTAGACGTTGCAACGAACCCCAAGCGGAGGATCGGGGCTCACACATCACAAGAGCGTATTTAACACCAGCCTGGACCACAGGCTCATGATCCGATAGCTTATCTGTCTCAGCTGCCTTTACGAACATCCTATCAAGTAAATCTCCGTATATGATCTGCTGTAAAAAGTCGTCCCAGGCTGCAATCACATCGTCCGGATCGTCAAGGTCATATTGACGGTCTGTGTATTTAGATGACTTTGGGTAACCGCCTAGAGTACCGCGTGATACATATTCTACCATCGCCGCAATGGCTGTAGATAATGTTCTCCGGATACCAATGGAGCCTTTATCATAGCTCTCACTGAGGTTGGTGTCATCAAGAGCTGTGGCAAGACCCTTGACATTGCGAGTCCAGAAATCAGGGCTGACATCTCGCAGGCCGGGTAAAACCAGAAGAAATCTCTGGAGCAGAGTTTGAATGAGTGGTGACGATGATGTTGTATTCTCGGGCTCCAATGGCGCGCCGAAGGTGGCAATGGTGGTAGGATGTCTCAGAGCTCGAATTTCTGCGTAGGCTTCATGGTGCGTTAGAATGTCAAATAAAGCATGTGACTGACTTGGAGTCAGTTGAGAAGATGCCATCATCCATCAAAATAATATCTCTGTGCTCACTGTGGTGGCAAGAATAATCTATTTTACCAGGATGACATAGCCCGCTAACCAAGCTTGGCGATTACGTAAGAAAAATAATCCGGTACGCGATGGTCTTTACCTGAAAAGCTTTCACTTGAGCTTGCATCCTGAAATGTTTCTGAGCAAAATCATCTCATGTGCTGGACACGACTCAGATAATAGTTATATCATATTATCATTGCTCAAATTTCGTATCTAAGAGCCACTGCATTGCGAGCGTCCCACACATTGCATTGACGAGGCCTGTATAATACATGGGATTCTCTCTATATCCTCTTCTCTTTATCTGTCCCATTGAGATTCTTTGATGACCCCGGCCTTTCGTTCATCAACACAGGATCGCCATAGAGTAACCTCACTATCACAATATCCCATAAGACAAAGAATGATCTTCAGGATTGCTCCAAGCGCCTAATGCTATCCTGAGAGTGGAAATACAGGATGTATTCGGTGAACCCGGTGTTTTTCATGTGAGCAGGGCCTGTGGTGGTGGTCGTGGAGGAGCATGTTGTTCACATGAAGGAACCTTCGTATACCATCCATCATTTTTATGGTGGCATGAATGCGGAATAGGGTCGATGGTAGTCTGGTCTGGGAGCAAAGAAATGGGTGGTATGAACGATTGGGGTGATTACGGAATCGAGCGCACTTCGTAACAAGCGTCAGCTGCATTCTCGTGTAAAGATATGATTCCTGCTGTACCATCGACCACTTTATGCTCCAGCCCTCCCGAACCCTCAGAGCCGATCTACTACCCCATGTTCTCAATATTTCGCCGGCTTTGGCACAGGACTATGATCCTCTCCTCCTGCAATTTAGTCCAGATATTCTCCATCGCCAAGCCCGCAGCATCCATGATTGCTCGCTACTGCCATTCAGTGCATTCTGATGCGGCCAGGGCACACATCATTGTGATATCAATATGGGCTGCTGTCAAGGTGGTGCCTTTGTACGAGAGTGCTATCTCATCAATGACAGTCTTGGGATAGCCAGGCTTCATGCCTGCCTTTCTTTATGAGAGGATCGTAAGGCACTTATCGTCCAGCCAATCGCGAAGAATGTTACGCATGTAGTAGGCTTTCGCTTCTAAGCAGATTAAAAATGTCAGTATAGGGTTTCTTCAACAGTTCTATCGCTGGCCTACCTTGGATGGTCTGGCTCCTGAAGAAGTTATAGTGCATGGTTTCCATGACTGGCACCGGTCGTGCTCGCCTGATATTATCTGGCAGATCCTCGAGGATGAATCTCGCGGGAGAGTGAAGGTATCTTTCCTTGACTGCTCCTATTTCGTATCCTCTTGCACCACCTATGTCAACGAGCAACACCCTTTCATCACCTCCCTCGAACCGCAAAGTCCTCATCGATTGTAGAGAAGTCCAGCCAATTAGCGCAGCCGACTCGATGACCTGTCATTTACCGAATGAAGTCGTTCCAATACTCAGGGTATATTGGGAACCACTCGAAAATATTCTCCTCAGGGCCGAAGGCATACTGGCAAGGGCAATGTTTCCGGTCGGTCGGGTGCTGATACCGAGTGCGGGCCAAAGAGGGATCGAGCTGCATCACGGACATGCAGACAAGGTCATACGTGTGATTCATACGTGCTTCGAGATTGGGAACCGTCAGATGCCTCGTTACGGTGGCTGCCATGTAAGTATATACCTCAACCTCGCCAAGGACGTGTATGGTGGCGAAGGAATCTTGTAAGGCGGATGAGGAGAAGATGATCTGCACGGACTACCTCGGATAGCTCTTTGCTGCTAACGTGGCCATTGCGTTGGATCAGAATGTTGAAAATTTTCAATCCAAATGATGGTTGTACGGAGTGCCTAGCCGAAGGCGATAGCATGTAAGTAGTATGTAATTGCAAAGTCTCAAGGCAGGAAATGCTATGCACTGATGGTCTTACATAACAGAACACTCGCTGACAGGTCTGACTGGGTCCTCCAATGCAATTCTCAGTTGCTCGACCGTCTCCTTCAACATCTTTCGGTTATTCGGTCAATCAGTGCCCTTTCCTAGCAAGATTTCTTTAAGTGACTCAATAGGAGTTGAAACATCCATATTTTGAGAAGACGTGTTGATACATGGATGTTATCTGGATTGCTTAGAAAGTGGTCCAATGCGGTTAAGGCAAGAGCAAGCGATCTATTCGGATCAGCGCACGTGAATGATCTGGGAATTACCACGTGAGTAATCCACTCAGATGATGTGAAAAGAATGGCTTAGGTCAAGTGATTTCGTCATGTATATGCAAGGGATGACCCAGAGGGAGCATGCTGGTGGATGGGAAGGAGCTAGCTAGTGATACCTACATTGTTCAGCCACTTTCAGCTAAGGTCTCTCACTCATTGGGGTCGTAGGTACAGCCTTAGGAGCGTTCTCAGAGTCCGCTAGGACTTCAAAACCGAATTCCCCAGCCGTACAATGTCTCGGTAACCAAGCAATGATCTCATCGATTGTAGTTTGCTGGAATAGGTCGCGTGCTCATTTATCGCTTGGCTTTAATTTCAATAGTCCTGCACGAGACCAATTCTGGCTCTGTGCTTCCTGAATGGGAGGGCGACATGAATAGTTGGTTGCAGTCCTGCCACTGGGAGATTGGTCGATAGTAAAGATCACCAATGTGTAGCCCAGAATTCGATGTATTGTGCATTAAGGATCGTGCTGCCCTCATCATCCATTCAATAGCAGTGCCTCAAGGGTAGAAGTTCAGGTCAGGGTAGCATTGTTCACGAATGTAAGGCCCCCGAGGAGTAGCACTAGTGCGCTAACTAGACATCTAATGTAGCGCCATTAGATACCTCTAAGGCGGGCTGGTCCTTCGCAACGTCACTCCATGGTACTGAAATATATGCTGGTCAAGCCCATCAATGCGTGTTATGACTCGAGTTGAGTATTTGCGAGCTTCGAGCCAATCCTAGCTGCAAAGGGGAAGCGTCTGGGCAGCACGCACATGGCATGGATGGGCGCCATAGTAAGCACAAAACCGTGCGTTAGGCCACCACAGTAAGCATAAAGCCGTAGATCCGGGTTCTGTGGCTGGTAGGGAATAGCGGTATGTGTGGTGGGTGGCGGGCACATACCCTCCTCGGCATGACTTGCAGGAGTACTAATCGTGACGTTTAAGACAGGGACACACATCTTTGGCGTACGGCAAACTTAGAAACTCTCAGTAACCATCCATTTCGCTGAGGTATCGAAGTTTATGCATTGTGCTTGTCCTAGCAACCCTTACCCTGTATTATGTACAGTCCCTAAGGCTCGTCATTCCAAATATGCAATGGTTGCATACTATAGTATGATATTTTGACGAACGATTGAAATGGGGCTGTAAAGAGTGGGTAAGTGCCTTTGGCTTGGGATGTGGCTCTAGTAGTGAGATCTGTCGCTTTTAGGCACATTCGTAGAGCACAATGATGCTGTCGAGCCAGATCCCAGGTTGCTCATCGGTGGGAACCTCTTACAGGATGCATCCGGCCAGCATCCCCCCGGAGGTTAATTGACACTGCAAGCGCTACTGCAACTGCGTTTTGCAGCGATGCGAGCCGCATAAGCTGTCTCTCTTGATCCATCGAGGAGTCGTCGAATCATATGTGGCCTGAATCTTGGTGGGGATGTAATAGTAGCTGGCAGTCAATGTGAAGCTTCAGGGTATTTCAACACAATATGTAGCGTAGGGTACGTAGTTGCGTAATAACATGCTGGTAAACGAGCGAGGGTTCTACGTTACTATTGTGAGTGCTCACATTCCTGATGATGATTGGTAAACTGCGCTTTCCCCTGGGTTTTCAGCAATCGTCTAGCATCAACGTTGATTTGACGTTTCCTAGCAGTACACACCTCTATTCAATTTTTATCATGTTCAGCAAGTTCTTTGCTGCTTCCTACTACGTGGCTTTCAGTCAATCAACCGCTGTTCTCGCGACTTCGCCTGTACCATAGCCATGTCTTCATCTCTGATCGCACCGCCGGACGGCGACTCCAATAGAGCCGGTGAACTGACCGCTCTTGCTTGGAGTTGGTTCGCTGTCTCGTTGACCGTTGTAGGCCTGAGGTTCTATAGTCGCGTAGCACTGACGCGGAATCTCTGGTGGGATGACTGGTTCGTTTTGCTCACACTGGTACGGCACCTCCCAGTGTTAGGATGCATTTTGCTGACGATGAGCCAATTAGATGCTAGCACTAATCTTCACTTCCATGTGGACTTACATGAGCTCCCTAGGTGGCTGTAGACATCTATACTACCTCGAAATGGACCCGGCGCAAGCGATCAAGGCCATCAAGATCAACTGGATTACCCAGCCTTTCGCGATCATGCCTTTGGCCACTGGGAAGATCTCGGTATCACTGTTGATCATGAGATTCATGGGCGATAGCAAATGGCGAAAAGCATTTCTGATATGGGTCTCGATGATCGGTAGTACTATGTTCTGCGGCATAGCCATCATCTTGACCTGCGCACAATGTAGGCCAGTGGAAGCGTAAGTCAAGCCGTTCTTGCCCGCTGCGGGGACTAATGTCATTCAGATTGTGGAATCCAGCTCTCGTAGCAAGTGGTGAGGCCGTGTGCTGGCCGTCCTACAGGCAGACAAATTTCGCTATGTTTACGGGTAGTATGTCAAAGCCGTTTCCTTCATGCCGCCGAATGCTAACCTTTATGGTAGGCTGGTTAGCATTCATAGACCTAGCCCTCGCGCTTCTGCCCATCACTATCATATGGAATCTCCAATTGGATTGGCACAAGAAATTGGGACTTTCAACATTGATGGGCTTGGGTGTGTTCGCCTTTATCTGTGCTGTTATCAAGACCTCCAAGTTGCCTGAACTGAATGCTCGAGCCGATATCACATTCATTACAGTCAGCTTGTGGATATGGACCGCCAACGAAACCAATGTTATCATACTTGCTGCCTCCATACCTACATTGCGTCCTCTCTACCTCACCGTCTTTAACCGGCCAGGAAGTGAGATCTATAGGAACAATGACTTTGGTCAGACCAGCCGCGGAGGGAAGATCAAGACAGGCCGTACAACTGCTCCATTTGGCACAAGTGAGTCGACTGAAGCGGTAGGAGCAGTGAATGGTGATGACAGCCGGTTAGAGCTCGGACAGAACCAGAAGGAACTCGATATCCCCGAGACCTTTGAGTTGGATGTCTCGTCATATCCCAGGGCGAAAGACGTGGACGTGGAGCCTACGCCAGCTCAGCCCGCAGGATATGTTTTATAGACGTGAAATGACCTTCAGAGAAGGTTGATAAAGAAAGTACTGAGACAATGGCGTTTTTCGGAGTTCGGGGGGGGAAGAGGATGAGGATTCTACGTGGCGATGCTTGCTATCTAAGCTAAATTCCGCTGACCAAGCTATCGAGTCAATACCACCTTCCTTTTCCAAGGAGAACTTCACAAAAAACACAGATTGAACTGATGAGTTTTTTCGTGTAAAGACGAAGCAATGGCCTGAATTGCAACTGGATTGACTCCCAGGTAATTTGAGCAGGGACCTCCTAGCGAGTCGAGCGGCTTCGACTTTGAAGAGCCGCATCGACAGACAAGGTCACATAGCACACTGGCGAGGCTCTTGGGATATTGCGAATAGGATTGCTGTTGTTTCGGTATCAAGTCATGTACGTAACATAATTTGTGGCATTAATATGTGCCTGGATATCTCCAGAATTAACACACAAGTGTGTCAATCTGTATGAGTAGTTACTGTAACGTGCAGATTGGTGCAGTGGGTAGTCAACTGTTACAGTACCTTTCACCAAGGATTCGTTGGCTATTGGAGCATTCTTCGATCGTACTTTGGGTTGGTGGTAGCAAGATCTGCATCACCTTCCAAATTGGGTAAAGTGGGTTAATTAGTACGGCGCGCCACTAAGTTGATGATTTCGTGGATGTCTGGGGTGAGCTTCCACGGCTCGAAGGCGTAGTGTAGCTGCACAGGTTACGCGATCAGCAAGGCTGGGGGCGAGTAATAGCAATGGATTCGTCTTTGAGATAATACAGTCTTCCGCAAGGTACAGCTGGCTGGCTGTGGGGCAACACCGTGGCAATGGGCTATGTGAAAACGCGCACTAGCTAAGGGAAGACTGAGAAAGGTATCGTACCGACTGGTAGCACTCACAAGAGATCCAGACACCTGCTAACCTTTCAGGTGTATCGAAAGATGTTTGTCTATCATGGTCATTTGACGAAGCTGCCCTCCTGATTCGGCGCAACCGTTCTCCTATCTTAACACATTTCGCCGACTCCTCGACATACATCTATTCCCCTGCCTTCCTGGATGCTCTATGTATACGTTGCAGTGAGGCCAATGTAGCCCCATCGCCATCAGCTCAAAATGGTCCCCGGCGGACGTTGGGCAAAGACCCAGCATCATACCAAGGTATGACGAGGAAGGGACCTCTTGGGCTCTGTCAAGACCTCTCATCGCGGCTAGTACAGTCTGAACGAAGGGACGCAGAGATGAAAAATGTCATATGACTATATCCAACCAAAAGTCGGACAAATAGCGCCAGAGGTGCCGGAGACGACACCCAGGGGGTTACGGCACACTACGAAATTTTTCACTAACATAGGTGTTGCGCAACCTCCTTATATGGTCCTGACACTTTCTTGACGCATATCCGGATATCTGAAGGGCTATGACATGGCTGTGGAGTCACATTCGGATGTGGCGGGACATGAAATAGATGAACAATAATTACAAAGCGCACATCCCGATCTCGCACGCTCGTAGCTTATGGGGCTCAAAGTTCTCTGATTCAGATTAGCTCGAGGCTACTGAATCATGTCTGCAGCACAAAGTCTGTGCTCGACCTGTTTGAATACAACGGAACACCAGAGAGGCCCGAACAGCGGAGGCAAAGAGAGGGTTGACGTCAATGTATCAAAGCTACTGCATGGTAATGAGGCTAGAATGAGGATACAACTCTACGCTTGGCAGATGAGGTCCAGCTCCGACTTGACTGTTACCGCGGTTGAGTATGGAAGCTCGGTGACATGAAGAAGATGATGAAAAGAAGTGCAAAAACACACACAAACAAGCAGATGAACAACGTAGGCTTGATGAAGCAATCCATTCAACGAGAATGAACTTCTGCGCCGCGCTTGGCATGTCTATACATCAGGTAATATTGTCATGCAACTGGCTACTGCATCTGGTGCCATTTGGACTTTGTTGTAAGCCTCCACAACGCCGCAGAATTAGCCCACTTCTTATGACTTGTCCGAAAAGGCCTTGACGGCGTGCTCCACGATGTCTGCTATCGAAGCACCACCTAGTATCTTCGTGGCTGGAACATCAACTTCGAGCTCTGGACGAACAGTCAGCATCAGCTCTTCTGATATCCATAGCCTACCGAAAGGCTATAATCCCGAGAGCCACTCACCCTTGTGAAACCAATACTGGCAGGCCACCCCATTCAAGCTATCAATCCCATACATCGTCAGCATCTGCTGGGGATCGTAAGTATCCGCACCAAAGCCGAGCAGCCGAGAGAGGAACGCAAGGAATGACTCTCTCATAGCCATTTTCATACTCTCCTTATCCAATTGACTCAGCTTATCTCTAAGTGTCAGCCTTTCACTGGGTCCAGCACTATCAGACACTCTGTCTCTAGCTTTATATCTCTGCAGATGCCCAAACTCAGGTAACTCAGTCCAAAACAATGGTTCTTTATGGCCAGCTAGACTCCCATCGGCCTCGCGCTCGAACATCTCCAGTCCAGTGACAATCAAAGATCGATCTCGGCGCGGAGACTCATGGATGGCGGCTTCCATTATCTTGCCAAGGTGCTGGCAAGTAAGGTGCGTTAGACCGCTGCGGGTGAGGATTGGGAGAATATTGGGTTTGGAGAGGTCGTGGAGGACGCCTATGTCGGCTGAATAAAATACAATATCAGCGGGGAGGGGACTTTGAGAGCGCGGGAATCGGGATATGTGAACACTCACTCATTGCCCCCAAAGCTATGGATATGCCTGGAAGGTCGAGCGTCTGACGATACTCCGCTAGCGCATTCAAGTATGTATTCGCGACGTTGTAATTCCCCTGGTTTCGGTTGCCCAGCACACTCGCAATCGATGAGAAGAGAATGAAGAAATCCAACTTGTCCTGCAATGTCTCTTTGTGCAATATCCAGCTCGAGTCGACCTTTACGCGCAGTGCTCGGTCCCATTCATCGCCTGTCATGGTGGCCATGGGGGCGTCGGCCAGGAGCATAGCCAAGTGAATTACACCCTTTATTGGACGTCTTTCTCGAGTATGCGAGAAAGCTTGTTCTATCTGTGGGGCGTCACGGGCGTCAGCTTCGTTGACTGTGATTGAGCCCCCAGAGGCGCGTAGCTTGGCTACAGTTTCTTTTGCCTCTGGTGTTTTCAGGCCACTTCTAGAGAGGATGGTTATGTGCTTTGCTCCGTACTCAACCATCCATGAACAGATATAGCGGCCTAGGCCGCCTAGTCCGCCGATCACTATGTATTCACCGCCCGCTGAGAACAAACGGTTGGGTTTGGTGTATATTGGCACATGATCAGTCACATCGGGGGCGTTCTGATGAAGTAGGACCGCTGTGCAGGGCTGATGGGGAGATCGAAAAGCCTCATGAACGTCTCGAAGCTCGAACGTCTTAATTTTCATAGCTCTCTGAGTCGACTTTCTCCAGTGGTAGCGGACCATGTCCTTACCGCGGCTCGACTCTAGGTACCTGGCAATTTTGACTTGTTTTCCGTTGACAAGTAGGCCCATCGAATTGTCAAACGTTACAGAGAAGTCAACATCTGAGCCTGAACTTGTCTTCATCATGATTGCTCCCACATCTGCACATACATCCTCAATTGCTTCCCTGAGTGGACCTTCAAAACCAACCGACATTGTCTCGCCAGATCTCACTCTTCCCACTCCGTCGACAATGTAGCATGCAACAGCTGTTGCAGCATAGGCAGACGCTGCTTCAGCGGGTGTACTGTCCGATGAGTCAATATCGCAATAACTATCCAGCCACTCCACCTCTTTGCGGTGGAGATGTAGAGGATTCCAGCCGACCACGTGGCGCTCTGGCGTAAGGTCTGTGCTTCCATCCATGACTTTGCCAGCGAAGAATAATCCGTATTCAAATGAAGATTCCGGGTTGCTGTCTTTGCTATCGAACAAGTGGACGTCCTCAATGCTGACAACCGAAGCCTCAACACGGACACCTACTTTTTCACCCTCCCGCCAAAGACCAATATCAGGATTCGTCGACATGATGACTGGCTCCCCTGGCATGCTAAATTCTATAGAGTAATCTCTATCTCCCAACGGCTCTTGCCATCTCTTTGGTGGTAGCAGACCAACATTTGCAGAAAGCTCATCATCAGGATAGTACCGCAGGATCCTCGCATCTTCAGACTCAGACTGTACAAGGATCTCATTACTGGCCTCAATCACCTCCCTGTAGGCCTGCTCCACTCTCTCATAGCAGTCTTGACCGAGACCGTCCTGCTGCAAGTCCTCGAGAACAAGCCATTGAACCTTCAGTGAAGGCCTCTCGCATTGTAGGGTCCGTAAGAGGCTGCCAGCCACTTTGGTAGATGGATTGCTTTTGCTTGGGGTTGTGACCCAGAGAAGACTGTCTGCACATTCGAGGAGAGTTTGCAGCCAAGGCATAAGATCTTTCCCAGCCCATGTCGTAATGACAGAATTGTCAGGTTGGTCGACAACAATAGCATCGAAGGTGTCTGCTACCCCGCCTTGACAGAATTTGGCAATGCTGGCTGGCTCCAAGCATACATGCATGGCGTTCGAGAAGGCCAGGGTCGCTAGCCCAACGGGATCAGTTGCGAACAGCGTGATGCTGCGCTTCTGCGGCTTTGCTGTTGAACTGGCAGTCTTCCGCCAAAGAGACCATAACCCTGAATCGAGACCTCTCACCGTCCCAAGAAAGTCTAAGCAGCCATCAAGCTCCGCCGCTTCTAAAAGCTGAGGAGCGCATAAGAGGCCCGCAGGATGAAGCTTTGCCAACAGTTGGCTAGCAGGAAGGAGTTTGTGCAAGAAGAGTATGTGACCTTCAGCCACCGCGTCCAAATCGTGGAAGAAACGCACCGCTTCTGGCACACTTTTAAGTGGTTGTCCAACGCATTGGAAGGAGCGGCAACATGACCTTGTTCCGGGCGTGAGCATATTAAAGGCTTCTAAAATTTTCCTAATACTCGCTTCAGGAGTGGCATCAATTACAACGTCGCTCATGGGCCATTTATGTGTAACAAGTCTCACAACTTCGGCTAAAGTCATAGCTGGCGCATTAGGGACTTTTGTTATATCAGGAAGTATCTTTGGCTGATAGAACAAGGATGTCAATGGAGACTGATGCGTAATCAGCTCGCATGCTTCGTACTCTAGACCTTCTATGACGAGCTGACAGTCACCTTGCCTAATCCATATGTTACATTCAATTGTATAATCGAATGTTGACTGGATGGTTACAGCAAAGTTCCCTTCATCTGATTCGTGATTTTGACCTGAGAGGCTCACTGACCCAATGTTTGATACACGATATTTCGCCGGAAGTCTACTACGGATTAGTGAGATTGGCGGTAAATCAAGAATGGCCCTGAGGACAAGTGGGTCAATAAGATAGTTTTCGACCTCATTTAGGCGATTACTGAACTTCCCGCTGGAGCCCGATTGATTGATTCTGAGAAGGGTGAGATAGTCGTTCATGCCGGGGTAAAGCGCCAGCGCCATAACACGTAGTGAATGATCGTGGTCAATCGTGAGTGGGTTGAACAGATGGATCTTGGACTCCAGTGCCCATCCAAATTTGCCGGAGCAGTGTCGGACCCAGGTGTCTGTAGTACCTGGAGTGGCGGCGAAGATATCGAAATTATATACTCTCGGGTCATCGCTACTTTGGCTGGAAACTAGCTGAACCTCCAATACGGTATCTGCAGCTTTGAAATTTGACATGGGAAGAGGTTCGTTAAAAGAGATATCACGAAGAGTAAGACTTGAAGGATGCCAGTCATGCAAAATTGAGAGCTGACGGCCAGCCTCCGAAGCCATTAGGATAAATACCACTGTTGGCATATCCTGAGTCCCACTAGCCTACGTAGGCGTCAGGAAGGAAGACGAGAACTCAGTCTCAAAACATACCTGAAGCTTTTGAAGCCACGTAACCTCCTTCAGCATCAATTGATTTCGCCAACATGGACGAGCTGCTATATCATCTAGATAACGAGACCCAAGCAGTTCGTGGCGTGGGAACTTCCGGAAGCGGACGTTACGACTTATTCTTGACTCGGACCAGAACGTGTTGGAATGATTCCATTGGTAGCTTGGAATGTCAGTCAAGACACTCCCAACTTCATGACGACATTCCAAGCCATTGACAACTTCTTGAGCATTGATTTTGGACGTGTCAAGTGGTACGTCAACCGCAAGCATTGACCCAGCGCTGCGTAGAAGGCTTTCGAGATCGTCTTCTCCACGAGTGCAAGTCTGGAAATGACCAGCATTGTCTCGACCTAAGGTCCGGAGCACTTCCATAGCTGGTCCTCTGAGAGCTGGGTGTGGGCCAAGCTCGATAAAAGCAGTGTCAAGTAGAGACTCATTCATGCATTTCTCAATAGCTGCGGAGAATCTGACAGTGGATGTCATGTTCTTAACCCAGTAGGAACATGTGAGCTCGGATGGCTCAATATCCAGACCTGTCACGGAAGAGAACATCTGACACTGTGTTGGTCCTGAAGGGAGGCCTACACCTGCACTGGAGAGCCTTTGCTGGTATTTCGGGGCCAGAGGTAGCATGTGATGGGAATGATATGCTGCGCAAAAATCAGATGTGCAGGCTAAATTGGCTTGTGTAAATCTTACCCTGATCAACTCGGAGCTCGCGGCAAAAAGCTTTCTTTTGAACCAATAACTCTACAATATCTTTGATGGCATCTCTATCCCCTGAGAGGGTACAACTTGTTGCTGAATTTACGGCAGCAATCTGGACACGGCCTGCATAGCCATGGATTAAGGTCTCAGCGTCGTGATGATCAAGGCCTACAGCACACATCGCCCCGGCAGGGTCATGAGAAGCTGTGCCGAGGACCAATCCACGGTAATAAGATGTAACGATAGCATCTCGCATAGAAATACTACCAGCAGTATACGCGGCAGCTATCTCCCCAGACGAATGTCCTATCACAGCATCCGGAGTCAGACCCCAGGACCCAAGTAAGGTTACCAAGCCGAGCTGGAGAGCGGTGCAAAGCGGCTGGGAGTACTCGGCCCTATGTACGTTCGAGACTTCCCGTGGCTTTAGTAGTTCTTCGATGATCGACCAGCCTGGTCTGTCCGGTAGTTCTGAGAGGTGGCGGTCACACTCCCGCATTACGGCTAAGAACAGTGGAGAGCTGCGAATCAAAGACATACCCATCTGAGGCCATTGAGCCCCTGACCAGTGAACAGGAAAACAATTTTCGTGCTGTGCTTGCTGTTAGTTGTTATGATATTAGAAGTGCTGTACCTTAACGTCTTCACAATTTTTTCTTGGGTCCTGGAGACGAAAAACATTGATTTTCTCAGGGTCGATCTACGGCTAAGCAATGTGTATGCTACGTCTTGAAGGCTGGGACTACATCTCTCAATATATGCGGCGAGTCTTGAAGAGAATTGGCGCAAAGAACCGTCGTCCGCTGCAGACACTTTGAACAGAAATGGCCGGCTCCCGATGTGTCTTCGCTGTAGTGAGGCTTTGGGGCCAGTTTCAAGCACAGCGTGTCCATTAGTGCCTCCCGCACCAAAGGTATTGACTGCAGCCACTCGGATCCCTCGAGTTACTGGCTGCCATGGCAAAACAGAAGTTGGTATTCGAGCACAACGGAAATCAATTTTCGGATTGGGATGTTTGAAATGCAACTGAGGGGGTATTAGGCCTCTTTCTAGACACAGCGTGACTTTAATAATTGACGCTAGTGCCGAGCTGGCTTCGAGATGACCGATGCAACTCTTCACAGAGCCAACCACTAGTGGTTCCACAGTTTCGCGAGAGGGCCCGAATACAGCGTTGATGGCAGAGAATTCAATTGGATCTCCAGCAGCCGTCCCTGTGCCCTGAGATGGCTTGGTCAGTAGCCACAAAACTGGATACAGATAGTTGTTTCGAGGCTCACATGTGCTTCCAAGTACTGGATTCTGGCTGGATCAAGGCCAATTTCCTGATAGAGGCTGTTCATATTTCGTAGCTGGGCATTAGCAGACGGCATTGCAATACCTTGTGTTCGCCCATCTTGATTCAACCGTGTGCCTTTGATGACTGCCCGAATCGGGTCTTGATCTGCTATGGCAAGATCTAGTGGCTTTAGAAGAAGTGCTAGGATGCCTTCACCGCGACCGTACCCATCAGCGGCTTCGTCGAAACACTGACATTTGCCGCTTGGGCTAAGAAACCCAAGTTCAGAAGATGAAGGGAACATGTCAGGGTTGAGGATGAGTTTGGCACTACAGACAAGAGCCATTTTAGAATCGCCATGCTGGAGCACACGGACGGCTTGATGTAAGGCTGCCATTGAGGAGGAGCATGCAGTATCAATGGACATACTAGGACCGGAAAGATCAAAGAAATAACTGAGGCGATTTGCTGCCATACAAGTGGATGTGCCAGTGGCTAAATATCTTGGTGTTGCATCTATGTCACGGGCAGCGACGGTATGATAGTCACAGCCCTCCATGCCTGTCAACTCATTCAGTCAGGAAGCCGAATTGTTGATTGAGAGCGAACAAACCCGCAAAAACAGCTGTATCAGTGCCTCTGAAAGCGTCCAAAGTAATGCCTGCATTCTCAACAGCTTCATAGGCGATCTCAAGAAGCATTCGCTGCTGAGGATCCATTGCTTCTGCTTCGAGTGGGGTAATGTAGAAGAAAGCGTTGTCGAATTTGTCAATGGCATCATCATCGAGCATGTATGCTCTACGAACATTAGTCAAGCCTTTGCGTGGTCCACCAGCTGGATGATAGTATCCCTGGACGTTAAATCGTGTGATTTCGCTCTGTACATCTTTCGAAGACACCAGATTGTCCCATAGTTCTGGAGGTGACTTGGCGCCAGCGACGCGACATGACATGCCAATGATGGCTATCCCATTGTCGGTAGATTGAGACATACTAAAGGCTGCGTCAGAGGTGATTGACAACCTGGGAATGGCTGTGATCAGTTGGTCACAATGCCATAGAAGGATATTTTGAATTTAGCCTTGGAGCGTAGGCAACAACTCCGACTCTGCAGCATTGTTCTTATTCTTCTGGGTTCTCTTATCTCTCAATGAGGATAAAGATACGGAGATGATTATGAGCAGGAGCATATCGTCATGATCGCGTCACAGCTCACAACAATGCGGCAAAGCATAAGCTAGCGCCCAAAGCGGCCTGGTCGATGTTATAGCCCCAACCCTTTTGCCTCTGCAGCATTCAACCAACATCAACATCAACACGGCTAGTGTTTCCCTTCTCGGCAATGACAAAACTCTCAAAGCACACATCTACCCCATGATTATCCAAACTGGAGGAGAGCACCTTCTATCAGTGTTGAATATTGAAGCTTGCACGGTGTTGAAAGTCGTGGGGATATGATAGTCTCCCAATGATCGTTACTTCGAGGACTGACCAGCATATCTCGTTTGGAGATTTAGAAGGTAGTGTTAGCTATGCTGACGCTCCCAATCATTGTTGAATATGTTAAAAGTTGAAAATGCCTTAGCTGCTGAGAAACTTATGATCGACACGACCGCCTGTTTCCGTTCTATAGTCTATGTTACTGAGCAGAACGAAGACGAAGGAATGGGGGATTTCCCATCTCCGGAAGGTCCCTATAGCCTTTCAGTGTGCTGTACAAGGATCTTGTAATGGCATACTAATTGGGAAAAATTCAAATATAACTTCCTTGCTGAATTTGCGAAATCAGACCGTCGCCGTGTACAATGATCATAATATTTGGTGTATGACTGGCCTAGATCCATGTAGGTCTTCTACCCAGCGTGGCATGCCGGCGTGTATAAGATGAACAACCCGTCGAGAGGATGGGGCATGGTTGAACATCTTAATTGAGCTCTTCTCAGCCCTTAACCTAGTCAAGGAGTCAATCTCTCAATCACTGACTAGGGCAACATCGAATTACTCCATTTGTTAGCATACCTCGAGCGCTCCCAATAACAGTCACCGCGAGACGGAGGCATTTCCAGCAATACGGGGAGGGAACGGCTGCCAGGTGCGCTTCAGAGCACCATAACCGAACTTCCCTCGACCTTCCGCACCTTGTTCAGTGAGATAGAAGTAGGTTGCGTATCTCCTTTCTATCAAAGGCTCCGATTGGTACCAGCTGTTGAGGCCTGTCGCTGACATTATTGCATCTGCCAACGTGACCTCATGTCCCTCGATAGCAGTGAAGACGAACTCGGCTTCGTTATGAGGCTCAATGGTTCTGTCAGCTGTAACAGAGAGAACACCTGTTATGGTCTGGCCGGCCGGCCGTTTTCCAAGCGTGACATCGGCTCGTTTTAGAACGTTATGGACGTATTTCAGATCCATATAGATGTTTGATGTATCGATTTCTAGCCAGTAATTGTCTTTAACTGGCCAAAAGTCTGCTTCCGTGAGGTTTGTTTGGTTATCTGGGGATGCTATGAGTGCTTGAGCCACAGTCTGATTGTGATTGGCAGGAAATTGGAATGTGGCAACTAATGCAGAAGATGTGTGGTAGGTAAAAAATGCCATTGCGATAACGTACTGTACTAGATGAAGCTGCATCATGACTTGTCAAAGTAATTCCGACGATCGCACACAACCTCAGCGGCGGTAAAATGCAAGAGAGCATTTATATTTGTACAGGGCGCGTAATGCTACAGGGGTGGCGGTGCAATTGCTCTACCGCTCCACAACCGCAAAGGCGCACCAACAGTCTATGATGATGTGGAACATCCAAGAGACATCAATGCACTCAGTGAAACCGTCTGGTACAGACTCAAGTGCCAGATCCTGGAACTGGTTCAGTCACCTAATTGGGAAATGTATCGAGGAAGAGTGGTGTCGCTTGGTGTGCAAAACCTGTTCATTTCCACTGCCTCATTACTAATCGTTTGGCTCCCCCGTCAACTTCTGTATTAACACTATCATCTCGAAAGGCACATATCGCCAGGTTCCATCATCATTGTAGAACTGCGGCCGAAAGCTCACTTAGTCATAGCCCTTGACTAGCTTCCGCCAATAACACGCTTCAGCCGCCGGCGTCAGATAATGGTCTCTTAGCACTATTGTTAGCTATTCTCTTCGCCTTCTCCCGATGGGCTAAAAGATCCCTTTTTGGCCTGTATCAGTTTTGATTGGAATTGTCACTCTCAGGGGCACAGTGGTAGATCTCGTTCCATTCGATCTTATGCAAGATGAAGACTGAGTGGCAAAGGCGAACCTAATTGCCGCTTCCACTCCATGAGCTTCCAAACATATACGCAATACATTAATATCGACAAAAGTCCGAGATGGGTTGAATGGTCTCCTTATAAAACTGATCAAATGTCGTCACATTAGCCAAGGTCTGGTTCGTATACGGTCGATCACCGAGCAATATTAATCTTCAGTTGGTCTCAACCAACAAAGTCTCGGAGCATAAGGTAATGCACAGTGAAGACGAGGTTGCTTATCTTATTGCAGTATTCCGGAACCTATTTGGATGCCACGTGACATATAATCGATACATATCTGAAGCAAGGGCAATGCGATTTAGAGCACGCAAACAAGGTCTTTTAGACGCATGGGACTTCTCCTCGCGTGCTGCGAAGTTGGAGCAATTGTGCAGGCTCAAGTCCGGCTTTATACCCAGGCTACGCGTCAAGTGCAACATGTTTTGTTGCAGGAGGGATATTAGTGCAGGTATTGTGTGGGAAATGCAATGAGACGACGGCCTCGGAGTTTGGTGCGGGTGTTTGAGGCTATTAGGCGCTGGGTGAGGCAAATGTTCGTCTTCTAAGGGCTGATCTAGGGGCTCTTTAGGCGTAGCACTCCCGGCCCTTGGCAATTGGTTTCTTCAACGGGGCTCATCATCCACCACATGCTTCATCCTCTAACAATACCGGAAGGATATTGAAACACACTTGTTAAAGTCGTTCACTGATTGCTATCTCTATTCGAGAGCCTCATCAATACATAAGGCTTCGCAAGGGTTCATGCGAACTAGTGCATGAGGGAGGTAATGGCACGGTACATTCTGTAAGCTATCCCTTCTGAGAGTGCTTCTACCCCATACAATATAGGGCTATGATCTAGCTACTAGCTCCTATTCCAGAGCAGTGTTTAACAGCAGATAACATCTGATGATTTGGGCACATTCATTCCCAAAATGCTGCGGTGTCAGACGATTACTATGATTGGGCAGGAAACTTTGCGGCTGACCTAGGGTCCTCACTGAAAACACGATTCCCATGAATCGTGTATACCAAAGGTATTCGCAGTGCTTTTATTAGACCGTTCTTCCACGTTAATGTCCTGAAACACGGATGCAAGAAGCGACTTCACGCAAGAGCGCATGTCGCTAATGCGCACCCAGCACTTTTAAAGACTGCCAGCATATGTAGGTAACCAATTCTGTTCCATCACTCCCAGCACTCCTCTGTGAAATCTCCTGCCATATCTGCAAGCGTCATCTCAAGCAGCATGCATTTCTCAAAATCCCCTCTCATCCTCGCAGCCGTGACCTTCATGTTCTTATCCCCAACAACCTGCCTCAACATCCCCTCCATATTCACCCCCACCTCAGCATCCTCCCCACTCAACCAAACAGTTTCCGAGGCCCTCGCACCCCCAATCCACGTCCCCATCTGCGGCCGCAGCCGCGGCTCCTGGACGCTCCTAACCTGCGCCCGGCTCCTCGTAAACCTCAAGAACCTCCCCACCTACACCAAAGAAGAAATCTGGTCGAAATTCGTAACCGGCGAATCGCGCCTCCCCACAACATTCAGCCTCACCGACCCAGCGAGTCAAAAAACGTGCTATTTAACCTTCGATCTGTATAACGCCGCAGCGCAGATAACGGCATCGGATAGGTTCTCGTTGCAGGAGGAACAAACGGATTTGAATCGAATTTATTATAGTTGTTTGAAAGCGGAGAGTGTATATGGGATAGAGAGGATTGGGACGAAAGGGAATGTGGCGGCGTTGTTGGGACCGAGGTATGCGGATCCGGTTTTGAGTGGGGAGTTGGGAGGAGCGTTTGCGAATGGGACTGCTGATGGGAATGCTACTGTGATTGATTTAACGCCTTATGAGGATGCAGCGGCGGCTTGAGTGTTAGGAAGATGAAGTAGATGGGGCAATAGCAGTCGTCATTGGTCTTCTGGCTGTCTGGAGGTAGTTCATCAGATGTACGTAAACTTCAGCTTCCAAATTCTGTGGTATTGCTTTGTGAATTCTCCATTCTTGCCAGTCGACATTCTGTGCATGAGACCAGACTCATGACTCCATGGGAACAGGGTTTAATCCATATATCAATGTGACTCAAGTGAAGAAGATCCACATTGACCAGCAATACTTTAATGAGCCAGACCCAGACTCCCACATTCGATTCCGCGATAACGCTTTGCTTGTCGAGTTAATGTTGGTAATCATAAAAAGAGAGGAGGGGAAATCTGTCGATATATTATAAGAGAAATAACGGGCCCACACGGACTGAACCTGCTCCCATTCAGTGACCACACTGCACAACGCCCTGGACGTATGAAGATGATATTATAGGACCATTTGCGAATCGAAAGTTACAGTGACAAATAGCCAACGCTTCCTGACATGCAGAATCCTCATCGAGCACCAAACTTCCAGCCGCTCCAGCTCACAAGAACCATAAATCCACCAAAGAAACCCCTACTCACCACCAAATTGCTCCCCTACCCCCTCAAACCGGCATTCAAACCTCGAGTTCCAAGTTCCATCCACACTCAATTTGAGCTGTGCATACTCATAAGCCATCATGTGAGACGTCTTGGGTCAATATGCTAGCATGGAATGGCCATTCCCTCCATGCTCCATGCCACAATTCGTTGTTTTTGAGGCTGACCCGAATTTGTTGGTTACTCCCGGGAAAGGTTGGCTCAGCTACGACACTGGCTGAACTCAAAACCTTGTCCCCGCACTTGATGACGCCGAATGCTTGGTATGCTCCATACATGCCCTCAATGGCATCGACAACATGTCTATAGAAGATTTTACACGTCACACGCTCTCAGAGCAAGGGACGAGTAGGTAGCCACCTGGTCAAATTTGTTCCTCGATCTTAAGCGCTATCGCGAGTTTTTTCCCTACAGTAAGCCAAGCGACGACAATGACTAGTAGCCACTCTGGCGCCGTATACATTGGAGCTATCATGTATATGGGACTCCCGGAAATACGCTCGCTAAAGCCGTGCTGGGCGTTTCAATTATCAGGCAGCAATGTTTACCAAGAACACCAGCGTCAGGCCCAAGGCTCTTAAAAATATTTCGTGTGAATGACGCACGATGGAGTTCCATGTCTCGTCTGGTGCCGATTCGTCGTGCGAATCTACCTCAGGTTTGATAGAAGGATTTGCATTGCTTGAGCCCGGATTCGCGATTGGAGACGACGACTTGCGAGAGGAGGTTAGCGTAGCCTATGAAGAAGCGGTGTCAAGTGCCAACAGGCAGCAACTTTTTGCTCGGACTTTTGACTAATGCAAGCCCGACTTGAAGGCGTTCTCGCAGGCCACTGAGGAATTGAAGCACTGATCCACGACCTACTACAGTAAGGCCTCCCGACTACCTGATTTTCAGCTAGCAGCGCAACTTATCCTCGAATAGATTTAGCTTTAGAATGATCAGTTGCAGATGCAATGGATCGACTTGGAGGATTGAGTAGTTGATTGTCTAAGCGGTAGAGCTCTGCTATTCTAAATTTTACATAGAGGATTCGGAGAAAGCCTTACCGCATCTGATTAATAGCCCTAGCCCTAACCAGCCCTGGCAGGTGCCTATATATAAGGAGTTTTATTTCCAACGCTCCTATTTAGAATAACAGCGACACTATTAATAATGATAATAGATATTTACTATTTAATACCCCTTTTGGCTATTCTAAGTATAGATTTATATAAGAGGAATAATTAAGAACTTAATAGCTTTATTATACTATTAACTAGTATATCCTTAATATTAATATAATTTACTACTAAATTTTTGATTTTTATAATAAGCTTTTATATAAAATAGTATTTATTTCGGATATATTTTATCTATAAGTAATTAATAAGATTTTTAATTATCTTAATAATTAATTAATTATTTTCTAGTATCCTCGCTAGCCTTATATCCTTCTTATTATACCTTAACTCTTTAAATAGTTATACTAGGAATATAGTTTTCTTTATAGTATTAATCTAAGTGATATACTTAGCTTCTATAATAAATAATATATAAAGTTCTTATACTTTACTTAACCAGCTAATTAAACTATTTTATAGTTAATAGATATATCTAAATATAACTTTAGATATATTTTTATAATCTATCTAGGATAAATTTATTTAATTAATAAACTTATCTTTAAAATTTATACCTCTACTAATATCTTTAGGTCTGTAGTGTAGTTTATAGTTTATAATATTAATTAAATATCTTATAATCCTCTTAACTATATTAATATATTTAGAGATAGGATTATTTAACTACCTCCTATATTTATTAATAATATAAGTAAGGTTTAACCTAATTATTATAATTAACTATTAAAGAGTTTCTATTAAGAAGCGGTATCTAGTAATTTTATATCTATTTATAATATATTTCTTTAGGACGGCTATAAAGTCGCTTCTAGTTTTTATTAAAGTTAAAATAAGATTATAACTAGCTAGGTTTAATTAATTAATAAATTACTTAATAAAGCTAGCCTAATTAATTTAAATAGTCCTATATTTATAATCTTAAGTTATTAATATATTAAGGTAATATAAGATATTACCTAAATACTTTATTCAAAATCTTATATTTAAATTTTATTTAAGCTTAAATATTAAATCTTTTAATAGTTTAAGTATAAAAATATTATTAATATAAATACCTATAATTATTCTGGTCTTATATATAAAAATAGAATAGTCCTTTATAAAATATTTAAAATTAATTTTTTCTAAAAATTTCTTTAAAGTTTTATACTATTCTCTAAATAATTACTTTAAACTATATAAAGTTCTAAGTAGATAATATCTATATTAAAAGTTCCTATTAATAAAGCTATAAAGCTACTTTATATAGATAATTTTTTTTAACAATACTTTAAGAAATATAGTGATAATATTATTATATTTAACTTTATAATTATACTTAACTCTAAGAGTAAGAAGGATTTTTTAACTTATAAATTTAATAATACTTAAAAATATCTTATTATAATCTATTTCTTTTTCTTAATAAAATCCCTTCACTACCTATTTAGCTTTATAATAGGTAATATTTCCTTTAGTATTAATTTTATAAATTAGAATCTAGTGGTTAGAAAGTATCCTCCTATCTTTAAGTATAGGATTTAGTTCTTCTTATATATTATTATCCTTTAGAGACTTAAGCTTATTTATAAAAGCTTATTTTTATATTTCTTTATTAGGTTTACTAAGGACTTTCTTGATATTTACTAGAATAGTAAGTAATAAGGTAATAATAATAAAATAGATTCTTATTATAAAGTTTTAATTATATTTATTATAAGGCTTTATTAATATTATATAATTAATTTATATTTATTATCTTATTTTTATATTTTTAAGATAAGAATCTAGTTTTTTTAATTCTAATATATTATTTTATATATCTTTAATATTAAATTATATAGTCTTATTAACTAATTCCTTATTAAAGTTAATTTATATTATTAGAGAATTAATTTAAAGTATAAAGAAATTATATTTAATTTATTAAATAATATCTTTAGATTCTAGGATAGAATTTAGTAAGGCTTAGTAATTACTAGTATTTTTATTTAAACCATTACTTTTATTAAAATTAGAAATAAAGAATTTTTAAAAAGTTTTATCTTTTAAATTATCGTTCTCTTCTTTTCTATTAATAGAAGAGTCTAACTCCTATTTAATCTATACTAATATAATAATATATTTACTAGTAATATCTTATAGATAATACTAATTCTTCTATTTATAATTTAAAAACTTATACTTAGTTAATCTTCTATTAAGTTTACTCTATTTAGAATTATTATTATATATATATATAATATAACTAAAGGGATAAATATATTTAAGTTTTATCTTTCTTCCTATTTAAGACTTCTTAGAAGTGGTGCTCTTATTAAGTAATAATAGTAATCTATTTTTTAAGTAAATAATTATATTAATAGTTTTATTCTATATAAACTAAGAAAAACTATTGTCCTTAAGTATTATTTTTATATATTTAAATAGAGTACGAAAAGTACGCTTAGATATTATATTTTAATTAGAAGTATAGATAGCGGATAGTATTTACTTTATTTCTTTTTTTTTAAGTATTAATTTTATTAAAGTATAGATATACTTGTTGTTTAATTTAAAAAACTTAATTAAATATTCTTAATTTACTAGCATAGTAAAATAGTTCTTATAAATACTTAGAATCTTAGACTTTCTCTTTAATATATAAATCTAGGTTTTATTGGTTATATTATAAATAAAGGAGAATATATATTTATAATCTTCTATTATTTACTTAATATTATTCCTATTAGTGAGATTAAAGTATATAAGCGCTTTTTTTTCCGTTTCTTATTAAGTAGGGTCTTATTGATAAGGTATATAATAATATTACTTAGTTTATTTACTATATAAGTAGTCTTTATATTATTTATACTTAGATTTAGATTTCTATAGTTTATTTATAGATTTAGGATCTATTCTAGTTATAATTTTAATAAAATATTTTATATTTACTAGGTTTAAGTAATTTATATAGTGATATTATTAATTCTATAAGATATAGTTAGCTTTAGGAATCTTTAAGAATCTTATTATTTTTAATAGTTATTAATAATTTAGATTAAGAAGCTAGCTTATCCTAAAGTATTTTCCTTTTATAATTAGTTTATTATTAGATTTTAAAAATATATTGAAATTTCTATCTTTAATTTTAAATTAATAACCTTTATCTTTTAGATAGGTGATGGATATTAGATTATAGTTTATATTTAGAATATATTATATATTGGTGAGTTGTATTTAAGAGATCTTGTTATTAATAAGTATTAGGAGATAAATTATTTTCCGTCTATATATCTATAGTATCTTACTCTTAATACCTAATATTATATTAAAGCTTAGTATATAGTTATTCTTAAACTTTAAGTAATTTTATAAGATATATATATTAAATATAAAGTTTATATAGACCGCGTTTTTTTTATTATTATTTAAGTTAAAAGTTAAAATCCCTATATTTATAACTTTAAAGGATAAAATATATTTATGGCTGGTTTCTTTAAATATAATAATCTTAAATATAAACGCTTTCTTTTTATTAATATACTTAATTAAGAATTCCTTTTTATTAGGTTTCTAGTTATAAGGTCGTTTCTTTTTTATTAAATAGAAATATTTATTTTTTAGGTATCTCTTTATATTATAATAGGAATATATTAACTTTTCTATTTTTTTTATTTTTTTTAACTTCTTTTTTTTTTTATCCTAATTTACCTTATCTTATTTATTAAATTTAGCTACTAAGACTTTAATAATATCTTTAAAAAATTTAAGTTTATTATTATACTTAAATAGGGTACTAGTTATATTATTAATCTTAAGTTCTTTATTAGATACCTTAATTACTTATATAAATTAAAAAGTATAGGATTTTAATCCATCTTTTAATTTTAATTAAAAGAAAATAAATAGGATTTAAGCTAATAAATTATATTTTATATTAGTTAATATAGTGTATTATTTCTTTATTATTTCTAAATACTTTTAAATTTTTTTATATAAAGCTGACTTTATATAAGTGATTTTTAATAATACTAAACTTTTTATAATAAGGTTAGATATTCTATAAATCTTCTTTAATATCTTTTATTACTTAGAGTATATAGTAAGGTTCTTAATATATTACCTTAATCCTTTTTTAGTATAGAATATAAGGTAAGTTATAATCTTCTTATTTTTTATATCCTATTTATTAATAGTATTTTTTTTATTTTTTTCTCCCTTTATTATTACGGTCTGGCCATTCATTGCTTACTTGCTTGTTTGTTGACCTGATATAACGCTATACCTATTTAGCTTAGCACCCGCAGTTGCCGCTACTATATATTAATATTAATCCCTTACGCGCTCTATAGATTCCTTTCTTAACTTTATTCTATTAGTTATATTACACCCCTATTAATCTGCTCTAGGCCGGCCCCTAATAGTAGAATAAAGCTTACTATTACCCCTACCCTTATAAGCGTACCAGCGAGGTTAAATAAACAGTATAATAATTATTAGTATTTAATACTATAAAGAAGCGGTAGAGAAACTAATCCCTAGAACACAGCGACGCGCCTAATAGCCAGTATTAGACCGCTATTAAGTGAAGACTACTTAGAGTAGTATATTAATAAAATAAGGCTTTAAGAAGAGCTTATAAGCTAAGAACAACATCCGCCTTGAGATAATATAAGTGTTAGTATTAAAATAAAAAACTTAAAACCTCTATATAAATCTATAACTATTTATAATAGTTTAAAGCTATATTAGCGACACCCCTATAAATATAGATTAAGCTTGTAAGAAAATCCTTTAAAAGGTAAGCTATCATCGCGTTAGCTTTCTACTAGAAAATATAACTACCGGCTTTAAAAACGCTAGAACCTTATAGGATATCTAGAATACTAGTTAATTATAGTACTAAATAAGAACTAACCCAGCCGAGCTATTATAAGTATTAGATAAGCTTTATTAGGAGCGAGATACCGCCCTCTCTTATATAGAAGAATAGAACTCTTTAGTGGATAAGATAGATATAGCCCACACTACGGCCCTATTAGCTTAATACCTTAAGAAGGTAGCTTAAAAAAAAGTAAAGAACTTGAAAGTAAAAGAGGTCCATTAAAAACACCGTATAGAAAAGTTGAAAAAAGAGATTATAAACCTATAAATAGTTAGATATATATCATCTAAATAGACTACCCCTAGCTCTATAATTCTAGGTATAAAGTATTTATAGAAGGTCCCTAACCTATCATTATTTACTAAAATAGATGGTGAGGTGTTCCTAGAGGATTAGATTTAATACATCCAAGATAAACTTACTATCAACTAGGACTATTATATAGACGACAACGCGAAAGCTATTTATATAATCTCGCGCACTAAAAACACTATAACTTAATATATCTAGGCTTACCATACTAACGATCCAAGCTACTTTGTCGACCTAAAAAACATGATTTAAACCTTAAACAATATTATAGGCAACCCTTATAAAAAGGATAATATACATTATAGCTTTAAAAACCTAAGATAAAAAAGTAGTAACCTTTTTACCACCTTTTATTCTAATTTCTATATATTTATTAATTACCTAAAGCTAGATAAAGAAACTATAATTAATAAGTTAAAGGATAAGATTAACTTCCAGCTGTAAAAAATTATCACCGCTATACCTATAAAGTTTAATATATTAAAGCAACTAACAGATCTTTACCAGAAGGTTGATTACTAGTAATAAACAGTAAGCGAGCGTAAGGATTATATTTTAACGGTGATAAATTATCCTACTACCCATACAGCTTCCAACACTATAACTATAACTTAGATATAGAAAATTACTCGTATTATTACCCCCGTCTATATTATCTCCGCGAAGCACCCCTCCATTAAGCTATTAGCACTCTTATAACCCCATTATTCCCAGTCACCCTGTAAGGATGTTTTACTAGGAACAAAGGAGTTAACAAAGTATTACAACTATAATAAGAAAGGACATTTCTAAGTAATATACCCCAAGCGTTATTATAAGGCAGTTAGGGAGATTAATAGCGAGGAAAATAAAGAAAAAGGCTTTAATAAAACAGTTAAGGATTTATTAGATTTAAAAAACTAGCCATCCTTAGGGAAGTCGCTCCTAAGGACCTTTTATTCTTATTATCAGTGGATTTATATAATTTCTTTAGTAGACGTTTATTTATATACCCTATTATATTATTAATTTAAGAAAAGGAATACTAATTTAAAGCTCTTACTAATATTAGTACCACTGTTTATTTATTTATTAATGAAAAAAAAACATAAATTTTATTTAATACTCTTAATATTTTACCTCTACTTCTATTAAAACCCTGCTACCTTTGTGGTTATAATAGTAAAATAAGAAAGAAACCTGTTACCTATATTATATACCCCTCTATAAAGGTGGGTAATTATTAGGAATCTATTATATTTATACTAATTACTAACCTTGGTAACTAGCATATTATCCTGGGGAAACCCTAGATAAATAAGTATAAGGTTATGTTAAATATAACTAATAACTATATTATCTTTATTTTAGGATAATATAATTATAAAGGTACTCTATAAGTTAAACCTCCTACCCTTAGTATAGTTATTGAAGTTGAATCTAATATAGTAAAGCCACTTAAATTAACGCTAAGGAAGTCCCTAAAGGAGTTTACCTTAAGTATTGAATTTAAGTTAGATTAGCCTTGGATAGATAATTAAATACTTATACCCCCCTTACCTAAAAAAAACAAGTTATTAAATATTTACTAAATCAATACAACCGCCTTTAATATATTAGCCTGTAATTTAAAGAAATATTAGGTTCAATACTTCTCTATAACTATTATAAAGATTAACTAAGTATTAAAGTAGGGTGTCCCTATAGAGGCTATACGCGAAATTATAATATACCCAAAAGATATTATTAGGAGGAAGCTCTCTAAGGAATATTATAATCTTATTAACATATTCAATAGGAATAAGATAAAGAAACTTCCCTTATACCAACCCTATAATTATAAGATTAAGTTGAAGCTAGGTAAAAAGCCACCGCAGAGTTAACTCTACCCTATATTTAATTTTAAGTTATAGAAGGTTAAAGAATACCTAGAGAAAAATTTATAGAAGGGCTTTATATTATTAAGCACTATACCCTATACGTCCCCTATATTATTTGTTTAGAAGTATGATAGTAGCCTAAGATTCTACGTTGATTATTAAAAATTTAATACTATTATAATTTGAAATTATTATCTAATCCTACTTATAGAGGAGGTACTGGTTTGGGTAATAAGTTATAAATATTTAATAAAGCTTAATATTATCGCCGTATTTAATAAGCTTTGTATATACTTAAATAGTGAGGACTTTATTACCTTTACTACTTCTTTTAAAGCGTTTAAATATTATATGTTGCCCTTTGAACTTATTAGAGGACCTGCCTTATATTAATAGTATATGAATGATAATCTATTTAAATACCTAAATAACTTTTACTAGGTATACCTAGACGACATTCTAATTTATAATAAGATAAAGAAGGAATATTAGGAATATATTAGGAAGATTCTATTATAACTACATAAAGCAGGGCTATAGATTAATATAGATAAGTATAAATTCTATATATAAGAAATAAAGTTCTTGAGTCTTTTAGTATCTATTATTAGTTTAAAGATAGATCTAAATAAAGTCGTAGTGGTTACCATATAAGAGGTCTCTATATATTTTAAAGAGGTATAGTTTTTTATAGGATTCTATAACTTCTATTATTATTTTATAAAGGACTTCTTAAAGATAATAAAGCCCCTAGTAGCTCTAATAAAGAAGGACTGTCTATTTTTATAGTTAGAAACCTATTAAGCCGCGTTTAAAGAAATAAAGTATCTAGTTACTAATACCCTAGTCTTTTAATATTATAAGAGGTCTCGCCTTACGGTGTTAGAAACGGACTTTTTAAACTATATTAATAGTAAAGTCCTATTATAAGTAGATAATAAGGAAGTACTTCACCTAATAACTTTCTATAATAAGAATATAGTGCTAGTTGAATATAACTATAAGATTTATGATAAAAAACTCCTAGTAATAATCCACTACTTAGAATACTAGTATTCTAAGCTAGAGTTAATTAATATTCCTATATAAATCTTTATTAACTATAAAAGCTTAGAGTACTTTATATAGATAAAGAAACTAACACATTATTAAGTAAAATAGGCTGAGAAGTTAGTTGAATATAATTTTAAGATTATATATTAAATAGGGAAGTTAAATAGAAAGGTAGATACGTTAACTTAAATACCTAATTTAATCTTAATGGATAAGGAAGATAAACATTTTAAATATTAATATAAAGCCCTACTCTTATTAGAATGCTTTTAGGGTTATAACTATACCCCCTTAGTAGACTAAAAGATTAAGGGGGGGGGTAAAGCTATAAATAAATAGATTAACATAATGATAGATAAAGAGTTACTACTATATACTAGAATTATATTGGCGAATCAGGATGACGAGGAATATAATTAAATATAAGATATAATAGAAAAGGATTTAACTTAAATATTTAAGGGTATTAACCTATAATATTATTTATAGCGATATTATATCTTATTCTATAAAAATTACCTTTAGGTTTCTATATTACCTAAGTTATACCTAGATATTATAAGAGAAGGCTATAACTAGCTTATAAGCGGTTATCTAGGAAGAGATCAAACATTAGAAATATTAAAGCGCTAATTTTATTAGCCTAGTATAAAGGAAAAAATAATTTAATATATTTATAACTATTATATCTACTAAAGAAGCAAGGCCCTAAGGGATAAGTATAATAGACTACTATAGCCACTACCTATACCTAAGTAACATTGATAGGATATTTTAATAGATTTTATTATTAACCTCCCTACCTCTAAGGACTAGAATATAATTTATATATTAATAAATCACCTTTCTAAGAAAAAACATTATACTCTCTATACTATAGCTGATAAGGGAATCTCTATTAAAGCTATAATAAATATCCTACTTAACTATATCTTTAGAACTTATAGCCTCCTAAACTTAATTATATTTAATTAAGGACCCTAATTTATATCCTTAGTCTAAAAGGCTCTATATAATCAACTATAAATTATAGTTAACCTATCCACGGCCTTTTACCCAGAAACTAATAGGTAAATAAAAAGAATAAATTAAAATATTAAGCGGCAACTAAGGACCTATTACTTATATATATAGAATAATTAGGTATATTAGTTGTTTATAACTAAATTCGCCGATAATAACGTAGTTACTAATACTACTAGTATATTCTCTTTCTTTATTAATAAAGGTTTCTACCCCTATATATTCTTCTTGCTACTAGTTAATCCTAGTCTATCAGCTTATAAGAGGATCCAAGCCGTTAAAGTCAATAGCATCGCAGATAAGATAGGGGATATCCTAGAATTTATAAAGAAGTAGTCTACTTTTAGTTAAAGATATATAACAAAGTAGGTAAATCACCAATAATCTAAGATCACTTATAAGGTAGGAGACTTAATATTCTTATTAAGTAAAAATATTATTACAACGCGTCCTAGTAAGAAACTAGACGATAAAATATTAGAACTATTTAAAATTACCACTAAGATAGGGTCTTCCTACCGCTTAGAGTTTTTAACAAATATATAAATTTATAATATATTTTATTTAAGTCTCCTATATAAAGCCGCAACCAATCCCCTACCTAAATAACGCGTCGCCCCTCTAAGGCCTATAGTCGTTAATAAGGAAGAGGAATAGAAGTTAAACAACATCTTAAATACTTAATAAATAGGTAGGAATCATCGCTTACAGTTCCGCATATATTAAAAGGATAAGGAACAGCCGGATTAATAGTAGTATAATATAAATAGCAATAAGTTTAAAAACGCTACGGATTTAGTTACCAACTTTTATTAACAACACCCTAAAAAACCTAATAAACTTGATAGATTATAAACCCCCTGTTTTAAGCATTAGGGTCAATACTTATTTAAAGGGGGGAGTAATGTTATGGTTTGGTTATTTATTACTTACTTATTTATTTATTAACCTGATATAATGCTATACCTATTTAATTTAGCACCCGTAGTTACCACTACCGTATGTTGATATTAATCCCTTACGCGCTCTATAGATTCCTTCCTTAGCTTTATTCTATTAGTTATATTACACCCCTATTAATCTACTCTAGGCCGGCCCCTAACATTTATTTACTCATCTATCTTAGTATTATAAGTAGTGGTGGTAGTAGATTTAATAATATTAATTAATTTTTCTAACTTTATATAAATAGGTCTAGTTTTTTTTTTATAAACTATATTTTATATTTTATTTATTATTTATACCGCCTTTATTTTATATTTAAATCTTAACTAGTTAATTATTCTTTTTAATTTATTAATTTTATATAATATAGATTTATTTATTATATTAATTATATTAAAGTAAAAGGATTTATAAAAAGGAGGATATAGAGATATTTATAGAAATATTAATATATAATATTAAATAACGCGTTTAAAATATTAATATTAATTGAAATAATTATAAGATATATAATAAGGTTAAACCTAGATTTATAACCCTTTAAAATAATTAGTTACAGATATAATAAATTAACTTAGAGGATTAAGTAGTTAATTATCTAAGTAGTAGAGCTCTGTTATTCTAAATTTTATATAGGGGATTTAGAGAAAGCCTTACTATATCTAGTTAGTAGCCCTAGCCCTAACCGGCCCTGGTAGGTACCCATACACAAGGAGTTCTATTTCCAACGTTTAGAGACAGAGACGAATGCTCGGCCAGATAATGTCCCGCATCGGCCTCGGAGAAGTATTGGTCATCCACCGCAACTCGGACATATATGATCTTATATCCGAGCTTATTATGTATTACCTATATTCTTATATTTCAGGCTGCTGCTTTGCACCCCCTAAATCCGTTATATATATAGGTAATTGCTATTTCTTACTTATTTTCAGCTTAATTTTCAATAGAAAATCTAGGCTTACCAATTTGCCAACATATCGAGTATCCAGTATGTCTCAGATCAATCGTGTTGAGAAGGTGGCCATCGTGGGTGTAAGTCATATAGTTCCACACTTCTCTGCCAGCTCATGACCATTGCTAGGCTTCCGGTCATATTGGCAAGCACTTCGTCGAGGAGCTGCTCAAGACTGGCAAACATACAGTCACAGCTGTGAGACGCGCCGACAGCCAAGGCACCTTGCCTGCAGGTGTCAAGATTGCTCAAGTTGATTATGACGATGATGCGTCTCTTATTTCAGCCTTTAAGGGTCAACAATTCCTCGTGATCACGCTGTCAGTTTTTGCGCCTCCCCAAACTCACAGTAAGCTTGTAAAGGCAGCTGCTCAGGCAGGCGTTCCATACATCATGCCCAACCTCTACGGCTTCGATCCAACGAATAAGTCTCTTATTGAGGACAACCCCCTCGGCGCAACCTATCTCCAATACTGTGCCGAGCTTGAGAGCCTTGGTGCCCCGTACATTGCCATGGCCTGTGGATTCTGGTATGAGTGGAGTTTGGCGTTGGGCGAGCCTTGGTTTGGGTTCGATATCAAGGATAGAAAGGCCACTTTCTTTGATGACGGCAACACCCGCATCAATGTCAGCACCTGGCAACAGTGTGGAAGAGCTCTTGCCGCGCTACTAAGCTTGCCTGAAAGCGGGGCTTCACCTGCCATCTCCCAGTGGAAGAACAAGCCCTTCTACATTGCTAGTTTCCGGGTCAGCCAGCGGGACATGCTCGACAGTCTTCACCGCGTCATCGGCACAACCGATAAAAACTGGGATATTACCTACGAGCCCACTGCACAGCGATACAAGAACGGCATGGATGAGCTTCAGAAGGGTATTAGGACGGGCTTGGCCAAGGCTATGTACTCTCGCAATTTCTTTCCGAATGGGGACGGCGATTTCGAATCGAGTAGGGGACTTGCGAATGATCTGATTGGCCTGCCAAAAGACAATTTGGATGAGGCCACAAAGAGGGCAGTGGAGATGGTCGAAAGCGGCTGGAACCCATTCGCTCACTAGATTTCGCAGAGGATAATTGGACGACAATATCGTCGTAGCCTGTAATGACACCATCGTAATTCCAGTTGTCTCACTTTCTCTACCCCACGATGCGGGCCAGACAACCGCCTTGTAGTTGTGAAGGACTTGCTAATTTTCACTTGATGCATTATTTTGCTTGATGAGAGATAAGATCTGCTAGCTCGTTGCCCGGTATGTTTCTGTGCCCAGGAACCCAATAATGATGTGCCTCGACCCAACGTTGATGAGAGCTCTATGACTGTGGGGCCATCTTTTGGGCCACTCTGCTACGATGGTCCCAATTCTTTTGCAGAGCAGTCGTACAATCATAGGAGATCACGGCTAGACAGCATGGATCTTGCGGTTTCGAAGATCCACGATTAGTACGGACCTTCTCTAGGATGATCCGCAACGCTTGCCATATAGTCCAAATTTCGGCCTCCTCCGGATCCAGCACTTGGTGTAGGCGGCAGCCTCTGCCAGTCCACGGCGAAGCCCAGTTCTGCCGATGGGATAAATGAACCACTGCAATCCCAGCTGTTAAGCACCAGAGAAGAAAGCAGCGTGGTCGTGGTATGACTAGTGGCCTGGCTTTTCTCGCCAGGCTACGTCCCTTGCGTATTCGGAAAGAGCGTGTCTCGTGGCGCTGAGAGGTGATCTTGGATGACTTCTTGGCCGGCGAAGGCGTTGGACTGTAAGCCTATCCCACCGTCTTGCACAGTCGATCCTTGATCGCACTCTTGACCTTTCTCGTGTACCATTCTTGCGAATGTCAATGGTCTTATAGGTTCTGGCATCGCGGGTGTCTTCGCTCTCTTCAACTCCCGCTTCATACCCGCTTCTTTTGAGGATGTCAGCCTCCAACGCTTTCATACCTTGTCGCGTGAGACGTCTCTGCGCCCGAGTGGCCATCCCTCTGGGCCTAAGGCGGGCTTCAAGGCGTGTAAGGCGTCGTGCGGGTCGCTTTATGGCTCTCCAAGCCCTGCATCTATTTCTGATCCGCTCATTGACCTCATGCATTACTTTGAACCGCTCATTGACCGCATCTGCCCATCCAGATTGCTTGTAGATTTTGGTCGTTGTCTCTGAGGGTAAGTGAGAGAGGCTGGCGGCACAAGGAGAGTCTGTGCATTTTAGGACAGCGAAGCAGTTATGGAGGGAATAACGCCGACGGAGAAGTCTGAGCAGGCTGTGGAGGGTGGAGGTGATGGGGAAGATGAGAGTGATGTGCGTCGGTCCATATTGTAGGGTTGAACCGATGCTGACTCTGGCAGAGAAAGCGGATCGAGAGGTTGGGTTTGATGCGTGCTGTGAGGCTCAAGGCGAGGGACAAGGACAGCGAAAAACTACCCAGGTAGCGTGATACAGACGACAGCTGAGCTTCAGTCCCGAGTGGAGGAAATCGAGACATTTTGTAGGAACAAGAATAAGGTAAGATTGAATTCTAAATTACACATGATGAGAGCGCTCGTCCAGATTATGATCCCTAGCACCGGACTTTAGTAGCTCCTGGCCGGCATTTAGGGCTACTCACCTACCTATTCCTAGGGCTCCACTAGCGCAGACGTCCCAAGCGCACATCGAACGCCACCTATCCTCATCTTAGCCTTTTGAATTAAACCGCTAATGGTATCTCCTACAATGCATTAGAGAGAAAAGCTATCAACTTTTATTGACCCGTGTCCGATGTCCAATATCACTCGCTTCATGACGTGGCTGTTAGCACGACTACAATGGTAGCAATCTCACTTGTTCACCCAGTCTTCTTCGAGGAGCAGCACCTAAATTATCTATGGAGATATCTTGGCAGTCCCAATGGGGTTACCAGCGGTCCGCTTTTCTTCCAGATTGGGTTTTCCACCAGATGCGGTACCTGATAGGGCTGTGCAGATCTCCATTGTCGACGTCACCATCTCAGTTCGCATTCATCTGTAGATACCTGGAAGTAGTAATCTCAATCGCACCCATCGCTCTCCCATCTCTCGCATTTTCAACACTCTCTACAGCCAAAATAGCACACACAGTTGACAAAGCAACATACATTTCTCAACATGCCCAAACACACAGCAGAAGAACATCTCGAACTCAAGCATCCTTCAACCAAACGCGCCAAGCAAGTAGACGCAGACACACCAATGAGTAACCTCATCGAAGCTTTAGATTCGCAAGAATCGGTCGATGAAGTAAAGAACGTGATCCATTGGTTCAGGAGCAAAGATCTCCGTATCCAGGACAACAAGGCTCTGCACAATGCCTCCGTGCTAGCCAAGGAGAAGTCCAAGCCTCTTATCTGCGTTTACGTCTATTCTCCCGAAGAATTCGAGTGGCATGGCACCAGCCCTGCGCGAAGCGATCTCATTGTCGAGACTCTCGGCTTGATGCAGAAGGATCTCCAAAAATTCGACATCCCCTTCGTGTTCGTGGAGGCAGAGGCGCGGAAAGACATCGTACCTGGCATCGTTGATTTCATCAAATCCAATAACGTCTCCCATGTCTTCGCGAACTTCGAATACGAAGTCGATGAGCTCAGACGAGATATCAAGGTCCTCGAACAGCTTGGCAACGACGTGCAATTTAACCTGTATCACGACCAGATCATCGTCGAGCCAGGAACAATCACCACAGGCACCGGCAAGCCAATGAAAGTCTTCACGCCCTACCACAAAACATGGCTCAGCATAATCAAAGAAGATCCCTCACTTCTCGACACCGTTCCACCTCCATCCAAAAACGTAAAACCCATAGACGTAAAAAATGCCTCCCCCGACATTCCCCCGTGCCAAAGAGCAAACAATTCGACTCCACCTCAACCCGAGACCGAATCCGCACCCTCTGGCCCGCCGGCCACTCAGCAGGAATGCACCGACTCCGGCACTTCATCAACTCCAAAATCGAAGACTACGCCGCCACGCGCTCCGACCCCTCCAAAGACTCCTCCTCCCGCATGTCCGCCTACTTCTCCTCCGGCACCGTCTCCGTCCGCGAAGCCCTCTCCGAACTCCGCACCTACAACTCCCACAGCGCGGATTTCTCCTCCTCAGGCGCCAGCCCGGGCGTCGCAGCGTGGGTGCGGGAGATCTGTTTCCGGGAATGCTATAGGCAGATGATGGTTGTGATACCGCACAATAGTATGAATTTGCCTCAGAATCTGAAATTCGAATTCGTGCAGTGGGAAGATGATGAGGAGGGGTGGGAGAAATGGTATAAAGGCGAGACAGGGGTGCCGTTTATAGATGCGGGAATGCGCCAGTTGAATACGGAGGCGTATATGCATAATCGGCTGCGCATGAATGTGTCGTCGTACTTGTACTGTAATTTGCTGATTGATTACCGGAGAGGGGAGAGGTATTTCGCGGAGACACTGGTTGATTGGGATTTGTGTAACAACACGCAGGGATGGGAACCTAGTTATACGGTTTTTAATCCGGTGAGTCAGGCGGAGAAGAATGATCCTACAGGTGAGTATATTAGAAAGTGGGTACCGGAGTTGCGGGGCGTGGAGGGGAAGGCGGTTTTCTCGCCGCATGATCGGCTGCCTAAGGCGGAGTTTGAGAAGTTGGGCTATCCGAGACCGCATGTTGAATGGCATGAGACGAAGCAGAGGTGTATGCAGAGGTTCAAGAGGGATATGGCTGGTGTGGAGCCGTGATTTTCTGCGAGTGATATTCTGTATATACGAAAATGGGATTAAATCATACAGAGAAAGAATCTCGAATATAAGTCTTGTCGTAGCAAGGTAAATACAAGTCATTAAGGGTCCGTATTTTCGTGTGGCATCCTTCACGCAAACGCATCTCAAGCATTGCATCTCGTACCACCGTCCGCAATACTCTACCTCAGATGTCCCGTCAGAACAGAACTCCATGCCAGGGGATGAGAACCGTCAGAATCGCGTCTTCCATCTTGTTCTAGATCCTTGAGTATTCCGTATCAGAGACCACCGGTCGACTTGAAATGGATAACGTACGAACGTACTGAAGTAGGATCATCTTCAGAAGAACCGAAGACCAGACCAGTGTCTGATTGTCGACTAGTATTGCCGATCTCAGTTACGTGTCGAGTTCTTGGCTATGTTCGCCACCCCTCAACTCTTGTCTCGATCTCATGATAGCTAATCGATGCTCATGTGTTCCCGCTGGAATTTCGTTTATACCGGTTTGACCATCTAATTCATATATCTTCTGCCGGGCTTCGAGTTCGTGTCTTTGCCGCTCCTCGGCTTCTAATTCCGCTTTCTGCTGGAGATATGGTTGGTTATCGCCCTCGCTTGCTGATGTCCCTTCCTGTTTATTCTCGGTATCTCCCTGCTTTTCTGCAGTGATGGCAGCCGAGCGGAGTCTTTGTTTGCGCCATATGAATGCTACCAAGGAGATTAGGATGAGGGTTGCGAAGGATACAGCGACGCCTATGCCTATCCTTTCTGGCTCGTCGAGCCGTGGAGTGACAGTTGGTTTGGTAGCATTGCTGGAGTGTAGTGTTGGTGATGTAGTAGAGTTCGCCCCCACTCGCAAGGATGCCGAAGGAGCCGGTGTTACAGATATGTTGGTGACCGGAATTATTGGTGTGGGAAATAATTCCTCCCCTGACCCTACACAAGTTGAGAATCCCAAAAAGTCAACAAACTCTGAGGCGGCATATAGGGGAAAGTCTGAGCTTGGGACGGTGGTCGGACTCGTGATCGTGTAGGGTTTTGGAAGCACGATAGGTACCCCTGATGTTGTTATACATACTCCGTTTGACAAGGAGGCACTGGTGATTGAGTAAGCGGTCAGGACGATGTCTGTAATATCAACATTAGCCTGACTTGACTTGCCTAAAGGAAACGTATTCATACCAGCGACGATTTGGTCAGTACCGCTACTCGTGCCCATAGCTATATAACATTCAGTACATCCTGCAGTGGGTGCTGGTGCTGATAATGATAGATGTAAGTAAAGAAAGCTTATGGGAGGTTGTATAGAGAGTTGGACCGAGCTTCACTGACTTATGAGTAACGGTGGCGCCTCCGTAATAGCTGATGTTGGCAGCGTTGCGAAAACAGTTGCCGTCTGCTCATCAGTTGCTATTGGTACTACTGATCCATTGAATACTAATAATCACGAAGCAAGTCAGGAGCGCCCACGGAGGTTGGCATAGGGAGTTCGGCCGAGCTTCACTAACATGTGGTATTCGATGGATCCTCATTCCTTGAGTATTCTAATCTCGTAAAAATTTGAGCGGGCTGTCCTTCCTGCGCGACAGCTGATGTTGACTGGGGCGTGTATAATGTTGTAACAAGCACCACCACCAACGCAGTCCTCGGTGTGATCATCTTGGCCCTAAGAGATGTGTATTCTATAATACGGAGAGCAGAAAGATTCGAACAGGCAAGCAAGAACTCGAGGCAGTATATATTTTCGAATACAGGCGCTTAAATAAGCAGCCTGATCATACCCACAAGCCTGCCTAGAGAAAATATGTTGTCCGTGGGCAAAGAAGGCTTGTGCATCAAATATGTACCACAGAAATAGATGGTGACGAATGAAAATATACGATTGTGTCGATGTTTGGAGCTCGAAGGATTGCCTCCTCCTTGCATAAGGAGATGAAACATTCATCCGCTCGTTAAAATTTGCGCCAGGTATCGGTCATCTCCTGTGGGAGGTTCGAATTCTAAACACGTTGCTGCAATTGCATAGCACTTTTGTTCGTTTCTCTTAATGCACATTAGAGGAAAGCGCATGCTGCAGGTAAAGTTGACACGCGAGACGGCTTCAGCTTAAGACAGAGTCAGCGGCTGGTTTACATGATCCACGATTCTGAATATATTGACCTACCTTGAAAGAATCGATGCGGGCTACACTGCCATGATTGCAAAGAAGGACACTTCCTTGAAATTGAAACATCACAAATGGCGAGTTAAGATTCCAAGGAAATTGGTTAACTTGAGCTAGGCTGAAGCAGCATTATGGCGTATTAGACCTCATAGGCCTGATACGGAAACGCCGACAGCAATTCGTCTGAAGCCAGCTAATTCCACTCACTGGGCAACGAAAACAACGAAACCACCACATCATCGTTACAGCACCATTAGGAATCGAAGATGATACCACTAAGGTACCAGGCGAACATACGCCCGAATAAGCAACACCATTTAGTATGGCCGCAGTCCAATAGGAAAATTTTCTTCCATCTTTTGAAGAGTCAGGAAACAGAGACTATTGTCTGCGTTGGTGGGGTGCAACTTAAGCTTATCCAGCTGACTAAGCTAACGCGCCAATAGCACCTTCCTTCCTAGGTAACTTTCCCGCGTTCTATATTTGGGGCGAGGTGCGTGAGGCGCGTGAAAGGGCGATAAAGAAGCGATGAAGAGCCACTTGAATCGTCGGGCTTTAGCGAGCAAATCAACAAACAGTCTGTTATTTACAATGAGGTTGAACAGCATACCACCGAAAGAGAGCCGTGGCTAACAGGGTCTATTCGAGCTCTGGAACCCTCTTCTAGACTTCTTTCGAGCAATGGAGCTCAAGTTCGGCCCTTTTCAGCGGCCTTGTTGCCTTCAGCCCCGCCTCCTTCCCTTTTGCTTTTATATCATGAACGGAGCCATCGAATTTACTTGTTGCGTTTGCATGACCTATGTAAGGCAAATCCTCACTCATAAGCCTAGCGAAACGTACTAGGCGTACGCAGACCTACCTAACTACCTAACAGCGCAAGCGCTTAGGGTAGGCTTGGCGCCTAGGCCTAGCCTTTTCGCATTACGTCTACTGAGACTGCTGGACTTATCTTTGTTAACAAAAGAAACTAATTGTTAAGGAGGGATAAAGTATCCTCAAACCTACCTAGAGTCGTTTTGTACAAATTGTCCAGCCCTGTGCTCAACCTTGGGGAGCAGACGGGAGCCTCGTTGTGGCTGTGCGGCGCCAGACTTGCCTTTCACCCCCGAGACATCCTCGACGTTTCCCGCGATTTACTGTGTCAATCACCTCCACATACTTACACGCATGTTACCCTCTGGTCATTATTATGGATTTTTCATGATGCGGATCCATTTTCGCATCTCATGAGACGTCTTTGTACGCATTTATCCTGTCCGATCTCTTGTCGCGATTTCGAATTCATTTGCTCGTCAAAGGCTGTCTCAAGATGGCGGTGCCAGTGAATCGGACTGGCTTGACAGTCGTCTACGAGCCAGCGAATCGAGAGCTTCATATGCTTGAGTAAGACCGAATCCTTCCCTTTGCACAAGCTTTGCAACCACTTCGTGAAATTTGCTGCTTGCATATGCTGACTATTTATCGCAATAGCATCATCCTAGTTCACGGCCTCAACGGCCACCCAAGAAATACATGGACCTGCACTAGAAGTACAGAACCTTCCATGGGAGCCACTTCGGATGACAGAAACACGAATGGAACGCACATGGACTCTGAACATCGACCTTTCAAGAAGCGACGGACAAATCCCCCAGGCGTTAAGAGGGAGGTCTTTTGGCCCCGGGATCTCTTGCCTCAGGTCTTTCCTCAAGCAAGGATCTTAACATGGGGTTACAATGTTCAACTTAAGCACATGCTCACCTCAACGTCCAAAGAGTCCATCTTTCAGCACGCTGGGGTATTATTATCCGACTCAGCCCTTTTGAGAACCTCGAGTGCCGACAAACAGAGACACTTGATCTTCATCGCTCATAGTCTAGGCGGAATAGTTGTCAAAGATGCATTAAGTCGTTCGAGAAATGAGACCACGTGGATTGACGAGATCTTGCCTGCCACTATTGGAGTGATTTTTCTAGGGACACCACATCATGGCTCCAAGAAAGCTTCACTTGCCAAGCAGGTAATGAAATTGGCAAAGATCTTTTACCAAGATACAGATACCAAGATCATTCGTGCCCTGGAGGAAAAGTCCGACGTTTTGGAGCGTGTTACTCGAGGCTTTGGGCAAGTGCTTAGCGCAGGCAAAATCAAAGTGCATTCATTTCAGGAGGCAGACAAGACTAATGGAGTAATGGTCGTGGAGACACACTCGTCCACGATCGGCTATCTGGATGAAACTACAGGCACTATTCACGCTGATCACAGAAACATGGCAAAATTCCACTCAGACGACGATAGAGGTTTCCAAAGTGTAGTAGCTGTCCTTCACCGATGGCTTGAGGAGACAAATCAGTCGCAAGCACAGCCAAGCATTGAAATCAAATCCGGAATACAACAATCAGAGCTTCCGGATGGGTTGATATTTGATGCGAACTTTCACAGCGAATACGAAGATTGTGTGAAATCACTTGACATAGCTGAAGCGAGAGATCGTATGCGGAACGTGGGGCCGGCATATAAGGACACTTACAATTGGTTGTTCGAATCCCAGGTCTGCTTTCGTCGTTGGCTCATGGGCAAAGACACCAAGCCTATTTTTTGGATTTATGGAAAGCCTGGCTCCGGCAAGTCTACCTTGATGAAGTTTGCCATGACTCATCAACGGACCCAGAAATTTCTTCAAGAGTACGACGGCATTCCTTGGAAGTTCGCCGGATACTTCTTTCATGACCGTGGAACAGATGTACAGAAGTCAATTGAAGGCTTTCTGAGTGAGGTCCTTTACCAGATTCTGGACCAAGACAAAGAATGTTTTTACTATGCTTATTCAGTCTATGCCAAAGTAAAGGAACTCCGACAAGCAGGCAGTGAGAGGGGAACCGTGACACCAGGGTGGACACAGAGCCAACTTCAGGAAGCAATCCTTTCAGTTGCCTCAAAAACGACATCACATCTGAATCTTTGCCTGTTTATTGACGCATTAGATGAACATGATGGGAACCACAAAGAACTAATATCGACTTTGATCGCATTGACAGAATTCCAAGAGAATCCCACTTTTAAGATACGATTATGTGTCGCGGGACGGCCTGAAAATATCTTCAAGGATGCTTTTCGCGATTACCCAAGTTTCGCTATTCACGATTACACAGAGACTGATATTAGGCTTTATGCAGAGGACAGGATCCGTCAAGAAAATAACAGTATCCTGACCGACGAAGGCAAAGGAGGTCTCCAAATGCTAGTTACAGAACTGGTAGTCAAGGCCCAAGGCGTCTTTCTATGGGTCAGGCTTGTTGTTGATGAAATAATTGAAGGACTAACCGATGGGAAGACCTTAGAGGAATTACAGCAACTGCTCTCTGAAATCCCCGAAGAATTGGAGGATCTCTACACTAGGGCCATTCGTCGCGTCCGTCGCGGTTCTGCATCCACTCTCGCGAGAAACAGATTCGAAGTCTACGTGATGTTTCAAATCGCATTGTTCGCACAAGAACCGTTCACATTGTACAACATGCTGGCCGCAGCGCGCTATCTGACAATTAGGCGACCAGTTGACGGCGATTTAGGCAGTCTTTCTTACGAGCAAATGGAAAATCGCCTGAACCGTATATCAAGTGGACTGCTAGAGGCTACCAACGCATCCAGGTCTACTGGCCAAAGAACAGCCGACATTATGAAGGTTCAATTCATCCATCGAACCGTAAAAGAATTCATTATCACCGTGAACGGCGGCAGATTAATCAGGGAAAACATCGGCGATAACCCTGTGGAGAATGGTAGCGTATTGATTTTCCGTTACATTGTGGCCCAAATCGGGTTCATACGGGAAGGAGATGGAATTCATGACAGCCAGAAGTTCGCATTAAACAACTTCTACAATTACGCCCAAGCCGTCGAACTCAGTGAAGACATCTGTGCAGCAACTTACATCGAAACATTTGTCGAGAGTGGGCAGGAATTTGAGGAAGAGAACGTCCTCCGCCAAATCCTACGGCATGACTATGAGGCCAATTCGGGCGAAACATTTCAAGATTACCACAGCCACAACATGATCCAGAAGCTGCTTTTCTATACGTTATGCGACCTACCCTTGTCTCTTACGAGGACGTTAGAATCTTATGGAGACTCCATGGGTGAGCGGCAAATCTATTTGCTGCTACTCAAAGCAGCCCTTTTCAAACTTCCAAGAAGGGAGGAAACTAAGCTCCGACAGCCCTCACCGAGGATACTCCGCATCCTGCTGGACTGGGGTGTGCGTAATAACATCACATCGGATGATCTCGCCTCTCTTCTAAACGCTATGGGACCTCGGCATTATTGTAAAGAGATGCTAGATCTATGGCGCCAGCTTAAGACAGATGTAAAAAGCGCCGGATTGTCTGGCAAGCTACCGAATCGAGAACGATCCAAGTAGACAGTCAAATATAATGGCATCAGTGACCGAAAAAGATTTCTTGGAATCTTACAAAAGCCGAATTCTATTTGGAGTCCATTATCCGACGAAGGTAATACGACTTCGGATACTGAGGGAAATCGGTCGTATCTCCTAGTTGTCGAATCTAACGGTTGTATAATATATATTATATTCTCCAAATTGCCATATGCGCCTGTAAGGGGAGCTTTAGGAGGAGCTTTAGGGGCGGGTAGCCCCAGAGCGGCGCCCGAGGCATGCTCAGCCCTATCGGGCTGTCCGGTTAGAGGGTGAACCCTTCTACAAGTAGTAGAAGGACTCACCTATCAAGTGGACACACCTATCAAGTGGACAGCCCTATAGGGTTGGACCTAAAGCCGGTGAAAAGCCCCCGAAGATACTCTAAAGTTAAGACGTTCGGGGACCACTCTAAGGGGGTTCTCGGGGCTCTTTTAGGGCCCAGTTTGATGGCTTTAGGTCCAGCCCTACAGGGCTGTCCACTTGATAGGTGTGTCCACTTGATAGGTGAGTCCTTCTACCTCAGACCTGCCACGCCGCCTTGGCAACCTTCCTTCTGGGTTGTCCCGACTGCCATGGAGCTGTTGCAGACTGTACCTTGTCGGGACCATTGACGTCTCGTCACTGTGGATCTGGCTGTTCGCATGCAACCATTCAAGAGCGGCCGCACACTGCCTTGGTCGAGGCCTGTTGATGTTCTCGTTATAAAATTCTCCTTTGTCGCGTTCGGTACCCTCCGGGGAGACGCTTGGGAGGGCTCAAACTTCCCTTGCCCCACCAATCCCCAACCCCACCCACTCGAGGTTCAAAAGCTTCCTCTTGAAGGATCCGCGCCTAAAGGACCTCTGAACGATGAACGGCGTAGGAGTCGTTGCGGCATTCAGTCTAGCTAACGCTGAGAAGAAGAAAAAAAAAAGGAAGCAAGAAAGCACGCTACAAATTGATAATGGGGATAGGCTCACGGAACACTGGAGCTGGGAAGAAAGGCAAGGGGCTCGCCTGCCAAGGGACCATATGGTCGAAGCATGCGGGAGCATCATGGCATTCGTCGTTCCACTATCCTTCGATACTCGCCCATCCAAAGCTAGATCTGTGGAGTCCCAAAGACAAAACCCACTGGCCGAGAAAGCCTCTTGGCCAGGATTAGCTTTGTTCGTTTGTGTTACTTTCTCTCTAAAGGTAAGTCTACTTCTCTCTATTTGAATGACAACTTGCTCTTCGCCTCGCTGTCTGGCACTACTACTGCGATAGCCAGCTCCCCACCAACTCTGTGCTCAACGTACTATACTGTTCCGACTCCTGGTGAACCAGCCATCCATGCCTCTCACCGCCCTTCCCAACGAGGTCTTACACCGAATTGTGAAGTTTCTGTACCCACCGGGACATCTTGAACCGCCCTATACATCACGATATCCTCTCTCCAATGCACCTCTGAGCAACGATTACTGGGACTTAGTGGAGATGGCCTTCGTGTCTCGCCGATTCAGAAGCATTGTCCTCGATAGCTTTGAACACTTTTCGAAAATTTTACCCAAGTGGAGCCGGGAGGCGACTGAGCATGAGGCTCTCGGATACCTTCTCAAGTCCACGGGCGAGGATGTTGAGTATATGGAGCTGTTTGAAGATCCATCTACACCCTAAATACAACGCGAATGAAAACAGGAAAGATGCGAATTGGCCAACATCGCTTGGGCTTGTGGCGATCATATTGGGGGTTCTTCATAAGGCTGGGTTCTACTTGGTCTTCACTACAACTATAAGCGGATGCTGAGCACTCGTTGACCGGGACTTTGGTCACACTTCGAAGCTTTACTACGTTACTCATTCACAACCAACCCACTCCAAGGGGCTTTGACCATTCTCAGGATGCTTCCCTCGTCAGCAGAGCAAGAGCGTTCCGACTTGTCCGGTACACAATTATTTAGGCGTTCAATTTTGCGCAGATCCTCCCAGAGCTGAGTTTCTCAGCGCTCTCTAGCTGCTCTACAACGGCAACGACTGCTTTATGACCACATGAAGCATATCAGATACAACTTTACCCGGAGTTTGATCCAATAAATACATAGTGAGCGTTTGCTCTAATTACTAATCGATTAATACACTTAATATTTCACCCTTGATGAGGTCTCCGTCACTGGCAAGTCGCTCGTCTAAGCTAACATAGCCCACGTTCAATAAGCAACGCTTGCACCCTGTGCTGATAGGCTTTCGACCCATGAATGCCGTGCAACTCCTCGCTATGCTGAACCTTCTCATGCAATTCTTTACTGTACATCGCTTGCTGACCTTTACAATCATCCATACAGAGACCTGTGGTCTCTGTTCCTTCATCATAACACATCTCCGACCCGCACCTCGCTCTCAGCAACATCCTCCTTCGTCACCTCTTTCGGCGTCGCCCCTGCGAGAGTGGCCTCTACGGCTGTCACGTCCTTCAGCGGCCCTTCCTTCGTTTCTCCCCTTACGGCTCCACCACTACTCTCCTCATCAGCTCCCAATACAGCCTCCGCCAGCAATCGCTCCTGCTTCTTCCACATGAACCAGAATATCCTACTCCCATGCAACTGTGTTGCAGAGAATGCACAATGCAGTAACGGCGTCACGATCTTGAACGCAAGCTGCCATTGCGACCACAGACTTCCGAACAGGTAGAAAATGACAAGAGACTCGCAGACAGTGCCGAAGAACGTCGTTATGGCCGCGAAGAGGAAGAGGCGGGAAAGAAAGAGGTGGGAAGTGGGGTATACGCGGTAGAGGATGATGGCTATATGGGGGAGGAGTTCGCAAACAATGTCGAAAGCACCTGTCACATCATCAGGTCAGCACAAACCAACCACACACTGCCGACGGGCAGGCAGAGTGTTCCTCTCAGAGATCCCTCTACCATCCACCCAATCAAAGATTCACTCACCCCACACCGTACAAAGAATAAACTCGATCGTAGCATCCTTCTCCCTCGTCAAATCCAAACTAATCGCAATCGCAGCCTCCGCCACCATGATCGTCCCGAGATGATGCATCGTACTAATCGCACTGATCCTGGTCCGATATACCAACTCAAAGATGTACATCCCGCAAAGCGCCTGCGTACACACCACCAATACATCTCCCAACCTCACACTACTGCCGGGAGCATACCGATCCTCTAATTGCCCGTTTCGGAACGCTACATCGATGAAGGGGTAGACGCCCACGATTAGGATGAGGATTTTCGTGGTGCCGGCAACGTGGTGGTTTAAGAAGCCTCGGCGGTCTCGGTCGGAGAGGGAGGTGTAGAAGGGGCCGTAGCAACGCTCGAGGAGGGAGCCTTCCAATATATATTGTTTTATCAAAAAGAGGACGACGAGGACTATGGAGAGGATGAGGCCGGAGTAGGGTGCAAGTTTGGAGAGAGGGGTGAGAGGCATGTGTTTGACGTGCTCGTCGCCAGGAACGTCGATGTCGGTAGGCATATTGGTGATATGCTTTGTCGTAGAAGAGTCTGGATTGGGGGTTTGGGGTCGGTGGGAGAGGCAGAGTGGAAGGTAGGTAGGTGCACGTGGCTTCCACGTTGGTCAAGGCTATATTGGTAGAATCATAGCAGAAGGGACTCGTTCTGCTAAATATTTCTTTGTCCTTGGAAATTCGACTAAAGAACTTAAAAGCCTTGTTGAAAAGCTCGGCAGATTAGCTTGGTTAGGTATTAAAGAACATGGTCGTGTCTCTTTGAAGGGGCTAAAAAAATTACTCCGTCAGTTTCAAGACAACGAAACCAATTGGCGCTCTTATTCATGTTGACCATCCAGCCGGGCTGCTAAAAACAAATAACACATAACACGGAATCTCATGACATGAAATCTCACTGCAATCGGTGAGGCAGCGGATCTAAATGTGTGCTGAGCTGAGAGAAGTGAATGAATGTCTGCGGCTGTTTATTTCAGGGGCGGTTGTTTTATGTGCACTGAACAGGAAATGTATCTACCAAAATTACCTTTTGCCGCAGCTGGGGGTCCACGTGTTTATTTCCAGTGAACCATGAAACATAAAATACAAAGTGATCCCTCAATCCCAAACACTTATTAAAAGAAACGAAAGTCCCACACAACAAATAATTCCATATCCCCCCATCCGTACGTAAAAGTACCGCAAGGTCTAGACAGATCCACTAAAATAGTCCTAGAAGAATCATCCACATCCACTAACCCCCCTTGGATCCCCCACTCCTCACTTACGGGTCCAGCACATCTCATACATACACGCAGGGATAAGGGATATACGGTATCGGGCTGCGGCATCGCCCTAGGCGGTCCAAGGAAGTTTCACTGCTCGGCTTTGGCGTCTCGGCCGAGAAAGCTGAGTAGGCTGAGTTGGCTGAGTGTGAAGGCGTCATTGATTGAATGAAGGGTGGACGGATTGACTTTATTGATAGACCGCTACCTTGGTACGTAAGATAAGCTTGTATTGTAAGGAAATGAGGAGATGGGTTGAGTTGGGTGATGTGATGCGAGCCTTGCGTTCTGCCAAGTAAATGCCAAGATGATAGGCATGTCTCCCGGCGGTTGCGGCTTTGTATTCGCGCGATGCGGGGGATGCTTGTGCGAAGCTTGGTATTCCTGGGGGCTGGGGAGGGGTGACTTAATTGCTATTCTTATTGGGGATTGTTATGGATCTTTTTCATGGATCTAGATACAGAGGCAATTTGTTCATTATATAAGCTGATAGCCTGGTTGAGATTCAGGTAGAAAGCTACTCTAGATCTACCTTCGGAAGATCCTATCTCCATGGAAAAGATACTTAGTTCTCAACGTGCCGTGCTACAACCCTACTGGATCGAGCTTTTATTTCACCGAACTTGTTTCGTTAGAAGGGTTGACCCTCTTACTGTACAACCCTACAGAGTTGGACCTAAAGCTGGCGAAGAGAGCCCAGAAGACACCCTAAAGCAGTCACCTGAGCATCTGAGTTGAGCCCTGGAGCTGATCATTTCGGGGAGTCTTTCAGGGCTCGTTTCACCAGCTTTAGGTCCAGCCCTATGAGGCTATGCAGTACGAGTTTGCTTAATACCCTTCGAATTGATAAACGAGTCAACATCCTCCCTATTGACGCGCTCTAGGTGATTATCTACTAGCATGCATCTGACCGCATCTAAGAGTAACTCGTACTTAAGTATCTAAAATTGGATGTGGAGTCTATCTAGGATTGTTAGGTGTGTTGCATCTAGGATTGAAGCTAAAAACATTCAGTAAGAGGTTCAGAGATGCGTTGATATTCTTTCCTGCCTTGTTTTAACACCACTACACTGAGAGATTGCCCCGCTGAGGACTGTAATCAGATAGATTTCAAGATCCATCCTAAGGCCTTCTGAGGCTTAGGGGTGTGCGGTAGCTCGGGCAGTTGTCCAGGCAAATTCAGGCATATCCTCTTGAGTCTATATACAGGCCAGTCAGGCTCGGTTTACATCATGGCATACCAAGTCCCCTCGCATAGACCAAGAATTTGGCATCTGTTCCCGTACACTATGGTGTATAACAATCAGCCAGGATGTTGAGATAGAGTGCGCTTGCTTGCAGCCTGCCATGACGACCAACAACAAGCTATAATTTGGCAATGTCCCCTAAGATCATGGGTCCAGGACGGCATTCTTAACACTGAGCAAGAAACCCTTCTGCTGTTTCTGCTCACCTGTCACCACTATCATAACTGCTTCCTGCCCGTGCGCATGGCGCTCACTCAGAGATACATTTTTGCACCGCCAATATTGCCTGCCACAGCATGTACCTTCCCTTCAGGACAACAACAATACGGCAATAAGAAAAGGTCGCATATTGGAAAACACACCAGTAACTGGCGCAAAGTTTACTACAAAGGGTTTTGGATGCCTGAAACAGATCTTTGAAAGTACCCCAGCCCCAACACATATATAGCAGCCTAGGATAGCTCGGCTAATGACGGCGACATATCATCGGAGTTTTCACAACAGGGTTGTTTTCTCGAAACAAAATATGTTACTGCCTCCTGCTTATGGTTAGCTTTTTTACTAGAAACTTAAGCGGTGCTAAAATGTCTTGCTAGGTGGACGCCGTGCACACAGACGACAAGCGCTTGTGGGTATCGGAGTAAACATATCGATTAGCCGAAGCATGGGGATAGATCTTCCGGAAAAGTTACAAGGACAGAGGATGAGAGTACTTAAAGAAAGGGGGTATCTACTCCATAGCGCTCTTCGTTTCTTCTTATTCGAAAGATGTCGACCTTCTCACCCCTTCTCCTGACACACTCCACCGTCGACTCGCACATCATTAACGGATGCCGGCACACCTGCCCACTATTATCATGAATGGGACCCTTCGGCAACAACAGGGGCATGGCCTTCCTGTTACGCATCTGGCATTACCCGTTACTGGGCTTCTGGCGGCGTTACAGAACGGTATTTCAGCCCCAGCGTCTGTCCAAGCGGATTCACAATGTACAATGGCGATTGCATAGCAGCTTATGTTGGATTCTGGGGTATCTCATCAACGTCAGATACTGGGGACAGATGCTGTCTTAGGTTCGTGGAATACTGAACTTCGGCACGACTTTATGAGAACTGATCCTGTTGACCATTCCTCTAGTAGCTGGTTAGTGGTTCCCTACCGAGGTTATTGTATCACAACTATGTCAGGCGCTGCTATCACCGCACTCGGTGTAGAGATTAGATGGAAGGCCTCAGATCTCTTGCTGTATGATCCTAATAGCTTGGGAATGGCTGAACAAGTTTCGACAACAGCAGTGCCAACCATTACTGTTATAACAACAGCGAATCCTAGTAGCCCAAGAATGGCTGAACAAGCCTCGACGATGGCAGTCCCCGAACAAGCTTCCACAAAGGCGGCGCTAACCAAGACAGATATAACAGTGGCGACTATTACCGTTTCGCAGGCTGAAGAAAGTGATACACGCAAATTGGGGACTGCAGCCTAAATCAGCATAGGGATTGGAGGTGCAACCTTAGTTCTGATATCTTTTGCGAGTCCTATAGCATTCCCTCTTCATACGAAAACGAAAAACTTTGGACACCAAGGCGGGTCTAGCCAATGACTCGGCCAGCAATGCACCCGAACTAACTAACGGTTGGTTTGGCGGTGCGTACAACGAGCCAATAGAGCTGAGGGCAAAGCCAGTGTCCAAGCTTATTCATCCATCGCCAAGAGGCTTAGATCTGGGAAACGGGATGATCTAACAGAAAGCTTAGCAGCTACCTTCCTCTTGAGGACAACCCTGATCCGTAGCTTACTCTAATCTCAAAGGTTCAGCCCTATCCTAGGGTGGGAATCCTGCCCCTGCCCCCCTAAGCAAGCCGGCTTCAAGGCTACTATCTAGTCAACTACATCGACCAATCAGTGGCATATTAAGCTATTCCGAAACAAGGACTCACCCCTATGGGGTTATCCAGTTGATAGGTGCTGTTGATAGGTGAACCCTTCTAAGCGGTGACGCGGAATTAGAAGTCAAGAAACGTGTAGGCTTGAATCCTTCGTTCCCCAGCTCTGATGCACTGCCGCAATCCTTCGCATTTAGCACGCTCCGTGGTGATCGTTCCTTCTAGCATTGAGGCGAAGGATTCTGGCTTGCGTTAGATTGGACTAATTTTTCAACGAATCTTGGCGAGATCGGGGTGGATAAGATGGAGGCTGAATCTGTCGAATTTCTATTCCTGTTGGATCGAAGACTTCTCAAACATTTCTCCTCTCTATGTCGAAGGGTTTTTTTCTGCTTCCCTTAATTCGAGATATTTTCTATCTCTTGGCCATCTTTATGCTTTCTTTTCGCGATTTGCAAAGTCTTCCCACCAGTGGATCGCACTTTGGCAACCGCACCTAATCCCGATGTCTAACTTCAGTGTATCAATAACGAGCCTGGCGATACAGGTCTCCAGCATACCTTCTTCCACCCCAACGTACACAATGTCTACAGAATATGCCAACGCATCTTGTCAAGGCGGCTGTGAGATTGGTGCCGACAAAGTAAGACTGGTGTATTGGAAGCCAGAGCCAGAATCCAGCAATACTTCGATTCTTTCAGCACCATTCTCTGTCGTCTCTGACGACTACACATTGTACGTGCCCCTCCTGCGTGGCCCATCTTTTCCTAATTCAAGCAAGCACTTCTCCTTCGGTATATGTAATCTACTCCAGCGTAATGGCCAACTGTGCGGGTTCGGCAAACATACAAATAGGCAAAGTCTACGACGAAGTGACCCGAGCCTATGCTCCCGAAGCGCTATCCACTGGTCATTGCTACCACACGAACTGGAGCCCGATCAATTACACGAGCCTGTATGATCCATTGCCTGACTACGATGTCGTTACGGAAAAGGCTTGTTCGGCGAGTGTCAGCCCAGGCCAGAGCATCGATGCATCATTCTTTCTTGCTGGGTTGCCGTTGCTTTCCGTACCTCAGGACGTCTCTCTCATAGATCCTCTATGGGCTTCTTGCACTGCGGAACCCTTTGGGGGATACGATCCTCCTAGGGTATTGACTGGAGCTGGGCCGTTGGTTGCGAGTTCTGCAGCGGTATCTCCTATCCTATCTCATGCACAGCCGGCTTCGTCGGTAGCAGCCCCGTTACCCGAAGAGACTGGATCAGCCCCCCAAATGACATCCAGTCCGGGGAAGGCATCTCCCTCTAGAGAAAACCTTGAAAGTTCAAATCTGGCCGCTAGTCAGATTCCTGCAGCCACCAGCACCAGGGAGGCTCCAAACAACGGCAACGCAGGTTCGCCGCAATCTTCAGTCAATGCAATAGTGCCGCCAGAGTCTCGAGCAACCCTACAAGATCCAGGCTCTTCAGTTCCTCAAAGCCAAGCTTCTGCATTCCCTAATAGTATCGTGCCGAACCCCCCAATCATACTCCTCAGTGGCACGGCAAACACAGACAGCAGCGAAACGATCCTGAACGGGCCACTAGTCGCATTTAGTGGTACAGCAAACCCAGTCAGCAGCAATCCTCTAAATCCGGTTTCCGGAGGCAGTGTGCCAACTTCTTCTCAAGATACCGATCCTGTCGTGAGTCCAGCGTCAGGTGGAGCGTTCGTGCTGGGGACCTTGACGCTCTCACCAGGGGAGCAGACCACTCAGTCCGGTCACGCTGTGTCCGTTGGCTCTGATATGGTTGTTGCTGACGGGGCTACGTATACGCTGTCAAGTGGATCGAGAGGAGCTTCGCTACAGATAGTGCCAAGCTCTACACTAAATGCTGATCCTGTTGTGAGCCCAGCGTCGGGCGGAGCGTTCGTGCTGGGGACCCTGACGCTCTCGCCAGGGGAGCAGACCATCCATGCTGGTCATGCTGTGTCCGTTGGTTCTGACATGGTCGTTGCAGACGGAGCAACATACACCATATTAAGCGAGTCCAGGCGAGCTTCGCTACAATTAGTGCCGCAGCCCACGAACTCGGGAGCGCTGGCTGCCGCGTCTGGAACGGCTGGTGCAGGAATACCATTAAACACCTACGGTTCAGCGTCTGCTACGGTGACTGGTTCTCCAGGAGCACCTTCGGGAAGTGCGTCGGCCGCTTCGACTTCTACGGAAGACGGCGGTATTGGGGGAATCATCATGTCCGCTTTGGGGGGAAATGGAGCCAGCCCAAGTGGCACGGCGACGTCAGGGAATGCATCCTCAGTTGAACCTTTCTTAGCAGCTGCGGCAAGACCGCAGAGGAGTCTATTTCCAGGCTGCATGCTATTACTGCTAGGTGTAATTTTTGCTGTATAACGAGAACGTAATGAGATACAAATTAGACGCATAATCGCACGAGTATAACAAAACAAGCACGTGCAAGATTTCTGTACAACGCACTGACCGAAAAGCAAGAGGCATTCGCATGGCCTTTATAATTTTCAGCAGGAACAAAGCGGTGATACTGCATCAAACAGCCATCCTTCACCTACATACATACATACAGAATCATCCGTCCTAAATTCCACCAACGAACATCAATATCACTGCTATGGTACTCCAATTGGGTGGGAACCCACCACACACACATGCACTCCTCCCCCTCCCCCCCCTCAGCACTTCACCTTTCCCCTCCCTTCAAAGATCTCATACAGGAAACATCTTCATCTACTAAATGCAGCAGCTCAGTCAGCGCTCCATGCACCTCTCCATGCGCAATAAAGCAACAAAAATGAACGGAGAGCCTCATGTGGGTGTTATTCGCTCGACATAGTCACCAAGGGATAGTCAGTCTCGTCAGAAAGAACGTCGAGGGAATCGATACCACATGGGAGAGAGATGCTTTGAAGACAGCATACAAATTTTAGCTTCTCTAGTAGCGATGAAAGTCGGAATTGAAACCCGGGGCGGTTCAAAGCGCACTGAAGTCGCTAGGTTTGTTATCATATTTTTGCGTTTTTTTTTTGTGTTTGTGTGTGTTTGGTATTCATTCCCCGCCACGGGCATGACTTGTAATGATAGCTTGACAATGAGGAGAGGAATATGTATGGTAGATAGGAGTGTAGGGAGATGATCTTCTCGTAGGATGATCAGAAGCAATGAACGGTTAAATTCGTAAGAACGCAATAGGCAGCTAAAGAGTAGGAAGTGGCTGAGGGGGAGTAGGGGGGAGTATGGGGGAGTATGGGAGAGCAGAGGGGGAGCATGGGGGAGCAGAGGGAGAGCAAAGCGGCGGTATCTAAGTCAGCGATTGGTCGCGTGTTGGACTGGGTGCGGGGATGCTATATATATATATACACAAACACATATGTATATATACAGATCAAAATAGCTACCTCACCCTCTCCCACTTCTCTCGTATCCTAGACCCCGCCGAATACTACTTTAGGAGAGGAGAGAGGAGGAGAAGATAAGAGAAGAGATGGTATGGTATGGTAAGCTGATGAGATATTGGTGAGATGTGTGAAGATAGATGAGGTTTTTCTAGTCTGAACCTAGATTTAGAAGGCGCCTATTGAGCATACAGTTTAAGAGATATTTGCTTTAAAACCCGACAGTATAGAATAAATACCAAGCGCTGTTATTTTCCAGCTATATTTCCATCTGCCCCGTCTCCGTCCCGTAACGTAGAAATATGTGGACACTTACAGAACATTAGGTCGGGTGATCTACCTGCCACTTTCACCTTTTATTCAGGTAGGTAAATAAATAAGTAAATGAACCCCTTCTACATCGAGAGTTAGCCAGTACTCACTCCGCCCCTATCACATAGACTCATTGTAGTCAAAAAGGCCTCGAACTCGAATTGCAAGATTTCCAATCCAAATATCTAACCAAGTTCCGGCTAGCTGTTTGTTATACAGATACGCCAGCCATGCCCAATCTATACCAACCCATGCCATGCCATGCTGCTATGCCGAATTTCACGATCACTAAAACTAGCCTGATCGATTGGGATATTCTTCTGCGTTCTTCATGCGTGAGTCTGTTATTTCAACCACGATATCGCGTCTGGATGCAGCGCTTTCCATGTCATATTCTCCTTGCAATGGCGCTGATATACCATCAATGCCACCGTTCCCTCGCGTATCCTCTTACAAACGGCCCTCCCCACACCTCCCCATAGGCATTCGTCCTCGTGCCGTCGAAGAAGCCGTCTTGAGCGCGGGTAATCACATCCATCCAAGATGTCGGTTCGGGGAATTTCCACCACTGTAGAACGGGAAAAGGGTTACTACTGCAGAGAGAGATGCAGGGATTAGGAAGGGGAACGTACCTGGTTATGGATATGATAAGCCCACGCGCCACGAAAGAAGTTCGCTAACGTCCTATTCGTAGGCGGCCATGTCCCCACACTGTCGTCAACACGCGGACCATGGTAGTTACTCCATTCAAATTCCGGCTCTTCCACTACCCTCATGAATGCGCTTTTGAAGTTCTTGTGGCAAGGAACTGTACACACATCACTTCCTTTCCGTCTCAAATTCGTCACCAAAGGATCAAACACCGCATTCTGCAGCATTGCTAGCTCTTCGTTGCGGCCTTCCCACCACATCATTCTCCCAATGACAAGTGGGTGGAAATTCATCCCCATGCGCACGCCGCCGCGGAGGAGGTAAGATGAGAGGGAAGAATTGGCGGGTAGGGAGATGACGGCTGTGTTGTAGGCAGATGGGGGACCGCGCTCGACCCATTGTTCGGCGAATGCTTGACCGGGAAGGAACAGGGGGCGCATGTCTCGTAACAGAAGGACGTCCATGTCCAGGTAGATACCCCCGTGGAGGTGAAGGACGATGAAGCGGACTGCGTCGGAGATTTGGACGGGGGTAATGGTGCCCAAAGTGGGAGGAATGGCGAGGTAGGTATCATTGTTGGCGTCAAGGAGTAGTTCAGAGGAGATGAAGGTTTCGTCCTCGTTAGTTGAGGAATGAGGAGTGATGTACAAGCCTGTGGCGTTGTCGGCGATGGTATCTTTTGGGATGGGAATGCGGCTGGGAAAGTTCCATGGTTTTATGGTGATGTCGCCGCGGTGGACCAGGGGAAGGAAGCGTGCGAAGACCGGATCGGAGCAGAGCATGGTATGGACCGCACCAGGGTGGAGGTCTTCGTCTAGCCAGATCCAGAGCCGAGAGCAGGGGAGATTCTGGGTGTATAGGTAGGCTTTGACGAAGAGCTCGAATCGCCATGTTGCAGGCCCTGTCCAGTACACGTGGAAGGGGATGATTTCCCCAGGACACACCCCAATGGATGTTGCTGTCGCTGTTTCCTGAGTGTGTAATTTCACATTTGGGGCTGTAGAAAGATTAGAGCACTACTCTGTAGTCTGTCTGTAGCTCCATGAAGTTTGCTCACCAGTTTGCGTTGAGTTGGCCGGAGGCACAGTCATATACTCGCTTTCTTTTTCTGCTAAGTATGCCAAACAGTTCACCACATCATCGACGCCAGTGCCATTGGCAATTTCGGCACAACTCTCCACCAGTAAAGAGATATCGGCTATAGTATTGACATCAGGCCGAGGCCCGAGATAGCCGTCCATGGGATCCATCGCCAGTTTTGGTGCTTCTGGGGGAGTGATATTTGCGGGTGATTCGTTATAAGGCTTACAACTCAAGCTGAAACCTTGCGGAACTGTAAACTCCCCGTTGTAGAATTCGACTACGCTGTACACGCAACCGAATAGGACTAGATATATGAACATGCTACGGAGGAGCGAGTAGGTACTGCGAGTCACAGTCGCCCCTGTTATCGAAGTATCCCTGATTTGGAGCAAAAGGAAGGAAATGCTTAGAGCCCAACATAGTCCGACACTTGTCCAGCCATAGGCGGTTAGACTGCCACCAAATATCACCACGATGATGGAACTCGTGGGCACTGTGAGGTACGTTGTTGTAACTGGGGTGCAGACCTTTGCGACCAGCGAGAAAAGACCTAGTGAAAGAGCGTTGACAACGCCACTGCTGATAAGTAATATCCATATCCGGTTGACATCAAGTATGTAGCTGTTTCGCCGTATATCCTGAGGCTCTCCGCTGAAGAGGAAAATTGGTAGAAGACTCAGAGTTGATAGCAAGGATACCTGTCGAAGGGTAGACCAGAATCTGCGTGATGCCTCTTGCAGGCGCGAGTCCTGCCGTGAACACGCGGTCACTTTGTGGTGGTCGTCTGTGATTGATTCTTGAGGTAAAAAGCATGGGCTGCGGTCAAAACAGGCGTCCAGGAGGAGGATTGGAAGCAATGCATCCAGAGTCGGAAGAGAGACGGCCAGAAGTACGTCTCCAGCGGTGTTACCAGCTGCAGAAACCACAACGGTGAGAGCCAGACTGAACATCCCCAGTAGGGATGACGCTAAAGCCAAAGCTGAGTGTGAATCCCCATTCAGGATGGAATTAAAGACAAATGCTAATGGCACAGCTCCGAGCCGGAATATGATGTATATTGGTAGTGGCAGATGACTTCAGGGTTCTGTCAGTTGTTTACTTGGCTACAAGTTGTCCAGTGAACACCTACATAATGTTTGCATTACTCAAGCCAGCTCTGGAAAGGTAGACAAATGAAAGTCTGATAAGGTCCCAGAATCGTTTGTTGCCGTTCTGCTTCTGGAAGTCGATCCGTTGTGGTGAGGATTCTCGCGAGACCTCAGTAGAGTCGGGTCCAGCATCATCGATGTTAGGAAGTAAAGCCTCTTCGTCGGGGTCGAACACGACGACGGGATCTTTAGGTCTGATGTAGGGTAGAGCAACATGACTGAGTTGTTCGCATACCCTAACCAGACAAAAAGTTACAAAGCACTGGATCAGGGTGGCTGCTATTGGGTATGGAAACCTAGGTAGCATAAGGTTAGGACTTGAGAAAGGCGAATTCTTATGGTATTGAAGCGCTTACTTGTAAACACCAGCTGGTTACCAGTTTAGGTTAGCGTTCAAATTTTCTGACATAAATCGCGAAGAAGTCACCACAGTGGCCGGATCACTGAAGTACATACCTGAAAGAATAAACCGATTGAGGACAAGAAGTCCAGTCTCTGCGCCGATGCTGCCAACAATGATCCCTCCAGTGAGTAGCCGTCGGGTTGTGGCGCACTGCACTGCTGACAAGAGAAAAGAAAACATGATCACCGACTCGATTGCACGAAGCACAAACAAAAAATACCAGGCATGCGTCTTCGGTCTAACGAGATGACGGATGCCAACATTGCAAGCCTAGATAGTTAACTTATCATTGCCAGAAGGCAGTTCAAAAAGTTCCGTGGTAACAAGGATCTCAAGTTGGATGCGGATGGAATGGTGTGAGTGAAGCATGTAATGGAAACGAAAATTGGGGAATGCAGGGTCCTATTGTAGGGCTGGGGGCTCGTGCGGCTGAGGTGAGGCAGTTGTTTCTTTCCTGAGTCAGAAAACAGTTCGTGAGCGCGTGGCAGGTGTACGTGCAGCGCAGTGCAGGAGCTTAGGAGGCAGGACAAGGCTTGCAGGGCTTTGGTTTGGTGGTCGTGTAGGCTGCAGGATCTGGACTTGGGGGCTTAGGAGATTTCGGGGGCTTATGCGAGGGAGGCAGCAGGATGGGAGGAGAAGGGGACGAGAAGTTTTTCTGTATTATTGTGATAGCTAGTGGTAGCGGAGCTAGGATATTAATTGGACCGTGTAGGATTGTGTTGGCTAATGGGTGCAGGCAGTCATATGCAAGAGGTATGCAAGTAAGGGGGTGGGGCATCAGCAATGAACGACCGACACATGTGTTCGGATAATTGGTCGTCGCAAATTACTCGGCCGAACCGAGCTGGCCGTCCAGGGCTGAAAGCCGTCTTACCGTTCTCTAACTTAGCGCTCCCAATCAGGCTTAGTATCTTACAAGCGCCCGACTGGTGGACGGACACCAACTGCGAAACACTGATTTGAAACATTCTCGCAACGCCTCAAATTTCTTATTACGAAAGTGACAGGTCTATTAATAGGCTCAGCCAATGAGCTGACACATATTGCAAATCTAATCGCTTTGCCCTGTCTTACGCTATGTATAATGGGCATTTCAAAATCCAAGTCGATGCCGCTGCAGTTGTCCAGCTTTGACGGAGTGTTGAGGACCAATATCCACGATATAATGTATAGAGTGTTCATGCATAAAAACCGAACTGATGTACGCTAATGAAGCTTCCTCTGCACAATGAAGAAACATGCTAACCTTCCAATAACCCACTCTCATGAATCATCTCCAGCTATAGTTGCGAGACGAGCAAGCCATTCATCTTCTGTCTCACCCTGCTTGTTCACTTTCCCTACTGGCACATCTTGCCCTCCATCACTCGGTACTTTCAAAAATTCGTGACTCTCACAGAGCTCCAAGCCTTCTCTATCAATTGTGCCGGTACTCCCGTATTTCTCCATACAGCTGGAGCAGAGATCAATGTTCGTACATGTGGTGCAGACAAAATAGACGCAGACAACATATACACCGTCGATTTCCCCTTCTCTAGGCAATCCTACGTCGCACATGTCACATTTGAGACACACTTCCCAGGCCCATTGCATCTGTCGCTCAAATGCGGTGCAAGCGTCTTGCCTTCTCTTCTGGCTCAGCAAGAGGCGACCGAGTAGACAATATTCAATGCCCGCTTCTTGGCTTATCTTCACAGCCTTGTTATCACAGAACCTGTTGGGCTTATTCAACGCATATAACATGCCTTGATGGTACATATCCATCACTGTCGACAGGTCTTTCGTCTTGGGAGATGTTGCTTGTAGTAGTGGAACGTCCAAGCGGAGTGAAGCTGCCCAGTCGAAGCAATTTCGGCCAAAATAGTCGAGTATGCTGGGGTCTGCGCCTGCCTCGATGAGTACTTTGGGAATCTCAGTATGTCTATCTTTAAGTGACAGGAAGAGCGCGGTTTCCGCCATGTAGTCCCTTTGATTGACGTCGGCACCGGCGCTTAAAAGAACTTTTACAGTGGTCAAATGACCACACAAAGCCGCCATATGAAGGGCTGTTTTACCGTATTTGTTAGTTTGGGACACATCGGCTCCGGCGTCTAACAAAACTTCTACAGAGGTCAAATGACCAAACCAAGCCGCCGTATGGAGGGCTGTGTTACCATATTTGTCAGGTTGGGACACAGATGCCCCATGGCTCAGTAACATTCTGGAAATGTCAGCGTTTCCGCTATCAGCAGCCCGATGCAGTGGCGTTCTTAGTTCGTAGTCATGAGCATCGATATCAACCCCACGACCATGTGAAAATTCCACAATGGAACTGCGTCCAAGACTTGCGGCACCTGTCGAAGGAGTGCATCGCAGCTCAGCGGGATAATTAGGCACTGCACGATAGTTCAAGAGCAACCGGACGACTTTTTCGTAGCCGTTCTCAGTAGCAATGTGAAGTGCTGTGGTGCCTTCTTTATTCGTAGCATTGATATCTGCCCCATTGTTCAGTAGCATCTCAACAATAACAGACGAGTCTATGCGCGCTGCCTCATGAAGTGCAATTAGGCGTTTTTGATTCGCACTTTCGATTTTCGCACCCGCATTTATGAGACGATCAATGATTCGACAAGCAATCGCCTCGGGTACATGTAACGCCGGACTTGCTGACGCCGCAATTATGCAGTTCTCCATACGACCTCCGCTCAGATTAGCATTAGCGCCACGATCCAGGAGCATGTTGACGATGTCTTCATAACCATACGCAGCGGCAGCCTGTAAGGCATTGCCAAAGCCGCTCGTGAGATTGAGAAGATCTACATCTGCTCCATGATCCAATAAAAGCCTGACCGAGTCCGTATGACCGCAAGAGGCTGCAGCCTGCAAGGGGGTTGCACAAGGGCCACCTATTATATTGATGTCCATTCCACAGCCGAGGAGGTACTTGATCGTTTCAAACATACCGAGCAAGGAAGCATAGTACAGAGGATTAGTGTAAAAGTTTTGGAACTTTTCCATAAATGTTTCAACACCTCTGTAATCCCAGGTCCCATGCACTTCGGAGAACGTGAGCCATCTTGACGCGGATGGATCTAGTAGTGCATTGCAAAGCTTAATAATGGATTGAGACAACGGCTGGGCGTCGGATAGGTGGGTGGTCATGTGAATCGCAGCGTAATCTAGAAAGGCGTACTTCTTGGCCCTTGCATTGAATTGTGTTATCGTAGAGTGAGCCGCTTGCTGAAAATCTTTAAGACAGAGGTAGCGGAGACAGATCTTTGTGATGAGCTCTTGTGCTCGAAACTTGTCTATAAAGTAGTCCTTGACAAGAACTGGAAGTTCAATGTTCACAGTCCCGAGTAAGTACTCCTTGACGGAGAAATGCACAAAGTGGACAGTTTGATTTTCGACCGAATTGCCGGCTTTTCCACCTCGAATGTCAATCAATGATCCACACACTCCCATAATCTGCTCATCTGTGTAGTCTTCATCCCAAGTTTCCGGTAGATCATCCTGTGGGAGCCAATTATCCAGTGATCCGTCATCATTGACGGAGATCAGCAGAGCTTCTGCCAGTTCGCGGACAGTAAGTGGTCTGGCTGCGTAGAGCACCCAACGGAGTATCGAGAGGGCGCGCTCTCTGTCCTCACTATCGAGACCGCAGATTGTCTGCAGGTCTCTGTCATAAGCTTCATCGAGTCCTCTTGGCATATCCTCAATGATCGCACGCAGTTTGGCCGCGCTCATTGTTGATTTGGATTTCAACCGCGGTTGAATACGGCGGAGGTACAGAAACATACCGTCACATTTTTCAACGAGCCGGAGCACTATATCATCTCTTAGGTCACTAGTCCTCTTGTGAAGAACATCGTTGATGATCGCTCTGGTATAGATCCGTATATCATTTTCAGTATCCTCTCGCGTGATCCTGTATGCTAGCCAGAATGGCGACGACGACTTCCGAGAATGTAGAGCTCGACGGTAGCGATTCCGGAGATCTGCGCTTTCCCTGCTTATAATCAAGATGCGAGCGTTTGTATGCTCTACAGATTCTTCCAATGCCTTCAAAAACCTCTCCCGGGCATCCAGAAGTGTGTGGTTTCTTGGATCCACCTCATCCTTCACGCATTCATCAAAGCCATCAATCATGAAGATAAGGCCACCAAGGCCCACGTTCAATCGCTTAAACAGCAACCATAGATCCAGCTCTGTCGCACCTTTAACGTTTTCAAGGTTGAAAGCCTTGGGGTACTTGCCGGTATATGTCTCTCGTACTATTTCCAGAGCTTTATCGTTCGTCTTGATAAGTTGCGAGATCCATGATCGAAGAATACTCAAAGGCTGCCGCAAATTCTCGTCACCGAAGTAGCAGAAGAAGTAGCTCAATTCTTCATGCTTTGTATGCCGAAGGTATTCAGTCAGCCATGCTGCTAGTATTGTTTTCCCGAAACCCGGGTACCCGAGGATCCACAGAATGCTTGCAGCGCTCGAATCCGAAGCTAAGGTCATCCACTCTTGGAGTTCTGCTCGTTCTAGGATCCATTCACATGTCCCTTGCACCCGTGCAACCAGTGCTCTTTCGTATTCGTGGTCAGTGAAGATTGCACCTATCCACTGAAGTAGCTGGTCACGCCTAATGTCTTCAGGAAAGTGCTTTTGAAAGCTCGTGGTTAGAGATTTAATTTGGAGATTAAGATCGCTCAGGCCTCTGAGCAATTCTGTAGTTCTCCCTTCCATGAAGTTGGAGACATCCCGTAAATCTTGCAGTGTCTGAGCTTAACTCGCGATATGCAATTATCGAAGTACTCACGTTCTGCGTTGATCAAAACAGCAATACTTTCGACTACCGCTTGCTCATTGTTTATCTTTTCAAGGTATCTCCCAACGCTCATTTCGGGGTTCTGAAACACCCCTCGAGCCAGACGCGCTGCATTCTGTTATTATCGGACATACCACAGGGAGATATTATTGGACTTGCCACCGGCGCATCGCACATAATATCTCTTAGAATGAGCGAGGAACACCAGGATGGATGTATAGACCCGTATTAGGGCATTACAAAGTTGCTCTTCTAAGAGCGAACGTCTTTTCAAGTACATGGCTTCGACGAGCGCGTATCGAGTAACGAGACGTGAGATACACTCAAGACCCTCAAACATGGCTGTATGGGTCTGACTCTCGTTGACGGCTGCCTGTGATAGCCTCTCAATTAGGTGGGAATTGCACCTCGGGTTTGTGGACTTGAGTGCCGGCGGAGTTTGACTATATTCAAGTTCAATCACGTACCTGAAGTACGAACCGCACAACAGCCCATGGGATCGCACAGTGTGCTGAATCGTACTGGGCAAGCACATCGCCAACCTCCTTAAACTTTTCGATTGAATTTATAATCTTTTTGAAAACGTCTCGCAAGACGATTTCACGTCCGTCTTTCCTCTTCAGCGTCCTTTGGTTCTGAAGTGACGAAGCCTGCTTCTCGCGGACAATCACAAGTATCTCTTTCAGAGCGTCAAGCTTGTTAGCTTCAGAAAATCGTATTTGCTGTTGGTCCTCGTTGCTCAGAAGTTCTGTTGCCTTAGACCAAAGATCTTCTTCCTGTCTTTGTTTCTATGTAAATGATGGCCTTTCAGGATGTGACCACGTCGGCTTACAAGTTTTTTGCGCCCGGGATACGTTGGGGAACGAGGCAATCCACAGCATCGCCCTTTGCTACAGCACTGCTGACAGCGTTCATTGTGTTGGAAGCCATCAGTGACCCACGAATAAGGCTACTGATGCACCATGTCTAGTAACGCGACACTCGGCAACAGTGAAGATGCACAATGCCAACTTGAACATTGAACAGATTATGATCGAGAGCACAAATGCAGGCTCAAGCCAGATATATGTGCAGTAGCGTAGAGGGTTGAGCAGAAAATTAGTAAGACATTAAGAGTAATATGTACCTTATGTAGCAGCGATAAATTAACACCGGCACAATTTCGAGGGATACTGTCACATAAAATGGGGCGTTAAGCGTCGATGTTTAGGCAGCACTGGGCCGGCTATTCCGTAAGAAGTTGGCTTAATACCTCAACCATAGCCCCATAGGGCTGATACTGGCCCCCCTAGGGATATCAAAAGGAAGGTGCTATTATATACTACACCTCTATCTGACCCGTATCAGGCTAGTCCCTGACATTAGAATAAATTTCATCCTACCCCTGCCCTCGTGAGTTCGTCAGCGAGGTGAAATAAACGGCGAAGCTTGTGGCCAGTCAGCGAGTCTGTATAAGTGTCGTGGACCCCCTTTCAGTATCCGATCTAGATCAGTACCGTAGCATACCGTTGACACGTCGACGAAGGCTCTGTCGTATGAGCAAGCTCCCAGCGAGTGACCCCAAACCCCAGAGGCATCAGGTCGACGCGTTCTGAAGAGGCCATGGCCTGCCCTCAAAACACCGGATTCCAGTGTTAAAGAAAAATTCGCATACCCATAACACCATTTAGGAACAATACCTTTTCGAACCATTCACCCTCACCCCTACTGTACAGGCACCTCGGTCTTCGTCCTTCTGCCTACCCCATTACCTTACCTATTTCCTAATTCCATGACGAATAATAACAACCGCGCCATGGACTCCCACGATAAGCGAGAAGACCTCCTTCGGCGAGCAGAGACCAGTCGACGAACGTCTTTCCTTGTACCAAACAACGACGCCAGTGCCGGCCCACAAGACGCGACTACGGTGTGGGATATCAGAACCGTACCTCAATTAAAACACTGGGTAGCAAAGGAACCCTCTGCGGTGATGGTAGCCCTAATAGAGCTCCGACAGGAACGAGACGCTGCTATGGCCTGCATTGAAGGTTGGGAGTCAATGAGAGCCGACCTTGACCAAGCTCAGGACGCAGCGGAAGAAGCACAGACTCAGAGGCAAACTGCTCAAGACAAATACCGGTCTTATAGAGAAAAGAATTCTCAACTTCAAACTGAAGCCGGACGCCTAAACGAGCGGATCGCTATATTGGAAGCAGACATAATCCGTCGTCAATCAACCCCCAGCTCTACTATTAGCGGCAGCAAGCAGCGTACTTCTAAAACATCCGATCCCCCGCTGTTCTGCCAACCCGATGGCGACATTACCTTAGACGACTGGACGCAGCGTATCTGGGACAAGTTAACAGTGAATCGGGATCACTTTGAGGATGATAGGGCCAAAACTATTTATGTTATTTCCCGTACTGGAGGCATTGCCGCTGAGCAGATATACTCCTACCAAGCCGAGGATCCAGACTATTTCGCAACCCCAGATGAAGTACTAAGCATGCTCCAAGATGTTATGGGTAATCCGAATAAGCAATCAGACATGCGTCGAGAATTTAAGGCACTGAAAATGAGTTCCAAGTTAGATCCAACTTAGGGACTGAAGCAGCCAAGCTAGCTAAGCTAGCTAGGCCCACTTAGTCTCAAAGGTTCAGACCTCTGGGGGTGAAATCCTACCCCTGCTCCTACTAAGCAGGCCGGCTTCAAGCTACTAGTAGATCTATACCCTAGAGCTGATCGCCTGGGCGATAGGCTCCCTCTAGGCAGCAGCCCTGTAGCGCTATACGATTGGTAGGTGTATAAGCTACGGTTGGAGGGCTGACTCCGCAGCCAAGAAAAATCTGCTTTTGGTCATAATAGAAGCTATCAAAGCCGCATATCTTCCTGGTTTATCTCTTTCTGGTGCAGGAAAAGGAATTGAGTCCTGAAAAGAGGTCAGTCTCTTAGAGCAAGATGGCATCTATTCTCGACCTCCCCGCCGAGCTAGTTCTACAGATACTCTCTTCACTGACAGAAAGGGAACCTCACTCCATAAAGCATCTCCACGAGGAACCTTCGGAAGCACTTCTCCAATCTGACTACAGCCCAGTCAAAAATCTATCTCTGACTTGCCGGCGTCTCCGCACTTTATGCCTGCAAACGTTATTCACCAATGTGAAGCTCACATTGACCAGCCTCAGATTATCTGTGGTTACTGAACGAACGATAGCCTTTATTCAGGACCATGATCTAGTCAAGGGCATTGAGAGCGTGTTATTCTACCAAGTTGCCCCTACTGTCGTAGACAATGAGCATGACTGCAGAAATGTGCCGCGCTGCACTATGGAATCGCAGATCCTATGGGTCATATCACAACTCAACCCTTCGACTATCACAATCATGCTTCCCCCCTCATCCTTCCAAGAGCTCATGCACTACGACCTTCGAGAAAGCGACGACTGGGCTTTCCAGATTCCCTACCAAGTCCTCCACCTTACCCAAGCCACAGATATGCCTCCAGTCCCGTATCCAGAGGGCAAATCTCCAGACATTGGTATCCTTAACATTCTGCCCTGGCGTCATTGCACCTTCAATGAAGGCTCCTCCATCCGCGCTTACAACACATATCAGCACTCCGAAAAACACGTCCCATCAATCTTCACTCCCATCAACGAGCAAAAGATGGGGGACGCCGTTCGGATGACACTACCATATCTAACTTCTTTCGATTATGTGGCCGTTTTCCCCTTCTCGGACCGGCATATGGACCAATTCTGCAAATTTCTGATGGCAGCGGCGCCGGATTTACAGCGTTTGCGGACGCGATTCTCGCCTACAAGAGGGAACGGAGTGCTTGATGATAAGGAGACGATGGAGACGTATCAGGGGACTGAGCAGCGGAGCGAACTTGAGAACTGTTATAGCTTTTTCAATGGTTGGCTTGGGGAGGGGATTTTGAATGGTATTGATCATATTGTGGTGTTGGACTACGACAATGATGGACTCAGGGATGCAATTCATCGAATTTTTAGGGATGGTGCCTGGGCGTACGAAGAGAATGGCAAGTGGATTAAGCTTGCTTAGGGCGAAGGGTCAGCGTTGGTGGAAGTATTTTCGTCCTATCAATGATTCCGAGCTCTGATACAACGTATATAGCGAGCCCTGATCCTTGTGAATTGACCAACATGTTGGGCTGCGAACCAGGTGTTCGGCCAAAATAAGTACAACAGCTGGACCCTTCCCAAGAATTGCTCGCCCACCAAAGGCTCTACTGCAATTCTGTACCCTGATCTTGCTCCATCTGTGACACAATATTGTGTCCATTTTACCCGCAGTGTGCGTCCAATGTCCTCCAATTGACACAGGCTTTAAAGATACCCTTGTCCCTATTGCCATTAATCACGGGCCGTGTTCTCATCATCGTTCCTCCATGTCACATTTTCCCACATTCAAACAGACGATATGCCACACAAGGAGCGTCATCCAGACATTTCCATCCTTCAATGAAGCCTCATAAGCTGTCGTGCGTGGGTTCCTAGATTTGGATCTGCCGATTTTGCCCCTGCCAACAGATGTAGAGGCAACCTAGAAGACAGAAAGCCAGAGGATTACCGTCGAACGGTTGCCATACATCTGGCTCACAGCTTCCAAGGTGGCACAGAGAGCCCAATATATAGCCATTCCCCTGTATGTAAAAATATAGTCCACCTCTTAAGTAAGCCTTGCTCAGCCGTTGCCACCGCTGCAGCCTATTGATTTCTCTGTCATCCTCTGAAGCTTCGCGCACATCGTGCTACGTGTAGGTTTTCTGCCGTATAGCTATCAAGACAGCCGTTGGCAATACGCATGGTACTCCGCTGTCTTGAAGAGCAGTAGCTATACCTTACTTGCGCTTAGGAAGGTGGAGGTCGTGTCCTGATTGAAGAACGCTGATTGGTTCATCGTTCTGGGAAGACCCTTCGACACAACTAGCGGTTAGAGCTGTCGGGGAGGTAGGTCTTGCTCTAGATTCTGGTATTGGCCAGGATAGATGAAGGAGACTATGTTGCGTTGTTTGGTAAGTCCCATGGAGAATAGTGCATGGGTCTCGGAGTTTGCCGTTCTAAGGCTCAATGGCCTGGCTTCCGGGTTTCAGCTTGGAAGGGTACTCCCCCCACCGTGTAGCCGCTTAGAGATGCCCTAGATGTTGTCGCCAAGGCCAAAGGGTCAATCCCCGGAGCCGGGGCTTTTTACCCCACACCTTGGTTCCTAAGGGACCAGCTCTAGGGGTCTTTCGCTCCCTCTAGGCATCAGCCTGACAGGCGGTACGGTTGGGGGTTGAACCCATCTACCGCTCCAACCTTACTGTGAAAACTCCCTTCTCAAATTTTTACCATTGCTTTTGTAAGGCTACATTGAAACTTCGATGCATAGTCCATGGGAAAACATGCGGCGCTATCAAAGAACCGTGGAAATAACTCTTCGTCCAATTCATACGTTACTCCCGCTATTCAAGTGTGAGAGTAGGGGAGTGGAGGTTGATGGTGACGGGAATGTACTCTGTATGAATCACTGACGAGCTTTTTCAGCTACAGCGAATCAACAACGTGAATCAGAAGCACAGTGACATCTGTTCATTTTGTTTGAATAATAGGATAGATTTATTATAAAAGTAGTGAGTAACGTGAAAAGGTTGAGCGAATTTGAGAATTTTCTGCCTTCGGCGTTTGAATGTCAATTTCAGCCCACAATAAAATGCCGTCTCCCACAAATTATCATGTGGATTTGACTTCTAAGTCATATATATATAAATGCCACTGATACTCCTCACCACATGTCAATCACAACTCTTTCACATTGCTATTCAACATCAAACTCCACTTTCATAGCCAGCAACCAACACTACTCGCGTCGACGACCCTGAACCCTTATTAAGATGGCCAACCCGCAAACTTGGGAAGAAGCCTGCCATGATATTGATAGCAAGACAGAAGACATGATCAGGCAGGGTGTGGACGCATGGGAAGCGGCCATCGAGAAAAAATTCAACGACTACAAAAGTCGATATGACTTCATGGACCAAAAGACAATTCGAGACTACTACGCCTACCACACTGCACGTCAGAGTCAAGCGAAACAGCTGAGGCTCGCACGTCCGAGACCTACCCCCAATCAGCTGTGGAACGAAGTCTTCAACCTTGACGTCTTCGGATCATATACAGAAGGGAATGAGCTCCGTAATCTACTTTACTGCGGAGAGTTCGATCTGGTTCCACTGGGCAAAGTCTACGGTACCGATATGTTATGGCTGATACCAAGTCTTGGGTCCTTGCCAGATACCGTCTATCACAGTACAGGGCTCCGTAGCCAGGCAGCGCCTACAAATTGCCAAGCTATCAGCTATCCTGACGGTCACCCATCCGAGGGCGAACTCAAGCTCGATCCATCAAAAGACGAGACTAAGCTGCGCCGTTTTGTCAGCCTTGGCTGGATTGTAACAGGGAACGAAAAGATTTGGCATAAGACCGGACATGCCCTGGTAGTGGACCTCGAGCCTGGAAGGGAACGCAACCCGTGGATTGTACTGGCAAAACAATGGCCTAATGATGGCGAGGACACCTTTGATGGTGACTACATGGAATATGCTCCGGAGGTAGTCGATCGTGATTATGACTTTACCCCGGGGGTGCTACCTGGGGATAAGAACCGAACTCCTGTTGGGAAGATCGTACCCTTTAAGAAGAATAAGAAGAATATCAAGGGATCTATTCTTCCACATTTCGGTCGTGACTTCAAATTCAATGTCATGAGGAAAGGCTCAAGCCGGGGATATGTCCCATCCAAACGTGGACCCGGTCTGGCGGACGTTATGGGATGGTACTGGGATCCTAAGGCCGAAGAGGAAGTCTGCATCACGAAGCACGGGCATGAGTACATGCGGTTCTCACGAGAAACAGCAAAGATAACCTATTGCAAGCGAGCGACGGAGTCGTTCGCTGGGGATGAAGGCACCCATGGTACGATCGTTGATGAAAATGTCTCTATTCCCCTCGAGCAGCGTTTGGCATCTTCTCATTTGGGAGAATCTTCACAAGAGCAGGAAGTTAGATCCCGGGAAGTGTCGAGCTCCGCTGGATTCTAGCACATAGCTGTTCCAAATGATGATGAAGATGTATCCCTCAATAGTTGCGGAAAGTATTCGGTCTAGATAGTAGTACAGGTTAACAGATACGATGAAGATCATTCCCCTCCGAATTTCAAACATACAGAGGCTCTTTTTCACTAATGCAGAGGACATTTGCCAGGCTGTGTTCGACATTAAAGTGAATGGGCATGCTTAAGGCGAATACATTCCTAAAATCCTGAAGACTAGCAAATACATGGAAACTATTCACGATTGCACACCATTGCACACCAAGCAGAAAAAAGCAAGCTAGCTGGGATATCATGCGCTAGAAAACAGACATGGTATCATACAGTCTGAAACAGCAAGCTCGCTAAAGCTCAAGGCCTAAATCATTCTTTTATGCAATATGCAAGCCTCGCTTCGCTGGTAGTCGCGCATATTAAAGCAATAAATCATTCGCAGACGATTGAAGAAATGACGCTGCTTGCTCACTTTCACTCCCCCCATGCGGCTGCGATGCCTTTGGCGTGTCCGCGGGGTCTCTCGCGGCCCATAGAGTCTACCGGTGGGTAGCGGGCCTGAAGTTCGAGCTCCTCGAGGGGTAGGTTGGAGCGAATGTACCTAGGTTGCGGATGGTTAGCCAAATAGCTCGTTATCAGACGATTTTGACTCAGAAGCGATAAGGCCGGGTCAGGATTGCTACTCCAGTTCATTACATACTTATTGCCTGCATCTTCTCTGGGCTGATAGTCCCAACTCTGAAAGCGACCCTCCTTGAGTGCGTCCCAGCATAATCTTCTGGTGCGCTGACTCTTCAACACCTCGCTGTGAATGGTATCAAAGTTCCATCTGTTCTTGGCCATTATCATGAAGTGCTGAAAAATGTCTTGTACGGCTGAGTCTGAGCTTGTAGCTAGGTTGTGCAGTTCATGAGGGTCCCATTTCACGTTGAAGAACTGTGGTGGATCCGCGGGACAGACTACGAGTTTCCAATTACCGCTCCTAATCATCATGAGCGGAGCAACAGTCCCCTCCCCACAGTATTCGCCGTATACAGTGTCGTAGTTAAGCAATCCCTGTGCACGCCCATTCAGATATGGGACCAAAGAGTTGCCGTCCATTGGCAGGCGAATGTCGAGGGACCCATTGACAAGATCGACCAGTGTAGGGAGGATATCTATGTTTGAGACGTTCTGATAAATGACCTTGGGCGCAATTCGTCTTGGGTCGGAGATCATAAGGGGCACCCGAGCAGAGCCTTCATGGAAGGACATTTTATACCTAGCTGTGTCAGCGTCTCCCTTCAATCTCAAAAGGTAGCAAGGCACTAGGAGAATGATATTTTCCGTACCACAAACCCCTCTCACCCAACATGTCTCCGTGATCAGCTGAGAAGATTACAATTGTATCCTCGTCCATTCCACAATCCTTAAGGACCTGGAGCAGCTTCCCAACATTATCATCGACATAGCTCATGGCTCCGAAATAAGCCCTTCGTGCCCTTTTGATCGCCTCATCAGGAATATCCTCATCCAATAGCCCACAAATTTTTAGAAGGCGCTGGCTATGTGCGTCCTGCTCTTCCGTTGGGATGTTGACTGAGGGCATTGGTATCTCAACCCCTTCGTAACGATCCCAATATTCCTTATGAATGGTGTAAGGGTCGTGAGGGTGCGTGAGGGAGACTGTGAGGCAGAAGGGGCGTGCTGAAGGTGGGCGGCGAGCAGTGGCGTAGAGGTATCGTATGGATTTGAACATGACCTCTTCGTCGAAATCAAGCTGGTTAGAACGAATACAGGGGCCGGCTTGGAGGATGGAGGAGGCGCTGTGGTACCATTCTAGACGACGATCAGGTTCGTCCCAATTGACGGCCCTGAAACAGGATTAGCTGATGGGTAGGTGAAAAAGTTGTTGTGCTTGTACTGCTATCGTAATCTTACGACCAGCCTGCCATCATCCCCTGCCTCCATCTTTTTTTCAAACGTACCATCCAAAGTCTCCAGGATATATATCACTTGTCAACCTCTCTTCGTATCCGTGTAGTTGCTCTCCGATAAAGTGCATCTTGCCGGCCAAGACCGTCTCGTAACCCTCTCTTCGCAGGTAATGTGCATATGTAGGCACATCACATCCGAGTGGTGATGCATTGTCCCAAGCGCTAATCCTGGTTGGCAATTGACCAGTGACTAGGGAGGAGCGCGAGGGTGCACAGAGAGGAGAGGCGCAGTAGGCCGAGGCGAAGACGGCAGATTTGGCTGCTAGAGCGTCAATGTGAGGGGTCTTTATAGGGGAGGATTCATTATGAATGCGTAGGAGCGGAGCGGAGACCTGGTCAGCTAGGATAAAAAGAATGTTCGGCTTTTTAACGCTGGGGTTTCCTGGTGTGGAAGCAGCCGAGGAGGGAGCGGAGACGGGAGGGGTATGAAAGGCGTACATCGAGTTTAGTAAGGGTAGTGAGGTAGATATTCTGGTAATCTGTCTATTCGTGCAGGAAAAAGAGGAAAAGAAAAAGGGAGCGGGTTATGGGGGAATGTGGGCATGAATATAATGTAGGCTGCGATTTGCTCATAAAGTTAATGATCACGCGAGCAGCGACTGCGCAAAAGCCAAAGACGGCAACCATAGTCCTTCAAAGATAGCAGAAAAGTGCCCAAGCGATTATCATTTCTACTACGCTTCGCTCCTGCCTGCCTCATGAGGACAAAGCGTCCGAGGCATGATGATCAGACTGTCAGTCAGATTGCGGCTTTGGGAGGTATGATTATACCGTGCATATGCGCTTGTTATAAGACTAGGTAGAGCCTCTCGCCTCGCGAGAAGCCTCACCAGAAGCGACAGCGTCACGCGACATACTTTCCCCCGCAAATATCTACAAGGGAAAGGAGGAAAGCCTCCTCCACCTACGCCTATCGCCCCTCTTTCCTACGTACGCTACCATCGAAACAAGGTGTCGTGACCAGGTTGCTGTGCTGGAGCTACATGACTCCTCTCCTTGCATGGCATGTGGGGTTCGAGGCCGCGATAATATATAAGGGCCAACACCTCAAGGATAGTAGACCCTTTCCCGATATCGGCAATGATAACCAGACGTTATCTACGTGGAACCATGGCTGAACTGGGGATTCAATCCTTGGATGACTGGCACTGCTGCTGTTGTCGCATGTTTATACCTGGACGTTTCCGGTATACATATTCATTATCGTCGTCCGTAAAAAATAGGGGATTCTGCTTTACATGCTGTGTGCCTGTCCTGTGATTCCGGAAATCTACGTTGGGAGGCCTCACTCGGATAAGGTCCTATAGTGAACGGCGAACTCGGCTACCAATACGGAAGATACAATGCTTCTGGTTGGTGGTCAATGGTCTAGCCTTCGACATATGTAGGCTATGGATATCCTCGGATGAGCCACGTGGGCCAAGCTCTAGAGCGTTTATGGTGCCAAGAATCACTTTGGCTTACTCAATCACTGAGCGTGCGTAAGGTAGACAGTCAAGGTTTTTATTTTCACACATTGACGTTTGACACTCCTTATGATGTCAGCAGACAGTCAAAACACTGCCGTGGATTTGATCCGGAAATAAAACACCAACAAAGCTACTCAAGACCATTCGTCTTGAAGGGCGTCTTCTACGTCATGGATGGCTGTCAGGTCCTCGCAATTGACTTCTGGATTCCGGAATCGCGCTTAGTAGGATTGATTACCATACTTTTGCGCCCTTCCAATGTCTTCGTGGCAATATGGGGAGACGTAAGGGTATACACCTGTGGTGAAGAGCGTCATCTAAAAGCCCTGATAGCACTACCGCATTAAGCAAATTTCGACTCGGAACAATCTCAGCATATCAGAAGTGCAAGTTGAGCGTGGTCCCACGAGCCTAACAGATGATTGCTGCAAGGATCTTGTTCCGAGCTAACACTACTAAGGTAATTTCCTTGATCTGAATGGGAATTCAACATCTCAAAACTGCATGTTAACTCGATGTGATCGATAAGCGCCGTGATTAATGACCTTTGCCACGCGTACCGTGGAAAAAGGTATCGACTTTACCAGTCTTTAAAGCCCATCGATTACTTTCGGGACCCATCGTTTTCCCCAAAGAATGTCCACGCTTCATTGAATATTCGTTGGAGCTCGCTGCTTCTACAGTCTGAGGCTCGCCAAAAACTAGGCAAAGCCTACGCTGAAGTTGACACCAGAGCGGACACGGAATAAATGAAAGATGTTGCTGGCTGCACATTGCAAGCGGCAAGTGCTGGCACTAGGATTTGACTATACGCCACTACCAGTGACGGCTGCACTTGGATGGGTTCAGCATGTGAACTCGATCTGATATGCCGGGATTAAATCGCCGCACTCAAGCTGGCAAAAAGGATCCGGAGTTGATCAATTACCCCAATCTTGAGGACAGCGCTATGTTTATAATTCTGTGGCCCCCAGGGTAGACAGAGTGTCATTGCGGAATCCATGATTGGTGCTGCTCAAGAATTCCATACTACGAGAGCAACTCGTTCTGGGAAGTGGACTATCAGACATTGTAACTAGATTATGAGAGAATGTAAAGCATGGTCTGATTATGGAGGCCTTCAACTCAACTAACTTCCCAACCCGCTACCAACAAGCCTTCCCAAAGCTTAGAGTGGCAATGTATGTGAAACGTAGAAGATTACTTCTTGTTTTAGAGGACGCGAAGACGAGGGTGTGAGGTCGCCGTCCCGAGAATTCAAGAAAAGAAACGCTAGCTCAGAATGGCTAGATTCGAGTGTCCCTTAAATATGGCCCAGCCCCCTTGAACAACAGATAAAAGTAAAGTGCTATTGGCTCGGTAGAAGGGGTAACCCCCTTACTGTATAAACCCCTTACTGTATAGCCCTATAGGGCTGGATCTAAAGCTGGCGAAGAGCGCCCGGGAGAGTTGCCTAAACAGCAGAATCGAGCCCCGGAGCCGACTTCTAGGGCCCGCCTCGTTGGCTTTAGGTGTAGCCCTATTGGGCTATACAGTAAGGGGGTTAACCCTCCTAGATTCGAGTGTCCCTTGAAGATGGCCCAGCTTCCCCCCTTGAACAACAGATAAAAGGAAGGTGCTATTGGCTCGGTACCTTAGTCAGCTACTCTCTATATTAGCTGAAGTACCCACCACTAGAATCCATCGCCTTCCACCCTACCAAACCCTACCCAATGGTTCTATTCTCTACAGTGAGATCGCTACATACCTTTTACCACTCCATATAACTCAGACTAAGCCTTCCGATTGGCGAGACAAGGACGTTATTACGGCCTCTGAAGTAACGCACTCATTAGTATGCTCGGAAATCATGGTATCGAGAAATGCGGAACCAATGACCTACTACGATCCTCAGCTGAGAGTCAACAAGAGGCTACTCTAGTAAACATTAAACCAACCTTCATGAGCACTTTCGACCGCAACATATGCTACCCTTTCTTCGTGAGGGTGTGTGCGTATCTCTCAATTGCGGAAATAGTTGCCTTGACACGGACATGTAAAAAATTCGCAGACCTTTATCAGTACCTTCTGCCGATTCATTGGGATGTGAATCGCAGGCTTCATCGCTTTGTCCGAGATCCCCATGGATTCCGCTCGCAGATGGCGAAGTTTGACGCTCTCATCGCTGGGAGCTTTGTCATCCAATTCTTCGAGCGAACTTCGTGGGAGGTTTCTGATGTGGATATTTATGTTGAAGGCGATGAACGCGCGAACGCATTTCAAAGTTACCTGCTTAACAAAGAAGAATACACGGAGATCTCTTCCACTAAAATCCCAAAATATGAAGTATATAATATAACAAGGGTCAGCAAGGTGTATCTGTGACGCTCATGGGTTTCTGACGGCTATGCAGGTTCAAACGTTTCTCAGGTTAAGCAACCATGCTCAAATAGAAAACAACGAGGAAGAGCGCACTACCGAACCATCAAGTACGAAAATTCAGCTGGTCGTTACCCAGGGAATGCCTGTTGAGAGCATCCTCAAAGGTTTCTGTTCCACTATGTTTGTTAATTTCATGAGTTGGAATAGAGCGTACTCGGTATTCCCTCTTTCGACGTTTATTCAGTACAAAGGTTATCAGCTGGGAGGTCCATTCAGCCGCTCCCCTTCTTTGCTGAATGAATACTCTCTTAGAGGGTGGAATATGCAGAAACTCATGTGGTTGGAAGAAAAACGTCTCAACCACCCTATCAGGACATACAGGCGGATTGGGGATGGATTCACCTGGACAATACCGTTTGATACCAAGAGCGTCCAATGGTCAAAGATCCCGGACTATGTTCTAGAATACGCATGCTTCCAGATGCATTCTCGACAGGACATGGGACCTATAGCTTATCAAATTAGCACTACCGAGTTTATAGACCAGGACTTGAAGTACAGATATTTGTCCAACTTCAATATGCTTTGGTTCCTCCGCGAAAAGGTTGATTGTTCAATGCTGATTGAGCCGCGCGAGATGGACCCGTCCGCAAGACCAGTCGTTTACGCTGGTAGAATTGACAACGGTGAGAGGTCCTGGCAGTATCGAATTGTAGGCTCGGGGCAATGGGAGTCAAGGACATCCCGAGACGCTGAGTTTCCAGACTGGTGTAGGGAATGGGAGAGGCAATTTAAAGAAAATTGGAACTTTTTCCCGGAATTTTACGAAGGAGAATCATTGAAGCCGTTAGATTCTTAGCAGTTCCTAAGTAACGACGATTACGAAGTTGGAAACATCCATTCCAATATGTTGACCCTCTAGAATGTTCTTGGTGGCGATAATGTGATCTCTACACCCTGCATACTGCATGGTAGTACAAGGGAACAATTGGGCGAAAAATGGCAGTCTCCGGAGCTAGAAAACCAAGATACCAGGTCAGCGGTTCGCAAATCTTATTCCAGGCTGACTTCTCATGCAGGATCCATCCACTGAAAGTATGTCGTTCAAAGATGCAGGTGCGCAAGTCAACTATCAGTCCTCTAGCGTCATTCAATTCAGATATTTGGAGTAAATCGCCAAATCACAATCAGCCACGGAGGCGTTGTGGAATGTCAGCTCTCAGCAACAACCCGAGATCCAGAGGCGAAAGAACTTTGTGCGTCTAAGTGTTCGAATGAACGGCCCGGTTTTTCTCTCAATCTTACACTATGCCGTGCTACAAGAAGATTTTATGATTCCAGATCATGGACCCACTTATCGGCGCTTCCGAAATGCTGTGTAACAGACTTCGTCACAAGTAGCCTTATTGCTGAGATTTGCCCAACTTCCTCCACAACCTCTGCGCTTTCTGAACGCTCTCCTTGAATAGCCTGCGGACAAGCCTTGTCGCGCTGCCATTTGACGCATTCCTAGGCCTCCTCTCCAGTAACCTGTTCAGTATTTTCAGATCCGCTTGAGGACAAGCCATGACGTCAACTCCAAATAGTACTTCTCAGTCACCAAGCACCAGTATCGCTGTTATAGGCGGTGGCATTGCTGGGCTCTGTCTCACTCTTGGTCTTCTGAAGCATCCTCATATTGACGTCCACGTTTACGAATGTGCACCAACGTTCAGCGAGTTCGGAGCCGGTGTCGAGATTGGTCCAAATGCACAGAGTTCGTTGAGGCTCTTGAGTCCCTTGGCGGCGAGAGCCTTCACTGAAACTACCACGTCAAACCTGTGGCCTTCTCACAAAAAGGTCTTTTGTGACTACATTGTCGTGAGTGACTTCAAATATGCCGACCCATTGTAACCAATATGCGTTACCAAAGCTGATGGAAGTCTTACTCCAGGGTGTTGGCGAACATGAAGGCAAGCTCCTATGCGCTCAAAAGTGCGAAACTGGCATGCAAAGTATGCATCGCGCACGATTTCTGGACAAACTTGTTGAAGGCATCCCGAAAGAACGTGCCCATCTCAAGAAGCGACTCGTCAAAATCGAAGACAATGATTCTGGAGGCGTGGTACTGCATTTCAAGGACGGCACAAGTGCAGTTCCAGATGCGGTGATAGGTGCCGAAGGCATTCGAAGCACCGTACGGAAGCATATACTAGGTAACGAATATGCAGACCCCGTCTTCTCCAACAGCGTTGTGTACCGGAATATTAGGCCCATGGACGTTGTGATTGAGAAATTGGGAGCCGAATACGCGCAGAAAGCTACAATCTTATGCGGACCGAGTATGTACAAGGCTCCACGTCCTAGCCCACTTATGTCCCCCAACAGCTGACACGTAACTAGAACGCGGCTTCCTTAGCGACCGCATCGAAGGCGGCCGCATGGCCAACCTGGCCGGTCTCCAATACGAAGTCGAATCCTGGGACTACAACACCTTCCACGTCCCCGCCAAACGCGAAGAATTAGACATCCTCTTCAAAGGCTGGGGCGAGAAGACCCAAGCGCTTGTCGAAGTAAGTCATCTCTCTTTTACCCTCTATATCACCGCTTCCTTGCACTACTAAACAAGTACCTCTCCATCAATCAGCTCATGGACACCCCCCACCTCAGCAAATGGGCCGTCTTCGAACACCGTCTCGCACCCACCTACACGCTTGGGCGTTGCGCCATAATCGGCGACGCCGCGCACGCCATGTCCGTCTTCCAAGGCGCCGGTGCCGGTCAAGCGATCGAAGACGCTTTGGTTCTCTCCTCCGTTCTCGGTCTCGTTACACGTGCTAGTCAGATTCCCGCGGCGTTCAAAGCGTATGATCAGGTTAGGGTACCGAGGAGTCAGAGGGCTGTGGTTACGAGTAGGGAAGCGGGGGATTTGATTGGGCTGAGGGAGGAGTTGGTGGAGAGGTTGGGGGGTTGGAGGGGTGGGGAGGGAGATGGGGACGAGGATGGAGTGGTTGTGGGGGGAGGATATAGAGGGTATGGTAAGGGATGTGGAGGGGAGGTTTAGGGAGGCGTTGGCTGCTGAGGAGATGTGATTGCGCGATTTGTGAAGGAGGGAATTATGCTGCCATAGAGCCAACATAACTGATAACGCGAACTCAACTTTTGCGAAAGAGGTATGGACAGTGATCAACAAGACCATGACTACATAAGAAATGGCATCTTATCCTCATCCGAGTTTCTCGCGACCAAATCCCTTCTTTACTGTGACCTTCGCCCCAGCAATCAAAACCCAGGACATCCCTACCTAGCTAGCATTCTCTAATTCCCAGACCTCTCTCTCGCCTCTCCTCTTCCCCAAACCCCCACAGATAAACCAAACAATCACAACACCCTCACTAATCCCGCATACCACCCCTCCCCCCACCCTCCACATTCTCCCCAGAATTCCAAATCGCATACAAAACCCCCCTATTCTTACCTATCACGTCCTGCGCTCCTTCCCTTACTCCCCCCAGCTCCACGCTTCGGCTAGCTTCTCTCCCGGAGCACGGACACGGGTCCGCATTACAGCACACGTCATCATCAGTGGATAAGCTGAGGTCTCCTGCTTCTCGGGAGTGAGAACGGTGGGTGAATAGAGGGAGATAGAGGCGGTAGGTAGGGGTGGTTAGGAATCTGGATACTGGAAGGGTGCATTTGGGATGAAGGGGTGGGAGAGGGGTTGGGTGGTGAGGGTAATGGAAGGGATGGAAAGGAAGGGGAGAGAGGGACGGGAAGGAAGAGGGTAAGGGAAAGGAGAGTGTAGAGTTGGATGTATTAAGGAGTAGTCTTGAAAGGGATATGATGAACGCGGATAGTTGAGATATATGTATCAATAGCTATGTGATTATGTGCGAAAACTGGATGTATGGATGGCTTGTACTTATACTCTCTGGTCTTGGTGCGTTGCAGTGGGAAAAGCTGTGAAGGTTTCTTTGATAATAGCTGGTTTACATACAATTTGCAGGCCTGGTATCCTAACCAAGGATGACATTGATCTGTCCCATGTGTCCGTTGTAGCCACAGAAACAGCTATGCCGCCACCACTGCCTCACTGGCGTTTCCTGAATCGTTTGGAAGTGTAATCGGACTGCCACATGTACTTGGATTGAATATACTTGCGTCAACTGTTGTGTTCGCCCCATTCCCCATCACCACAGTCACGTTCCCATTCCCACTGCCTAGATCACTAGAATTTCCTCCATTATCATGTACCAGGACATACTTAACCACCACCCACTGACGTGGTTGAATCCACGCAAAGCCAAATTTTAGTGGGTAAAGCTCGCGCGATGGCCCGTGTGAGTATAAACACGTACGCATGATACTACCCGCACAAAGGGAAATGTGCGTAGGAGAAAATCTATCGACATCCGAAGGCGCTGGCGGAGGGACCCGTGGTCCGGGTGCCCATGATATAGAAATGCCGCATCTAACGGAATCGCTTCTTTGCGGATCGATGAATAATTGCGGAAGGGGTATGCCACCGGAGCTCGCTGGTGCTGGGCCGAAGTCTCTAGGGGACGCACCGCACTTCCCTACCCACTCTTGGAGTTCGTCAAAAGCACGAAAGCAGCTAGCGAGGGTAGTTAGGAATATTGCTTGGTCGTTATAGCAGTGTGGTTCGGATGACGACACGACTGTGCAAAAAAGGCTCAGGATGGGTAGGAAAAACATGGTGGATAAATATGTTGAAAGGACATGTGGGAGTGTATGAGGAGAATATATAGCTACCTTATGTCGCGTATCAGAAAGCGCAACTTCAGCGCTGAAGGAACTCAGAGAAGATCAAGCTCCTGAGCAACACGGACCCTCTGACAACTGCTCCATGGCCACTTGCGCATCCACGCTTGAGGATTGTCACATGGGAGCTGCAGACCCACAAAAGGTGGCTAAATATATCTCTGCCTCCAGGCGCGCAAGTCGATAGTTTTTCGCCGTGAGGATACATCTAGGCCGATGAAGGATGAATTTGGTTTCCTTCCCAGGTTTAGCTCGATATGCTCCAGGCTGGGTATTACTAGTTACGTATAAGGTCGACGGGGTAATGAGACATCATAGAAGGCTGGGCTAGCGGGAGTATCACTAGCGTAGCTTTTTCAGGGCTTTCAAAAACGCTAGAGCAGGAAATACTATTGGATTGGATGATGCATTAGCTAGCCCGATCAGATAAAGTCGTCAGCTCGTCTTAGACTGTACAACCTTTGATTAATTACGGCAAGGATTGCGTGGGATAGTGAAGCAGAAGCTTGACACGGCGACAATGCCGCGTCTGCGGCTTTTGCGAATAGGATAGAACAGTGTGCCGCAACCGAGTTCGACCAGGCGTCAGCAGTCTGGTAATATCAATAGCTTGGGCGTTACAGCCTTGCCATGAGTCGTGAAGGTTGGCACGAATTGCTGGGGAAAGCAATACAAGCATCCTCTAGGATGACTGGATCTGCTCGTTCTTGTGAAGAGCTACGCCCCGAACGGTCCAGGTTCAGGCGGAAACGATTCTTAAAAGCGACCACATGGGGTTAGACAGATGAGCTGGGCACTAGGGAATTGCAGATCTGGTGCACTGAGCACTCATGAAAAAGTGCCCCTGCTGTGCCATTTAATAATCGAACGTATCAACGACCATACCATTCAATCGGCTGGATCTCAAAATGAATATTGTCGGCATGGCTGAGCGTTTGGATGTGAGTCTAATCTCTTTATTCACCTCAGATTGTCTCCTAGGCTGGACGCTTGCACTTGTCCTTACTGCTTAGCAACTCGTGGATTCCTATTAAATGTCGAATACGATTTTCCCGGGTGTGTGCTTCCACCAGGTCATCAGGTGCTATACTGTGCGTTTATCTCATAAACTCGCTGAGTGTTCAGTCATGCATGATTTCCTACAAGCTGGATTGTGGGCTCAGTCGCGAGACGTGGTTCGATGCACGGGCTTGTTAAGATGACGTGGTCCGAGCTGTTGCGCATGGGACTGATGCCTGCTCGTTTGATAACCAGCAAGGAACGGATCCTCATCCGGTAATTGACCTGCCGTCTTTGCCTCGAACGTGCTACAATATTTTCAAAGCCAAAGATCACAAGTGGTGCCAAGCTCGAGAGCAATGAGAGCCGCATCGAATGATCCCTTCACAACATTTTTGCTGTCCCTTCAACAGCCCGCATACTGGTTACAGTACCAGTACAATAGCCAGAAGCCAAAAAGGTATGTGGATTGAACCATCCCATTACAGGTCTACCTGAAGCCGAATCAACACTGACAATTGCCATGGTCATGGAGCCCACAACCATCACGCCAGCAGGATTTTCACGCACCACTGTTCTGTTCACATTGACATCAGCACTGCCGCCACCAACATGGAGCCCGCAACCTCATCAGCAGTGGGACCAGCCATGATAGCACCACCAGCGGCACAGTGGCCACTTGTTGTAGATCATGGCCCCAAGCGGTATCGTGTTGGTGACCAACATAAGCGAATTCGACCCAAGTGATCATGGTGTACTGGAGAAGACGACCTCTGAATGCTTTGGCCTAAGGATCACACTCGCAATTGAGACCTCGTCTTTAGCGGCTAGCCAGATAAGTTGGCTATGTATGACAGTGAGAGGACTGATATTCGCGATGTGGAGGCCTGGACCGTGGCATTGGGTCTGCTGTCATCTTGATCTGCGGTTGCACCAGCCGCCAAGAATGGGCAGCAATGGTGTTGGCATCGCGGGACTCCGGCTGGGCGATATTGCCGTTCATAGAGCTCGCTTGACTTCGGTTCTGCATGCTCTGCGCGTTTTTGGACTCAAGCGCATAACCCTCATTTTCGTTCAACAGATAGGTTGCCATGGTCTGGTTAAAAAATCTAAACTTGCTGAGGACCTCTACGAGCGTCGGCGTCGACGTTGGAATTTTCTATAATAGAATTGTCTTTTAGTGATGCGTCATCCGTACGACCGGCTGTAGTAGCGCTTGCTAAATCCCCTCTATCGCACATTGCAAAGAGCGCCAGCAGCAGGGCTGGGTCGCTCTGCAATCCCAGCAGTTTGCCATGCATGTGGCGCTTTCTGACCCTGGCCAGGCGTAGCCTTAAGTGATTCGTGACTGATAGATCTAGCATTCGCCGGATTTGAACCCTAGCTTCGATCCGGTATTGCTGGTGCTAATAAAGGCTAAGCATCTTCCGAAGTCACAACAAGAACAAAGCTGTGGTTGATATCAGCACGGTGTGAGCAGCAAAGCTTAGACTCATCGCTATTGGAGTAGCGAAATCACATTTGACATTGTCAACTGGGCGGCGATGCAGCCCAAGCCGAACGAATATAGTGCTTTCGTTCCGTGCGTTTGCCTGCTGATGTCGAGGTCAGAGTTCTCAATGGATGGGATTATCGTTCGGCAAGATTAGGTTTGGGGCAAGTCGGAGTGCCTCAATGGCCGGGTTGAGCCTATCAGTCATTCGGTTGTACGCACAACAAGATTGCACTGGGGTTGGCGGAAGAAGAGTCGGTGAACCTGAGGCTTGCTGAAGATTGAAAGCCCACAAGAGCCTAATAGGATCGTATTCGTACACTTGTCAAAGTCGAATCTTCCTTGAACATTCGGGCTGACGTTGATGTGAGACGAAGTTCTGGACAGGTAGAACCGAATAGTAGATATGATTTGTGTGAAAGCATGGCGAGGAGAGAAGTAGGGCGAGGAAGAGTAGTCTTGAGGTCAATGTGGTAAGAGAGGCTTGGTGGCAAAGGTATTGCTATACGAGGCCGTTCAGCGTCTAACTACCTGGGCTGTGGAGATCAGCTTTAAAGTGATCAAAGCTTCGACTTCAGACTCGAAGCCTTCGGACTGCATGCAACATCCAGAGGTTCCCACCAAGGATATACACTGGGGGCATCGTCCGGCATTTTCCCTCGAAATTGGGGCGCCCTCTTCTCGAGGAAGCTCTTCACGCCCTCATTGTTATCCTTGCGTCCAAAAAGTCCTGCAAGTATTTTTGACTCAAGCAAATGCGCACCCTCCGCACTTTCCGGTCCGTGATGCATCAAGGCTTTGTTCATGTTTATAGAGACGGTGGATGTATTCTCGGCCACATCCTCCGCCAATTCTAGAGCTCGGGCCAGAGTCGCTTCTGGTGTAGGTAAGATTTCGGAGAAAAGCTCGTTGAGAAGTGGGTGTGAGGCAGGATAGATTGAGCCGGTAGTTGTGATGTGCATGGCACGTGAAAGACCAACCAGTCGAGGTAGGAAGTAGGAGGAGCAAGCTTCCATGACTAGACCGCGTCTGGAGAAGACAAAGCCAATTTTTGCCGACTGGCATGCGAGTCGTATGGTGGCTGGGAGGGTCATTGTGATTCCTATCCCCACAGCTGCTCCATTGATAGCTGCAATTGTGGGTTTTGAGCATCTGTGGATGGCAAGTGCAACTTTACTTATAACACGAGTAAGCAATTCCTTAGAGGATTAAGAGAGTTGCTCGATTTACCCGTCTCTGTGCTCCGTCTCTCTCACTGTTCCTTTCATAAGCGGAAATCCAACATCAAGGTCTGCACCTGCACAAAACATCTTGCCAGCACCAGTCAATACTACGCATTTGACGCGATCGTCCAAGTCAAGCAGCGAGAAGACATGCACCAGCTCTTCCTCCATGGTCTTGGTGAAGGCATTGTGGTGTCTTGGCCGATTCAATGTCACAAGGACCACTGGCGTTGGTGCAGGAGATGACGGAGGGACATGAGACACTGTTACGTCGGTGGTACCGAGTGAAGTGTAAGATGAAGGAAGGTCAATTGATTTTGAAGCCATCATGCGTGACGGCGCATGGTAGGTGGGATGCTTTCACTACTTCGTAAGGTAGTATTTCCACCCCACAGATGCCACTAGTCAATTTAAAGCTAGCGCTGCTTGGCGCAAAAAAGCAGGGCCGACATGAGCAGGACCACACCCAGGCGGGGAGCACTTAATGTCCATCCTTCTACTCACCCCACATCATGTCTTTGAACAATCAAAAAAGCCAGCATCCGGCCCAACCCAAGCAAGGTCGGAAATGGGTTGTAACGTTTTTTGATACAAAACTTGCACTGCAAGCTTCCTCTCTATATTATTCCTAACCACTACAACCTCCCATCAGCCTGGGAAGCAACCAATTAATGGTGTATACCCATAGGACAGCTACACTATCTCATCAGAAAACGAAAAACCTCATACCTTAATCCCTCCCGTACGTCGTAAGCACCAGGTACAGAAATATTCTTATTCTTTTAAATTATATATTATATTAATAATCTTCAATTATTTTATAAAAGTTTCCGCACAGAGACGTCAACGAACACTACACAAAACCTCCAAAGAATACCCATGACTCCAAAATTCCCCCCTCTGGATCCCATCGAAAAAACCCTGCGACTCTACGCACCACAACTCCCAGCTACCCAGACCCTACCCCCATTACCAATCCCTTACCGTACTCCACACCCCCACACTCCCCCTCTTCCTTCCTCTATCCCATCCAAAACGCCTCCAGACCCTCCAGCCCATCCCCTGTCCCAAGTATCTACCCTATCCCCAACCCCATCCCATCCACCAATCCTACACACCCAATCCACCCTACTTTCATCCATACGCCTACCACCTTCACACCCTCCCTCTCCACACCCCGAAAATACCGAAAATTGAATACGCTACTACCTAAGGTATACAACAAATTCTATCATCCCATCCCATTCCATTCGAATTCGCACTTCCCCAGTGCCAAAACCGCATGCACATACCCATCCCCAACCACCCAACCATGTAGCACGTCATATGAAATGAAGCTGTGCATAAAGCACCTATTTAGAAAATACGGATCCGGATCATTTCCTCCTCTCTTGGGCACAATCCATCCTTCCCAGCACATGAGGTTCAACAGCTTTATTTCCCACATGCCAGCGTCCGTGCCATAGCCAGCTGTCAGAGCTATATACAGTCGAGTGGGGATCTCTGCATCAGCCAATCCAGCCAGCTAGTCTACAAATTCGCATAAATCGCTCCTACCATATCATTTTGCCGGGTTCTTTTGGCGGTTTTACGGACGGAATGTTAGTTGGTTTTCTAGGGTGCTGTGGTTCATGAATGAGAAGAGATGTAGTGTAATGCAGTGCACCAACGAATCATATTTAATGCTGGTAAATCGTCACAAATGGAATCCTGTCTCGTAAGATATCTTAGTTGGTCCCTCACTACGAGCATTTGAAAACTGAGATTGTTTCTACGCAGTGCCCCATGCAAGCATGCATGAATGCCTTGCTGTAGAGATTTCAATTCTAATCAGTCAATAAGTAAGGCCATAGCATATATACACCGAAGCGCGTCAAAGTAGCCAGCGAATTCGGCGCCATCAATTCCGCATCTCGCATCCCTCTCCCCCTCCACCTCCCATCGCCCACGCCGCCCTCCATCGCCCCTACACATACCTCACCGGACTAGTCATCGGCTTCGCACTAGTCGGCGTCATCGTAAGCGTATATCCCGGCCACATTTCAATCTCATTATTCCCCGGCACGCCGCCCTCGATGCCCAAAAAGCCCTGATTATTATTAATACTCATAGTACGTTGGCAGCTCTCCGTGATATCGCTCATATGAAAGTCATGGGCGATATTAGTGTTATTGTAGAACAAGACTGTTTCATTTCCTTGAAACCCGCAGGCGCAGGGGACCCATTGGTGGGCGATTTGGACTATTTGGGGGCCTATGGGTTGGTCGAGTCTTTCGGGGTCGGTTTCATTGTTGGGACCGGCGGCCCAGTTGTAGCCGTAGTAGTTGGTGCCGCCCGAGCAGACGGGGAGGGTCCTGATGGGGTAAGAGGGTTAATTGATGGGGTTGGGGAAGAGGAAGGGGCGGGAAGGGCGAAGTGGATTGGGTGGCTGGCTTACCATTCTCCGGGCAGTTGGCCGACAAGCGAGGCGACGTCACTGTTGTTGGCTATTAGGGAGGAGATTACGTCGGTAAAAGCGTTGGCGTCGTTGTAGTCGAAAGACATGTGGTACTGCTGGTATACCCTTGATGAGGCTGCGCTGATCCACTGATGGGGTTTAGAGATTGGGTTTTAGGTTACGAATGACTCTTTGGAGGTTGTGGGGAACTTACCCAAGGTTGTATTGGTTGAGGTAGAGTCGATAATTTATCGTAAGAGTAGGGCTTTTGGGCACCGGGATAGCCTTCGGTGTCACCACTGAGGGACTGAAGATAGTAGACCCCGCCATCTGCGCAAAACCGCGATGCGAGAGGGCCATGGGTGTCTTGCTTGCATTTCGTTCCTTCTGGATCATCGTTCAGATTCGTGAATTGCACATATGTATTATACTGTTGCCAGATGTTGTTGATCATCCTCGATGTGGTGTCCGTCGTCATCGCATTTATCAGATCGAGATTTGAGTAAGTCGGTTTCGCTACATAAATGCCTCCGTAAATGATCGTCCTAGGCTTTGTTAGCAAACCAGGTAAAGAAGCGCGGCTATGACATACATGAGCATAGCTGCCCAACTACTGTTGCCAAACAAGTTATCATTGTAGGTCTCCAGTGTCTGCTGGCTTTGCTGCCAATTCGCATTAAGCAGAGATTGATAAGTCGCATAGGCAGAGAGTGGATCTCTGTAACGATCAGCGCAAAGTCTTCCCAAAATACACGACATTTCTGAAGCCACGTACGTGTTTTCACTGGTAATCTTCGACCATGTACCAGAAGCCCCTGAGATGGCGGTGCCTGGTATGATGCCGTATACATTGCTAGACTTGGCAGCATGCGTTACAGGCGAAGTCAACGCCCTTTTGAAAGTCAGTCATGCTTGGATCTGTCCATGTCTTCGAGACTTACTCGCCAATTCGGGCAATTGCTACCTGGCCAAGGTTAGCTGCCTCCTCCTCCGCGGCCACTGCAGCCGCCTCCGCTGTGGCCAGGGCGGGAATGGCCACGGGGACGAAGACTCCTATGATCGTCAAGATGGCGCCGATGATTAAAAGTGCGAGTTGTCCCAAAAAAGTTGGTGTGGTCGAACTCGATTTTTTGAAATCATCGAGTACGCTTTCAGAGATAAATCCGGTTGATACAGCCCCTTTGAACAGGGCATTCTGATGGTCTTGTCAGCCTTTTCGCAACCCGTGGAATTGTTTCAGGCAATGCAGGCGTACATCGACATTTATAAGGTTATTCTGTAAGTTTGCCATTGCATTCAAAGCCAGGTAGGCCCATCGAGGGATGCCAGCTGGGTATGGTATCAGCCGGTCGCTGCACTTGAACATCCCAAAGTCTGAGGATACTCACGATATTGACACGGATCTGTCTCAATGGTGCAAGATTTTGTTCCTGCGGCGATTGTACAGTCAAAGCCATTAAGGTTTGCGGCCCAGTAAGCTAACTCAGATGCCTATTGGATGTGTGAGTCGCCTTTCTTTGAACTCTTTCGTTGCTCGAAATAATCGCTTACCAAATTGTTGGAGGTATTGGGCGGTGACAGGTTGTTCAAACTTTGAGTCCCCAACGCCGTCAGATTGCATTCGTCGTCCGGGTAATTGAACCACCATTCATACAACAGTTGATCGACGTTGGCATCAATCCAGTTCTCTGACGTTAGATCGAAATCTGGGTTGTGAGAACATTGAGGCGGGTTAAGGATCGTATGTGAAGCACATGGGTATTCTCCAGAAATACTTAGGGTATAGGAGAACGGCATGACTGATACGGTCTGGGTTGGCTCGACGGACCAGCTGATTTCAGGCTGAGTAGCTAAAAAGTAGGACGTATTATTTAGCAAGAACGGTATCAATAAGAACACCTTTAGTTGCTTGTATTTCCAAATACACTAGGCTTCACATTACCCAGCACGTTTTTGTTTGTAGCAAATCAAAGAGATAAATGGACTCACCGAAGCAGTCAGCGCTTGGGACAGATATGGTGAATTGTGAACTTTCTGGGCCCTCATTGATAGCGCTAGTGTATTGGGAAGGCCAGGGACTTCCCACATCAGAGAGCCCTAGAGACTGGATCTCATAACCGGGTGATTCCACAGCGAGCACCCAAACTGCACCTGTTTCATTCCACCAGTATAGATCATCAGTGCCTCCACCAATTACTTCATACCCAACAGCACGGGGGAATGCAGTGGTAAATGTGACGGTACGCGTGTCTCCTGACGTACAGCTGCTTGTTATCTGAGGCAAGACAATGGGACTGTTGGCTAGTGGGACAGGTGGCGCTGGGGTCGCGGTAGTGATAGGGCCGGTGTTTATGGTACTCGAATCGATAATTGATTTTCCTGTTATAGTTGCCGACTTTCCAGCTGCAGTAGGACACACATTTGACGTTGTTAAAACGCTGTAATCGCAATTTGTTGTTTTTTTACCATCCACCGTGGTGGTTATTGGCGGTTGGATGTAGCCTACCCTTACAGTCATACACAGAGATCCCTCAACGAGAATAGAATCACTTACCGGACTCGCCACATAAGCAAAAATCATTTCCATTGCAAAGGGGGTTTAAGGTAGCAGTATAGTAGATACACAATGGCGAGGAAGTCAGAGAGAGACTTGCAGAAGTAGGCACGGGACCAGGAGACGAGATAATGGCATTGGCACGAGGTGCCACGCGAGATGGCCGTTGTGGAGATGCCAATGTGAGGGACGATTGAGCAAGAACAAGCAGCCAGAGAGAAACATCTGTCAATGACGCCAGCATCACCCTCTCTGCCATTTGTGCTCAAAATAATGCAATGGAAAGGGATATAGAGACAATCAGCAGCACAAGTAGCGTTAAAATGGTGTCAATGAAACGATACGTCGGCTACCGGCATGACTTTTAGTAGGAAAGGATAGTTAGCAGGAACAAATAACATTAAATGCAATAATAGCAGTACTACGGATGGGGTTGCTCGATATGCTCAAAAAGGTGTGACCTGCTATTTACTGTGCCTCTCGCAAGGGTCTCAATATCGTCGATCGTATAACAATAGCCGCATCCAAGATCAAGATCATATGCTCGTGTGGTGTGGCGATTTATTTTGCGCTACGCCCCTCACACTGAGACCTGACGTAAGGAGACTTGTCAAGTTTTGCCTAATATGAAAAGTGTGTGTTTCATTCTGCTGGTCCTTCATGATATGACCAAGAAAAGCCAAGTGTTGGAGGCCAAGCGGGTGAGCCCGAAACCTAGACAAATACGGGTCGTATTATAAAGTTGAGAGGACGTACAGCAATAGGGACTGATAGGAATGTGTTAGCTAAGATCTTGTAATACAGGAAGGGGGCTCGGCATATCATTCAAATGCGTGATTAGAGTTACGAGGGGCAAGCTTCGTTCTGCAATAATTGATTATCGATCGGGGATTGCCATGAACTCTGCGGAACATGTCTCGCACGTAGTGTTGCAGCCCATGAATTGGGGACCAGGTGTTCGCGATGAAACGGCTGATGGTCTCTGTTGGTACCAACGTATGACCCAGCCTTGGTAGGCATAACTACAGCCCTTCACTTTGATAAAGGAAGATCATTACAAAAAGGCCCATGGGAGGAATGGTGGTTGTGATGGTTAAGCCGGAGTTATTCGCACTGGTAGATGGCATTGTGTCGAGCTCTCAAGTAAACATCCACCGAAGTCGATAGTGGGAAGCATACAAATTAATTGTTTGCGAGCCACGAATGGGGCAAATGGCTTCAGGATTTGTTTGACGGTTCTTGCGGCTCGGTGCGCGGCCCATACTTTGCAGCTTTCCACCAGCATCTGGAACCAACATGGAGCGATTGATCGATAGTCAGAGGGGGCCTGGTCCGATCAAAGGTGTACAGCAGCGCGTATCAGGGTCGGAATCGTAGTATAGTATACTAAAGTACACCAACAATGCCGGATCATTATGGTTTGGATAGGCCATGCGAGCTTGGCAGGTTGAGATGCTGGGAATGTAGAAGCTAGAGTGTGAAGTATGAGTAAGGTAAATCTGAAAGACTAGGTCAAGAATAAAGTTGCGCCATTTCAGATAAGGCTGACCTGCTAAGCCTCAAAGAGTAGAGGAGTGAGGGCTCAAAGTACATACATAGTAGTCCTTCTAAACTGGGTCCTGTTTGAAGTTTCCAAGCTGAAAACAAGTTCCAGCAAATCCTACCACTTGTTCCTATAATATTGACGACGTGGCTTCGACGATGCCATAGCCTTCTTCCCCGCAATTCTGATTGTTGGTTGTGTCTGTGATGCCTACAAGTCGAAGGCTTTCAACGATGGTGAGCTGTCTCTCTGCGCTGGTAACTTGAGGACTGATGACGCTCTCATAGACACTGAGCGGGCCCTGCTGATGTTTTTTCTGCAGGAACATCGAAAGTTCCCCAGCACAACCACCTAGGACAGATTTCCAGATTCCCCCAGGCAACGCGCCTAACTTCATTAGTTGTCAGAGGTTGCTAGGGCCAACCTTTTGTTGTTAGATCTTGCCTCCAAAAGGCAAGCGCGAAACAGCACTAAACCGATGGGGACTTGGCAGGCACACGACACCACGCTCTCTTATTGATTTCTGGTCGAGCTACTATCTACTAGGTGTACTAGGGTTCAAAGATGGGGTTGTTGTTGGACATCGTTTGTTTTTGTTAGTTGTCCGTTGACACACTACCTTAAGCTGATAGTTCTAGGGGGCTTCCGCGCAGCTCAGGGGCTGAACCCCGCACTCTAGGTATAAAAATGGACCCCAAGATGTACCTCTTTTGAGCCTAGGGTGCGCGCCACCCTACCTACCGTAACGGAACCCGGCTCCGATTTGGAGCTGTGTGGAGTGATAAGAAAGCTCTGCGCCAACGTACAGCCTCCATAGCTATCAAATAAAGCTTGACTACCCATGAGACTCAGAGCCATCCACGCTGCAATACTTACCGTCGTACTTCAAGCACTACGAGCCTTCAGGTAGAAGGATTGAGCCCCTTACAGCCCTACGGGGCTGGACCTAAAGCAGGCAAAGCGGGCCCCGAAGATGGCCCAAAGACGGGACTCTCTGGGGGCCAATTGTCGTCGCCCCGGGTGACCAGAGTCAGAGGATGGGGGGTTCTGTTTAGGGTGCTTAAGTCCAGCCCTATGGGGTAGTACAGTCAAGGGGGTTTGTACAGTAAGAGGGTTAACCCTTCTAATCCTTCCCAGCCTTCAAAGACCCCGCCTATGAAGTGCCCTATGCATAAAAGGGTTCACCCCCCAACTGAAAACACCTATCAACTGAATAGCCCAGGGGCTGGACCTAAAGCTGGCGATACTGACCCCGAAGATACCCTAAAGCTAAGACGCTCGGGGAACATTCCAAGGGGATCCTCGGGGGCTCTTTTAGGGCCCGCTTCAGCAGCTTTAGGGCCAGCCCTATGGGGCTGTTCAGTTGATAGGTGTTTTCAGTTGGGGGGTGAACATCATGACAACTCTGGCAATCTACCCTCGCGTCAACTGCAACTTCACCTAACCTGCATCCCTTAAACCGAAACCCAAGCTATCTGTACACCACCCCATATCCCTCACCAATCATCGCAAAATATGCTGCTCGTCCTCAATCCTACCCATCTCCCAGCAACGCAACTCTTCCGTATACCAACTCCTCAGGAACGCTGACATGTAACGTCACATTACGCCACGCTACCCCCCCTATATTTCCGAAACCCCCACGTCGTGTTTTCAAGCTCGTCAATGAGCGAGCAAGCATCAGCATATTCACCTACACATACCAATCGCAGTAGCAACCTCTTCAAGTAGCCATGCGGCGCGAGGTCCCAACCAACCGCTCCCTCTCGCTCATCCATATTCAACGAATCAGGTAGATACCTCGCAGCTGTCCTAGCTGAGCCACCACATGTCTTACCAAGGTATCACGTAATCTCGCACCAACCACCACAAATAGCAACACCCATCCAACAAAAAAAATCCTCTGTTACCCACTCGATCATGTATGCAACCCTCTCTCACATCACCTCCCCGTATCGCTCTCGCAAAAACACTCACTCACGAATCCCCCCCTCTAATCATCCCCAATTCCCCACCCAGCACCAAAAAATAGATAGATACCATACCTTACTAAACCCCCCTCCATCACCTCTCCGCCGCACGCTGATCCCGCTATAAGTTGAGCTGCTGATCCCGCTGTAAAAAAATTTTTATAATGGGCTGCTGATCCCCCCAACCGCAGCGGAGCAGGGCTGAAATAAAGCACAGCTCCGCCGCACGCTGATCCCGTGGGATGAAACACGTCCACCCCGCGAAGGATGCTGAGTGATCATCATCGTTCTGACCATACCATAATCATTTCTTCAGCTCAACGGAAGATCATTAACAATGTATTCGGCATGGGGGCTGAAACGGATCTCGATTGACTTGGTAAAACAAATTACATACATGAATAAATACAAAATATATATATCAAACATCCGAAAAGAAGCGGAGCAGAAGTGAACTAAAATCCGAACTCTGCTCTTAAAGGTAAGGGTACAAGAACCTCATGCAATGCAGGAATGTTTTGTCACAAGCCATCCGTCGCATGCGTTATCAATCCCAAAAATTATGCACACAGTCCCATTCATACTCATTATTTTCTTCGTTTCAGCCTCATTCACTCCCACATAAATCCCGAACCCTTGCCCCGGCGCGCAGGCCCAAATACCGCATCTCACGTGATCAGCGCACTGTATATCTCGCGTTAGCAAATCTCATATACACACACACCAGCACGCAGATATAGGGTACACAAATACATACCCAACATTATTGACCGGCGGAGCATCATTCGCACCCTGCAAATCCGTGAAATTCTTCGTATTCCCCGCCGCATTGCCCTGATACGGCAACCCCTGCTTCTTACACACATTAAACATATCCTGCGGGACGGATTCCGTCTTCTGCAGGAGCAGCGGCGCTTCAACTATCGTAGCGAAGAATCCCGCGGTGAGATGCCAATCGATATGGCAGTGGAAGGCCCACACGCCGGGATTATCCGCTACGAAGCGGTACACCAGGTAGCCTAGTCCGTTCACTTTCATGACATCGCGGCGGATGGGGAATTGAGGGGGGTTAGAGGGGTGGCCGGAGTAAGGGGCGGCGGAGGGGCTAGAGGCAGGGGAGCGTTGAACCATTTGGAAGTTGTGCCCGTGCATATGAACGGGGTGGCCGCCGTCGTCGTAGTTGTTTACGACGACTTCGACGACGTCCATGTGGTTCAATACGAAGGCATTTGCGTATTGGCCGTAGATAATGGGATTTGTGGCCGAGGAGCCGGTTGAGAGGGCGGAGTAGAGAGAGGGGACGAGGGGTTCGACAAAGCTGTTGTTATTTATTGCGAAGCTGGTGAGTGTTAGGACTGGGTGGTTCTCCGAGGGAGAATAGGAAAAGGGGCTTTTGGGAAATGTTGGGGAAGGAGTCTTACCGATTTTGGTTGAAAAAAACGCCGGATTCGACGTTGAGGGTTATTTGGTGGGTCACGCCAGTGAAGAGAGGCGTGTGGTCATATGGGACAAGGGTATAATCATCAATGAAGCCGCTAGTGTAGGACGGGAAGGTTGGTGGTTCAGCTGGGAGGGGTTTCGTCGAGTTATATACAAGGTAGCCGGTTGCATTGAGAGGGTTTGTGCAGTCTGGGTAACAGTCGAACATGCTGGGGTCCATGGCGCCGATGAAGGCGTAGTTTTGGTTGGTGGATTGTTTGGCGGTTATTAAGACGCTCATGCGTTGGCCAGCAGTGAGATATACAAGGTCAGTTTGCTGGGCTACGGTGTAAACGCCATCAACTTCAATGATGGTCATTTGATGCTGATCAAACTTGACAAGGAAGGAGGCGAACGTGGACATGTTGATTATTCTGGTCATGTAAGTTTTGCCGGGGGTGAGATTGAAAGACGTGGTGGCATTGTCATTGAGAATAGCGGAGTCAGGAATCGGTTCTGCGCCGGAAGGATTGGCTGTTACAGATAGGAAAGGGCCGATAAGTTCTGGGACTTGTTTGTGATACCAATCTGATACGGTGAGAACGAGCTCGTCGTCAATCTTACTCGCATACGGGTTTTGTGGATCCGTTATTAAGAGCGGGCCGCGGAAGCCATCAGGATACTGGCCTCTGTTGTGGGAGTGATACCAGTAGGTACCAGGCTGCTGGATCTATCCACGTGTAAGCCTTGGAAATTCATACAAAGAAGCTTAGGTGGAGCTTACAGCAAAAGAATAGGTGAATGATTCACCAGGTCCAATTGGGCATTGAGTCGTCCCTGTCGGGCCGTCACTCGGATTGGTTCCATTCTGAAAAAGACCGTGGAAATGCATTCCAGTGGTCTCATTCCCAAGCTGATTGGTGAGAGTCAGGGTGACTTGTTCGCCCACATTTGCTTGTATTGCTGGAGGAGGGAATTGGCCATTGATACCAATTACAGGTCGGACTTTCATGCCGTCGGGGTTTGCTGAGACCCATGTGGCTGCCCAGTTCAAGGTAACAGCATATGTACAAGTGACATAGCTCAAGGTTGCGAGTAAACAAGCGTTGAGCAACATCTTGAATGGATTGGGACTAGTCGAAGATTAATCTGCGGAAGTGGACAGAAGTGTAGGCGTCGAGGACCTTTAAATATTCATTCTCGAGACGACAAGTAACCAGGCAAATTCGTTAAGGGACCATCCACATCAACTTCAACGGTCATATCGCGTAATGGCTCAATCGCGTGGCACCCTAGTTCCCAATAATCCTATTGCAACTAGCAAGGACTATCATTACTAAATCCGTCTTAATTATATCCCCTGCTGGACAGTCAGCACCAACAGCATAGGATATTTCCCGCGAAAGTTCGGGACAGCCATGTTCGAGACCCGGCTATCCAATCATGCTAATCAGGCTGTCGTGAACGTCATGTAAAAGTCCGGCCAGCTAAGCGATATGCATGGCCAATCTCGTTGATAGTACGTTGCAACACCAGGCAGGAACGGAATACAAAAAGAAAGTGGACCAATCGTATCATTGTATGGACGATGATGATGGTGCACATGTAACGGGAATCCGCGAGATTGCAATACGAAAAAGGAAAGACTGGCTGAGTTGTGCATGCGAGATGACTCAAGACAATACGAAGGTCGTAGAACTACAGTGACTATAGTAAGACGGACTTGCAACTGAGGAAATTAAGTGACGGATTGAGTGTAAAAGAATAGGCACCACGGTAGCCTGTTCGACTTGCTGACTGTGCTGCTTAGGCTGAGCCACGCGACCAAGCGTGATGTAGGTACCTGCGCCAGGCCCCACGAACTTGCTGTAGCCTACGTAGGATGCCGACCGCTACCAGGGAACAAACTTGCCAAAATTCAACCCCTAGGAGAATTGTTGCTATCAATTTAGGATTTAGATGCAGCGCGAAGAACTCCGAATGGTTCTCTCCGAATGGTTCTCTCCGAATGGTTTTCTCCGAGCGGTTGTCTCCGTGTCATTGTCTCCGAGATGTAGAGAGAAGGTCTCTGTGGCTTAGGTCTGGATTCGACCTGGCTCATCGGCACTGAGCCGGTGAGAATGGTAGGGTGATGACAGATGGAAGCTGGTAAGTGTTGAACCTTGCAATAAATTCATTCATGACACCACCTCGTACCTTTCACACTATACCTTTGCCGCCCATACCGAGAAGGGAAAGGAACACGGGACGTTTGACAGGACGAATTCTAGTGGCGGCTGATGCACATGCGCGGGGAAAGCTTCAGTGGGGGCTACCTAAGGTAGTGAATCTGATGTTGTGGGAACTAATGGTAACTAGCGATTTGCCGTCACATGGTAGTTGCGAAGCGTTTTCTAGCTGCTATAGCTGTTCACTATGCTATCACGTCAGCAAGGACCGGAACCCAACCGCCTGCTGGACTTTGCTGTAATAGCATCAAATAACCGAGGAGTCAGCATGTATCCAGCATGTATCCAGCATGAATGAAGTTGTTGTTACTGTGACGGCGACATCCTTTGATACTATTATGTCATTGTTATCTCTGTCCCGATTACCAGGTTTCTCACTTTTGAGGCGCACCTCGCCGCTCCTCGCCGCTCCTATGCAGGAATCTCGATTAGGGTCTTGGCACCTTCGAACTCTCCAATATCTCTTCCCGCAGACGTGCTGACAGAGTAGAAGTGGCAAACGGAAATAACGAAGTTGGAGAGTGGGGACGATCCACAACCGCGTTGAGTGCGAATTTTCCTTGGCGCTAGGAGTCCGAATGCCAGTCAGTCGTCTGATCAATTGTACTCGTGACGGGGATAACTCTGGAAAGAGTCTTGTTCCAAGGGTCGCCTGAGAATCTCTGTAGCTTCAGCCATCCAACATGAGTAAGCGCTGCGCTGACATAGCGCGAGGGGAGTGGTGACTCTGCATGTGAATGAAGACCGTACAGAGCGATGGAGCTGGTGTACGCTGTCGCTCTTCTGCCCTATCACCGGAGTGATAGGGACTACGCAACCCATGTGGATGGTTGCTTTCGATAGTCCCGTTTCCCCTCTTTGAGGAGATGAAGTTGTTGCCTGCAGACTCCCAAGACGGCGGCATTCGCTACTTATGCACATACCAATATATCTATTAGCGGGATGATCCATTACCGAGCCGGTATTAAATCTCCACGAGTTGCCATCCCGGGCTACCATGCAAGAATGTACTTAATATTCAGGGGCTAGTCGGCCCTATCTTTGGGCCCTGGGCCCTGGGCCTTGGGCCGGATCCTTGCACACAGCAATGGATTGATGCAGGAAAAAGGCTCTAAAGTTGTTAAGCGATAAGGCTAGCTGCTCTGGTGAAAATACGGGCCCTGAGGAGAGGAAGGCGTGGGTGACAATCGGACAGTTGATCTCCGAAGAGCTCGGCCGAGGATGATTGGATCGGCTCTCGGTCAAGGAACTGATTCTAGTCCGTATCCGGTTAGAATATACGTCGAATTTTGACAGCCTGTATCTTACCTTAAGCTGGGGATTGCAAACGAATGAAAGCCTCTCAGATGATGAATTGTTGATCTCGCACAAACTCCACCATACCACTCCACTATACCACCATACTCTCCTCTACTGACGAACCTCTCGCAATCTCAAAGCATTGTAATCATACATGCTTGTTTGTCCCATTTTCAAGTCCGATACACTCCACCAGAGAGGATGCCGGCAACAACAGACGGCCTCAGGATGGAACCTACCTCATCAGTCGAATTAAGGATCAACTTTCGATACAAGCATTAGAAAGACATATAGTCATTATGATCCCAGGCTACGCAAGCATGGCTCCAATGGGTTGGACATTGACTCCTGTTCAAACGATTAATGCTTCACCGTCACCGAAGGAGCCGAACTGATGCAACTTTAAGCGCATCCATCTCGCTGCATCTACCTCTATGACGGCTATCATCGTCATATCGCCGACCATCACCTCCATACCCGTTGTCAAGGCATTCATACATCCAGAATGCTTCCCAATTTAAAAGGCAGGCCTCCAGTGATTCCACAGGGGTCTATCATACTTGTCACTGGTGTCAATGGGTTCATTGGAAGCCATGTGGCAGATCAACTCATTCAAGCTGGCTACATCGTTCGCGGCACCACCAGAAATATCGACAAGACAGCTTGGTTGAAGGACATGTTCGATGCAAACTATGGTCGAGGCAAATTCGAGGCTGTCGTGGTGGAAGACATGGCAGAACCCAGAGCTTTCGAGGAGGCTTGCAAAGGTCTTTCGCCTTCCAAAGAGCTATCATTCTTAACTGACATGCCCTCGCCGTGTAGGTGTCGCCGGGGTTGCACACGTTGCCTCAAATATAACGTTCGACCCAGACCCCAACGATGTCATACCGGGTGTGATTGCAGGAGCTCTGAATGCCGTATCCGCTGCCTGCAAAATACCATCTATCAGACGCTTCGTCTATACATCTTCATCGGCAGCCTTGTTAATGCCAGAACCCAATGTCGAGCGGAACATCAGCACGGAAGATTGGGACATTGAGGCTATTGAAGCAGCGTGGAAGCCGCCACCCTATGAACCCGAAAGAGGTTGGCCAGTATACGCCGCGAGTAAGACCGAGGCAGAACAGAGGATTTGGAAATTCATCAAGGAGGAGAAACCTGGCTTCGTCCTCAACACCGTATTGCCAAATTCGAACTTCGGCCAAATCTTCTCAGCCCAGCAAAGAGCATCAAGTGGAGGTTTGGTTAGAAAGGCTTACTATGGCGATATCACGGGGCTCAAGTCTTTGCCCCCACAATGGATGGTAGACGTGAAGGATACTGCTCGACTCCACGTTGCTGCGCTGATAGATCCCGAAGTTGAGAACGAGCGCATCTTGGCTTTCGCTTGTCCATACAACTGCAATGATATTTTGGCATGTTTACGGAAGCTATATCCTGACAAGGCATTCCCCAACAACATTGAGGACGACTCCAGGGATTTGAGCAAGGTGGATAATAGGAGAGGAGAGGAGCTGCTGAAAAGGTTTGGAAGGCCAGGCTGGACGGGTTTGGAAGAGTCAATCCAAGAGAATACTGCATGCTTTGGATGAACATGTTAGAGGACAAAGCCTAGTTTTATTGCAGATCGAACTTCTATTGGGGCTACTAGCTCCACTTGGCTTTTCGAAAGACGAGCAAGTATGAGCAGGTTATGACTAAGCTATGATTCGAGGCTTCTCAACAGTAGAATGTGTGAATGCACGATAATGATCATTAAATAAGCAGAGACTCACAGTTCCGCAATGAAGATCGTATTGAAAGTGGTCAGCATGTAAAAGATAGGGCGATGTCGAAACAACCAATCTATGTGTAAAGATTGCCGTTCATAGCAGTCGTTATGTGTTCATGCATGGATCAAACGCTAAATATCTGTGGTGATGCAAAGGCAAGTTTTCAATGAGTGACAACCACCTCCATAGTGGTTCAGCACCGAAGTTTTGACTCCTGGATCGGCAAATTCCGTGGATCAATTATGTCGTCTAAGGTAGGCGATCGACTTTGGGCTATCTCTAGGGCCCTTTTCGCTTCCTCTGGGCTTCAGCCCTATCGGTCGGGCCATTAGGGGTCAACCCTTCTAAGCGCGCCCGTAAGCATGCCGCAACACGGGCCCCTAAGGCTGACCCTAGGCATGGCTCGTCGGCCAGTTCCCGAGTCCTTGTTTGTGCTCTTTTGGTCCATTATTTTACTACCTTCTAGCATCCATCTTATTATTTCGGTCATTTACCCTATTATGTCTCTTATTCGTCCTCTTCCGGCTTGCCTCGTTGCTTTGTGATTCATTAATAGCCTATCTTCCTCTTGCTTAAGGAACACGCTCACGAACCCACCAGCCTCTGGGCGACGCTATCGGATGTCCACTGCCGGTCATTGCCACGAATTCGTCTTTAGGTCTGGGTACTGAAGATAGTCATTTGAGGATTCTATCTATCGATTGCCCGAGAATCCATATCGTAGAAGATGGATCAGGAGATGGCTAAGGGGTTCTGCCCAACCTATCTGTCAAAAGCCATAAAACTCGGATTATCTTCTCCACTCCTAACCAGACTTGCATTCAAATGTACTGGAACGGTAAAATTCTCATTGGGCTGGCTATCTCCTACCGAACTTGTGTTCAGTCCAGTCAACCGTGGTCCAGGATGCTGAAGAGTAAATCTGAGAAAGACCTGATCCGCCACTTCCTCCACGATTTGCCCACCGTCAGCATTCTTGTCTTCGCCAACACAATGACTTTCGATAGCAAGAAGAGCAAGCGTGATAGTATTGCGGTTGATTTTAAGAGCCTTAAAAGGACCGGAGTGACCGGAGTAGTCCATCGTGAAGAGGCAACCATTGCTCTCGACTCCGAGGGGACAATGGATGAAGTTGGGGTTAGGCGGCGTTCTGTGTATCAAATAATAAGTGGGAAGAGGATGATGTGTTTCGAACAGCAAGCCTGTTGTTAAGCAAGCCAACGGGATGAGCGCTGGGCCACGGCCTGATGTTGGCTCGTAGCATGTAGGGTCCGGTAACGACGACCAGGTTGCTGGTAGGAGTATGACGATAAGCATAATGGAAAATCCTAAAATAGGGCGCATGCTGGCTTGCTATCAATGGAGCGTAGGTGCTCCTAGGTAATGGTTCAGAGATTTTCTCGCCCATTAATGGGATCGACGTACCCGTGAGATCTCTAAAAGGCAGAACAAGAGTAATCGAGCGCTAATGTTTCAGCTCTAGTAAAAGTGCAGTTGTCTTTGACTTGGATCTCTTATTCCGTTCGGTCAATGGATTGCAATTCTTAGAATGGCATTTGTCAATCCTGGTGTAGCATTTACCTACGCAATGGATTGGCGAATCAATGACATGATCTGCGGTAAACATCTTATGCGCCAGCTAGCGACGGTTTCACGGCACAAAGCATATTTCCTTGTGCTCTATGGGCATTCGTTGACTTTTGGAACTACTGCAACGCTGGCTATCAATTAGCCCGCGGTCAGATCCACGCACTAGGGTCATGCATATCTATATACATCAAAGGCGTGTGGGCAGGGAACAGCAGAGTGTAACGATCTTCAACACTAAGATATTGATTGACAACAGTATTAGGCCGCACCGCCAGAACCACTTGCTCTAGCTCGACCCAGTAGACCCTTGTTTAACGGGAGTAAGGAGAAGATTCGAATCAACATCAGCTGCATCTGCAGAACTCCCATTCCCGCCACTCAGTGTAGTTGGCGGATGTGTAAGAGAGAAAGTGATGGAGCTTCCGTCCGAGAGTTTCAGCACGAGCTCCCCTCCATCAACATTGTTTTTCGTCACGCACTCGGAATTGATGAACAGTAACGCAGATATCATGATGTGCCGAGGGCATTCAAGTGCCACATTTCGGAGCTTTGGAGGCCTCCAATAGTCCATGCGGAAGTAGCAACCATCTTGCTCCATGGTTAGGGGACATTGGATCCAGTCGAAAAAAATTGGTGGCCCGTGGGTCAAATCCCATGTGATATCAGCATATTTTGCGGTAATTGCGTTTGCTACTTTTATGCAGGCGATGCCGGAAAGTGGCTTTGCGTATCCCGAGGTTGGCTCATAGCATGTAGGGAAGATGCTCTTGGTGGGTGTTGAACTTGAAAATGGCGTGAAGAGGGTCAGGAAATATATAAACAGATACATGATCGATGCCATGAGTTGTTGCTGACGCCTTGGCTTTGACACTGGAAAGATCGAAGAGTTGGCGATTTCACTCATTGTGTGTAAGGTAACTCATGGGCCATATGTAAAACTTCAAGGACCTGTTGGTCTCAATCACTCTGGGCATCTGAATTGAAATTGTGTCTCCAGCTTGGCCCTTCCAGCACTGATGGCCCACGTGCGGGTTATAGGAGACCATTATTGCTCGTGACCAGCATCCGATCATGACGTGTGGGATGGCGGGTTAAGTTGTGTTATTTTTAACTGCGGTAACCGCCGACGTTTGCGCCAGTTGAGCCAAAGGCGAGACACAAAACAGTAGGGTCTCTTAAATTCTTTGGCGCTTCGATATTCTAAGCTCATTGTAGCTAGTGGCTCCAGAGGAATAATCCTTGAATGCTGTTGCATGGGGAATTCTGTGCATGCAAGACGCATACACGCGGCTGTAAAGTACGGCAGACTCTTTGCCGGCGATCATCCTATCTGATGCTATCGCATGTTGCCGCAAATTTTTGCAACCGACAAGTTGGGCATACTCCGCATACAAAATGAATTGAAGAGTTTCCGGCTTTAGCTTTTTGTTGTTCGCATGCGTCGTAATGTGTTGAACTTGGTGAGAGCGGCTTGTAGGTGGTATCAAAGCCCTAGCACCGTGTAATGAGGACCGGACCCTTCTACATGCTTCTACTATGTCAGTTTAAATGATACTCATGAACTATCTACCGGTGCTGCAACATCAGCCAGATGAGTCCGACTACTATTTGACCCGTCCAGATTTTGCAGATAGGCAGAGTACGACACGGACGAGGAGTTATTGCCCAGACTTGCACTGCCATTAAAATTTCCAAGAGGTTGCTTGGGATCAATGACCCTTGGATACCTCACGCTCATGTATGCGTTCAGAACGTCTTGAAATTGTGCGCCGTTCATCCAAACGAACATCGAAACCGCTGGTACGCCAACCATACCTAATCGAGAGTCAACATGTCGACAAAACGATGCTATTCTGCCCTTCCGTACTTACTATTGATAGTAGTCGCACCACCCTGATTAGCAAATGAACATGCGTTTAAAAGCTGAAGTCCAGCGAAGTTGATAGTGGACCATGTTAAAAGTGGGGGTGTGGAATCCCGAACGTAGGTGGTAAGAGCAATATTGCAGCTTCCTAGACCCTCATTTTAGTCTTGTAGGGTTGAACATCGCTGAAATGATGTGGTGTGTTCATCATATGGATACATAGATCTTACCATAACCCCAGAGTTTCGGGAGTTGTATGGAATTGGTTTGGACGTCTGAAGGCCGGGGATCTGTGAAAGCTTGCCAATTCGAATGAGGGGGAGCTGTGAGAAGCGGGTTTTCAATGAAGTATCTGGCATAATGATCCGAAAGCGGTATAGAAGTTAAAGCTTGTAAACAGTCCACATAGGCTGGACGGCCGTATATCGCATCGCTACAGATGATGTCGGCAAAAATGGTCGGAGCAGCGAGGAGTAATAAGATGGGACATAATAGAGACCACATCAGGTAGGACTGGAAATATTAGAGCCAGAGCAGGGCACTCTGTGGAGTCGTGGATCGTGCGTACAGGCGTTATATTTCTAGGTTATGAATGGGACTTCCATGTAAGTGAAATAAACCCTCTCGCTAAATTGTTCTTCCGCCTTCATAGCTGAATAGCCACTGACATATGCGGATGGCTGTCGCGACAACGTTTCAAAGACTCAGATCCGCCACTGTTGTCCACAAAATAGTTCATCTCCGTGTAGGCGCCGCCGCCTTAGATAATTCACAAGCCGCTTTGACCATGAAGGATTCTCGAGCGGAATGAAGGGCACTTGATTTAATTGCAAGGACAGACAAACCATTCAGCAATTCCATCATGGTTTCGCGATACCGTCTCAATGTTATCACCTTCATTCTCAGTCTCATGTTCTGTCACTGTGATGCTGTGGGGCCTTTCTGCTCTGCCGCACTTTTCGGCAGTCCACCCTTCAGCGACTGTGTCGCGGCCTTCAATAAGATACCATTTTCTGCTTCCTACAAAATCAGTCCTACCGCCACAAAATTTCAGCTTTATAGCGAACCTCAGTACCTTAATCCGCCATTCGGAAGAGTCATCAATCGCTATGCACCAAGACCAATAAACCAAGTACCCAAGATCTGGCAATTCAGTAGGTTATAGTGCACCTCTGCGGTCAGTGCTTTGTTGAAATCTCACCGTTGCATAGACGAGTGTCGCGTTGCGCTCATGAGCTACGGTGACGGGCGTCGCCATGGCGTCAGAGCTCTGTTCGGTGCGAGCTGGAAGCAGGTTTTAGTGCAGCTAGAGGAGATTCAACAATGCGTGTTTCCGACGCCAGGTCGCATCCCATCTGGAGGGTGGACACCTTTCGTTTGTAAGTCAGAATTCGGTTTGGCCTCCGACAACTCGCTTCTTCGCTAACGGGTAGTCCCTCAAGCACAAACTACTATGAACCCAGTAGCAGCCTTGTACATATACTCCGCGAATTCACCATTCGTAGTCTATGTGAATCGGTATATGACTACTGGCTGGGCGGTCATGCCGCCTAGGTCTGAAAGCCAGCTTATCAGTCTCTTGGGCAATCTTTCATCGATCACGAACCAAAGTATTCCGCCGAGTTCCCTAACGCCAATCATACCGGTGAATGTGACGTTTCTAGATCAAACGGACTAGCGTCTATGTTATCGTCCTTGTCATGACCGTGAATGCACGCTATTACCTACTCATGGTGTTGTACAGGGATCTCAAAATCTGTTATGAATGCGTGAATGGTCTTGCATATCAGGACTTTAGACGGCGTGTTGGATCCGGTGATGAATTTTCAGTGTCTGTTGCGTAAGAGTGATGGAGAGCATGACGCAAAATAGATGAGTATGTTGTGCTGTTGCATAGGAGTGACGGAGACCATGCTTCAGAACCTATTAATACCTCGCAAATCCCAATGATATCTCTTCTTCTTCTGCAATAGCCTATCCGCTGCATAGCCAACTCATGGCTCTGAGGACATATTAGTTCAGCAAAAGTGGTGCTTCTGTCCGAGCCCTAATACTAGGAGGCACGCTCCGTTACCTAACCATATCCGCCACTCACCATCCCTGCACATCATCACCTTGGCAATCTTGGAATTCTGGCTGAAAAGCAATATCTGAGGGTAATTTTTCTACGTATGTGTCAGAACACACTAACTCTGACACAAAAGGGAGCTTTTTGAGAAAATAACAAGTCCGTCACTGCTCTCCAGACGAGGTGCTCGAGAGGACGCGCAGCTTTCAACATGTTTTCGCGGAGAGAACGCAAGTGCAGCATCCTAGTGGCATCCTTACAACAAGCTCCATTTTCTTGAACGACCTCCTAAATTCACCATTCAGCACGATGCATCGATGCGTCACTTCTATCTCCTTTGAGTCTTGGCCACCTCGAATGCTATGTGAATCGTCCTTGAAACCCCTTCATCGATCAGGTTGAGGACTTTCGTGAAGTCTACTAAACCTTTGGTCACTCGATGGACCATCTAACCATAAAAAGCTCTGTTCTCCTCTCATACTCCCACTTCTGTCATTCTACCTTGGTCTCTCACCTTACTGCTTATGACATTGATATCAAGCATAGATTTATTCTCTCTTCTTATTCTTACATTTTTCCACCTTCTGTCAACAACCATTGACCTCTCTGCCATGAGTCTATTATCGAACCTACCTCCGCTGTTCTTACGTACTCAGGTTTCATTGGGCCCGAGTATACTCACACCCTGATCCAAACACCAGGGAGTCAACAGTAGGCTGACGACGCTGAGATAGAACACACCGCTGACGATCTAATCTGACTTTGTCATGAGGGAATCATACGACCAGCGGCAAGTAACCACCCAGCCAGAGTGAAACAACTACTGCACCTTAACCCATCCGGAAAGTGGCCTGTACATCTTTGCAGAAATGGGTTGTCACATAGTGGAGGTTCTGACACCATCACGATCGCCAGCACTTCGATGCATACGAGCAGCATCGCGGGTATCTTTTCCCTTAGCACTTATTGATTCGGTCGACTTCCGTCGCTAATCTCCTCGCAGGTCCTGTACAGATACCGATATGGAACACCGCCGCAGCAACCTGTCATTTGACTGCAGTTCCGAGATCAGTTTGATATTCCATGGTTGATTTTGGTCAAGTGAGCCAGGGACTTTCTTGCTGCTGCCAAAATCACCAAGACCGAGTCCGAAGTGGACAAACGAAAGGTGACTACTGGAAGGACTCCGAGAATTAGTGAAGCTGAACTTGTCCGGAGCTATCAATATATACATACACAGATATCTTATCATCAGCAACGAACGAATATAATGACAGGTGTTTGAAGACGGAGGCATGGGATCACTGGCCATCACTTCCCAAAAGAGCGAAAGGTAGCCCCCGGAGAAGGCCAACCAGAATGGATGTTGGCAAACGCTACTACCACGGCTCCTCCTGCTCTTCCAATATTAAACCCACGGGTGTTACCATGGGTGCTACCGAGAATGGCATGAGAAGGAAAGCGGATAGTCTCACAGGCATCGCAGACCATGAGTTACCGAGACTACAAACAGATGACAGTCCACACGACACATCCTTGAGCTCCCGCTGATCAGTCATTGAAAGATGGATGTCCCCTTTACTACGGAGCACCACGAAGCTATTAGTGTTAAAAATAGACAAACATCAAAGTTCTTCGACTCAGACGGATTCTGACAACCTCCAATAATCCATTAGCAGATTTCGGCTCATACTGCACCCAAAAGTCAAAGCCCAGTTCATAAGGTCTTTCTTGGTTTGAGGCAGCAAGCTAAGTTAGCTAAGTGCATGTTGTGACCTATGAAAGGAGGACAGAGTAGAAGAGCCATACAGTGAATGGCGTCGACGTACCTCCTTTCCTAGAGCTCACCGCCTTCAAGTCCCGTCCCAAGTCAGACCACACTAGTTACAAAGGACCAAGGCCGAGCGACCTCGCCACACTTTACTCCAATAGCAAGCCAAACCGCACGAGATGCTCTCGCAAAGGGTAGAGCGCAAGTCGCAGTCAATATCGCCTATTCAGTCGCTCTTCAGAATTTTAGGCCTGGGAGTAAAACATCATCTCAGCGAAGGGCACGTATCGCTGTATGTACATCATCTCCAGTTCCACAGCACAAGATGGGACCTTCTGTCTTATGGGCACCGACACAATGTGTTGTCGCCGATATTGAGCAAAACCACTCTGGCCCCGCACAAGCTCCAAGTTGCCCAAATGGCACGCGGGTACACTCTTTTCTGAAGACTTTCTGGGGGATCACGATTGTTACGAATGATTTGTAGCAAGCAATGCTGGGGCTCGGGTGCCGAAATCACAAAGGCTGCTCGGGTGAATTCAACATCCTTTCAAAAGAGGAAATCAACTAAGGCTTTTCCTAGTTAATCGGGAACCTATGTTCACTTCTCCGGAAATTTGGAAGGAGACGTCTTTGTCTACCACTTACGGACGACATGTACCGTATATATCGCGATGTTTGAAGCATTTTTGGTGGCAAGTTCTAATTGTTCTTTTTTTCAACCCACCACAGTACGCTGCTGATATCCCTCTTCGTGGTACCTCATCTGCCGATAAACACAGATGTCGACAAATGAAAGCGTCCTGCAGGACATGGTCGAGCAGCTTTTCCAACTATGGATGATGGCAGAGACGCCGACAAGGGCTCGGCACTATGATGGAGTGCATGATATTACGTGCAAGCAGCTCACAGCAGTCCAACACCGATTGATTCTTTCGAACGGCTTGAACTTCTGACAAGATACCATGGATGATAGCCTAGAATCGGTGGATGGTGATGGATTTTCATGCTGAGTTCACCGTAAAAATAAGAGACTCCTTTTCGAGCCCAAGGTGGCCTCGAAGCGTGGTCAGCAACAACGCAACAAATGGCGAGGACCAAATTCAGAATTACCGGAGCACCGCCTATCGAGTCGCTTATGCTCCAACTCGTGTCGAGAAGACCTCTCAAAACCTAGGTTAACGACAAAGCGCATTCGAAGTTTTGCCTGCCATCGTATTTCGAGCAATGACTACAGGAAGACCAAGTTTAATCCAAACGATGACTTTGGTCGGTTGTTGGCTGACGGTATGGATGAAACCGCGAGACATCATGAAAGCTCATTGTAAAGAGTCGATGATCCAGGCTACCACATATCATCTTAATCGACTCTCCTTTCTTCCCCGTATCGGGCAAGTCCTGTTCTGTCATTCGTCAGATCAACATGGCCGAGCAAGCTCCGGCAGTCGGTGGTGAAGATGGCATGCCTCCAGAGGTAAACAACCCTTCCAACACCAAATCCGGCGGGAAACCTGGACTGACCTGATCGTCTAGCTCTATGATGCTCTTCTGCTCTTTGTCGTTGGGGTAAATCCCTCTGAGCAGTCATTGAACGAAGCATTGAGCAACTCACCACGTTCTCTGGAGGAGGTCTCCGCCCGACTGGCAGAAATTACGACTCAGCTTGACCAGATCGAGGAGCTGTTCGGATTGCCTGAACCAGCTGACGTTGAGACACCACTCGATCTCATGAACGTTGAGGCCGAAGAGACGTCCCAGGACGACGACCCAACGTACACCCCTTCAGGGCAGAGCAGCTCCACCAGGTCTGCATCACCAACCGTCACCACCACCGCCACCACATCTCGCTCCGCAACACCGAGACCCCCAATACCTGGACCCGCAACACCTAGACCCACAACACCTGGACCCACAACACCTGGACCCACAACACCTGGACCCACAACACCTGGACCCACAACACCTGGACCCACAACACCTGGACCCACAACACCTGGACCCACAACACCTGGACCCACAACACCTGGACCCACAACACCTGGACCCACAACACCTGGACCCACAACACCTGGACCCACAACACCTGGACCCACAACACCTGGACCCGCAGGGGGAGAACGTGCCCTGGTGAGTAAGACTGACCCTAAAGATGGGGATGGGCATACTAACGCGTGAAAAGGTCAAGAACAAACGGAACTCGAGATCGAAAGCCCCACCCCCCCAAGCTACGTTGACCGGAGCCGACTTCAAGACGGTATCATTGAGTCCCCAGAAGCCAAACACCGTCCTCTTTCAGGAGCTGCTGCGGCAGGCTAGGACTGACTACGGCTCGGAAAAGGGGGCTCTCGAGATCATTGACTGGTACGCCAGTATTTTCCGTCCTAAGAATATCAACCAGGTCATCAAGCTTCTCCAAGAAACCGCCGATGCACCACCACAAGACTTCCGCCCCGTCGACCCCACCGTACCACAAGCGATTGGAGACATAATTAAAGACTTCACCTGCCTACTGAACTGGAATACGTCGGAGAAGCTCTTGACCCTTCACCAGATGCTCTCCTACCAGACCCTAGCCTGGAAGCGGCTTGTGGACTTCTCGCGAGACCCGGACTCGGCAGTGTCCCGTTTTTGGGTGGCACGGGCACAGGAGCTTAACCTGACCACAAAACAGCAGGGGGACGCGTTGATCTCAGCCCTGCTCACCCACGAAATCTACCAGACCACCCCAGCCAATCCAAGATTCATCAAGCAGCGGGCAAACCTAACCTACCATCGCGGAGTGGGGAAGGTGGTCCGCTATGTCACCAAAACCTGGAAAACCGAGATATTGCTACTGTTGCTATCCGACACAATCAGTTGGTACGAGTGGTCCCCCATCACTGACTGCCTGAGTAGCCATCGCTAATACGACTACAGGTTCCATGGTCTAATCCGACCCAACATGGAGATCATGAAACGCATCTCCGAAGGCCTAGCCAGGGCCGACGATTATTGGCAGGTCCGGAGGGCTGTCAAGCACCATGTTCTACCCGCGATCCTGCAGGGCTATAAGTCTGACATCAACCTTATGAACGCCGCTCACGCAGAAGAGGATCTTGATCGCGGAGATCCGCCGCGCGCTTCGGCCTCGGGCCTTGCTTGCTTGGAAAGGGAATTGGGAAGAAGGGAGAAGCTGGCCGGCCTCGGAAGCAGCTTACGGGGGCGATTGGGCCTGGTGGCGCCACGATGAAATTCGTGGCAATGGAATACCCCGTGACCTGAACCTCCGCCAACTCTCGCCCTCTGCCTGGTGTGCCTGGGGAGCAATACTCTCACAGATGTCACGAGCCTCGGTGCGTGGAGCCCAGCCATGGGTGTTGGGAGATGGAAGGGCCAAATAAGGCCAGAGATGTGTGTCGTGGGGGCCTGGTATGGCTTCTCAGTTGGGGGGACAGCGACGTTGGGTGGTCCGACAAGAGTTCGGACTCGAGCGATGATGAGGACTCTGTCACGGTCGATGTGGAGAACGATAAGGACGATGATGGTCCAGACAATCGGGTTGGTGTGAGAGTGCAAGAGCTGGATGATGATTTAAATGTGCAGACGGAAGGCGTGGAGCTGAATGGACCGCCGCAGACGGTGGAAGAAGAAGATAAGGAGAGTGCCATGCAGGAGAGTGACTGGAAATATGGTAGGGACCTGACATGTACTTTCAAAACCGATACTAGGGAAGGACATGAAAATGGTCCCAGGACTGCTCCCGAAATACAGCAGAGTACTAGCTGGCAAAAGAATACGATACACTCACTCACCCAACAGATTATCCGCGGAGACCTGGGGTATTGGCTGGCCTATGTGGCGCTGCAGCCGCGTGTATCATGTCGGACAATTTCATACCGTCAATACGTACCTGCCCACTCTCGACCACAGCTACGATCAAGTCTTGCAGGCGCGCTCAGCGCGTAAGAATAGGCATGGGAAAGGGAAGCATCGTCCAAAGACCTCATTCAATCAAGTACACGAAGAAGTCCTGCTGGGCACGAGTCTGGATTGTATTCGAGGAGTAGGGGATTGGCTGAAGACGATATGGTGGGACAACTGGCGGTGCAGGCCAACAAAACCGTAATCAAGGAGGACGTGACATGAATGCAGCTCATCGATACGCAAATTGCCATCAGAGAAGAAGAACACAAGGCCTGGCGGGAGCAGCGGGAGGCGAGAGGCGAAAGAGGATCCGTTGAACAAGTACGACCTGGTGGGGTTGGTGTTGCGCTGGAAAGTCGGCGATCTATACCGGCAAGTCCGGGACAACGCTCTGCCCGACATGACTGGATTAACGTCCACTACCCCTTTTCCAAAGATCAACGAATCTTGGTGGAGCAGCAACGCGGCTTCGAACTTGAACTTCCGGGAGATTATTCGGTTGCAATTTGCCGAAGATAACGGTCAGCCAGAATGACTCATCATTCTAAAAAGATGATTAGTACAAGTCAAATCGTAATACTTACATGGAGTGGCAATTGGAGGTAGCAACATACTTAGGTATACATCATCCCAAAACATTGTTAGAAAATATCTTTTCTAAAAAGCATGTCCTCCCTAGCTCGTCTAGATGGGGTAGTAAGAAGGTGGACTCCCCTGGTCCTCCTGGGGATGGGGGGCCTTCAGGTCTGCTCGACCTTATTGTCGGACACCCACGAAAAGCACCACGATTGAAGATATCTCAGATCGCCGCCTGCTTGCGCACTTTGGATGTTCCATTAACCTTGCTCTTAACATCGTGCTTTTCTGGCGGATGGGTACTGCAACCCGAGTTGAATATCTCAGCCTTTACACCGGCTTTATGGAGGAGAGACAGATGTGGATAATGATGACGAGTCGGATCTCAGCTACCACGAGTACGACGATAACGATGACGAGGACGAGACCATCAGCATCGACGACAGGCTTAAGGAGGTCCCCTCTTGGTCCAACCCAAGCCCAAACCTCCCCTCCAGGTCAAAGTCGGAGGCGGACAAAAGCAAAGCTTCGCAACCTCGACCTAGCCCCTCCAACCCTCCCTCTAGCCCCCCTCCTTCCCGTACCTCTCGCGCTGGTCTAAAGGCATAGCACTCCATCCCCACCGGCATTATAATTGGCAGGTGGAAGGGGTGCCCTATCGATGTGGATCAACAGGTGAATAGGTTGAGCAATGCGGTCTAGTGCTTGAAGGACTCTTGGGGTCATATATATCAGCGCGTCACCTAGTTAGACCATCATGGGAACTTGGTTACGCTAGAGGCTCGTAAGAACACCAGGAAGACGACCTACTCGCACAATGATATCCTCTATCTACAACGATACTGGGGGATGACCAAGATGGAAGTGAACATAGCCGTTCGGGCGTAGCTGAATCAGGCAGCAGAACAAACTAATGCTGATGCTAAGGCAGCTCGTGCTGCTCGTAAGATGGCGGCGACGGCTGTTGGGACGACGCCGGCTGGATTAGACCAGGTGGGCAAGAAGAGTAGAACGTGAGACACGGATCTCCAGAAGGAAAGCCCCAACCAAGACATGGGCCATGGCCAATTCGCTCAAAATCCAACATCTGACATTGGGCATTCATCCGAACAGGTCCACGAATATACCTAAAAAACTCATCAATAACCTCGAATTTCTAGAAGGAAAGAGGGCATTAAGACGACTGGGAGGTGTGCAGAAAGTTACGCTGGCGCAAATTATTGGCAGAGTGCCACTAACGAGATAAGGGTCTTAGAAGGAAGACCGTTGAGGGAACTCTCAGAATTGTCCTCCTCCGCTTCAGAAGCGTCTGTCGAAATTCCCACGTTCCTCGAGAGCGTAGAGGGTCTCGAATTCTCAGGTTTCACACGAGAGGCAGCAACAGACATCTTCGAATTGCCCAGAAGCAACAATGGTATAGCGCATGAGAGATATCTCCAGATCAGACACGATAGCAGTACAGGAAGCTGCTCTAATCCTCTCAGCACCTCTACCCTCCGTCATTGAAAGTTGACATGGAGAAGTAAAAGGCGCTCTGAACGCCGATCAAATCGTGTTCTCGAAACGAAAAGGACAGCAACGACCAGAGACCCATGAGGGATGTGTCGGAAGTGAGGTGTTTCATCTGTCATGAGTTTACAAGATTGAAGACCGAATGCAGAGCCAATGACCATCAACTCAATGGAGTCAACACCGAATCAAAGCATTTGAATGTTAAGCTGGCCGCTGTCGAAGCTCGTGGGAGCGGCCCAGAGTGGCCATTTGAGGGAGCAAGCGCATTGTATGCTATGCATCCCTAGTCGCGTAGCATATGTGTCAAGGTTCCAGAGGTGTCCCCACACACGGTCTTGATATAAAATTGACCCCAACTTTGAACCAATCATCGATGAAAATGAATGCGACGAGATGAGGGATGCCTCGATAGACATTCATACTGACCAACTGGCTCTCCTCCGGAAAGTCTACCTAACGTAACATAACCTTCATTCTGCGGACCTCACAGCTTGGTCGAATACCGAAGTCAAGATGAAAGTCCCTCACCAGTTCAAGGTAGCTTTCGAGATGTCAATAGTGCAGCGTGTCTGTGTAGACTTGGTTCTACACTCCGATGGCAACGCGATCCTGAAGCCTACTTCTCGCGCAAATGTATTAGGAAGGCCTCAAGTCCCTCTTTATACACATATATATATGCAATATCCGTGGAGATTCGTTAGCTCCAGTACAACTTAAATCTTACCTTTCCTAAGTTGCTAGATGGCCGGAAGGCATTCCTATCACGTCCACAACTGGGACGGCCGTGCCTCCCTCAAGTTCTTAGAGCTCGTCATCAACCATAAGGTTCGAGAGCACGTTGAGCGTTGAACAGAGAATTCGGTGATAACATTCAGCAACCATACATCAGACCGAGATACAAATAGGAGTCGTCGTCTGTATTAGACGAAGTCGCCAGCCTCGCAAAGAATCCCGCTCGATTCCCCGCTCTTCCCTGCTGGCGAAAGGGTTCTCCCTTAACCAATTACCCAAGATCTGGCCAGTAAGGTCTACCAGGCCGCACAGACTATGCTGGCCTCTGGGGATAAGCTTGTGTGGCTCTGTGACCCCGATAATGCTTCCAGTGCCATAATGTCACATCTTACTGGACTGCCCGGCCCGAGAACCAAAAATTTGCTCGATGGCTGCGTTGTACCCTGGGATGTTAATCAAGCAACATCAAGGGGTATGAAGATGGATATGTTAAACCATTCGACGCAACCATCGCTTTCGGTACCGGATGTCTGTTCTGGCTATCACCAATCCTGACCGATCGTTTGTAAGTATTGGTTCTTTGCTAAGGCACACTGAATCAATCAAGATGGCACGCCAGAAATCATACCGCGAAAAGTCCACTCACTGTCCGCACTTCATGACACACGTCGACTTGGTAGATGCCTCGTTTAAGAGCTGCTCTACTTGTGAATCAGCTGAAAGCTCTAGGAGGGGAAAACATCGTCCTCTTGAGCCACCAAGCATCCCAGAGAGATACTGGACAGATGTGTCCATCGACTTCATCACTCCGCTGACAGTCTCGGCTTGATAGATGGCAACAGGAGGCTATCAGGCGGACTGATGAATCTCCACTTTCAATCATTGAGGGCCCACCTGGGACGGGGAAGATGAGAGCTATCGCCGCCTTTCTCACCTGTAGGACTACCATCAGCAAGCATGAGCGCATCATAATATGCGCTCCAAGACATATAACAGTTCGAAAGCTAGTAGAGGATACGGTGTTTCTATTACGGAGCGTTGGCTTATATAACGATAATAGCGAAGTCTCCCTGCTCCCCTTGGTGCATGTCGAGTCCGAAGGCGTTCTAGACGCAAGCTGCCTCTGCGCAAAACCACCCAACGGTAGCTACCATCTTCAGAACCTACGAATAAGACGAGCGCTACAATTTGAGAAGCTAAGATTCTTGAGAGGTGTAGAGCTTTTGGAGCGAGATGGCTACATCGCATAGCCACAATTTCGGTCGCGATACAGTGAGGCTGCATACGGTCTGGTAGGAGCTTCCAACACATAGTGCCCGACGGTACGTGCGCACGGCTCAAAGCATTTTCAGAAGCAATTATCTCATTCGAGACGCTTCCAGTAACGCCATTTCCAGGAAAGGAACCATCTTCAAGATTCTAGAATCGAAAGATGAATGCTACATATGCACGTTTCCGTTTAAAAACACGCCAAGAGTGTCGTATTCCTTTTGCTGTAGATATTCGAAACGCATGCACAATAAGTGCAAGGTAAAATGGTATGCAAGATCAGGCATCCGTGACAAGGCGTGCCTATGGTGTAGAGGGAACGAGGAGTTTTTTGGTCGTGATGTGAAACTCTGGTGCGGTCGGCGAAGGAGGCAGGAATACTTGGAGAAGATTAAGATTGTAAAAGGCAAGTACCGACAACGACCCCCCACCCCAGCCAAGCCTGCTTCTGCTAGCAAGCAAGGACTGAAACCGAAGCGAACTTGGTAGAAGCACTCGGGGTTAGATGTAAGTACTGTAGCCTTAAGTTTGGCCAATGCTGTCTACGCTCCAAGGGATAGCTTGGGTCGGATCCAAATCATCCTGTTGCCTACAAAGTTCGACCACTCATTAAGACTATGCCTTTATTGACTCCCATTCTTGAGTCATCGCCGTCGGATTTCTCAAACCGCACCCAAGTCTCTATAGGTTGGAGGCAAAGGGTTGAATCGCACGATCCTTTGGCGAACCAAAGGCTGATATGCATGGAGAGAATGTGGAGGGCGGAGCTTATAATGCCAAAAGGACTCCATGTAGTCATAAAGATATTGACTACTTGCCCAAATGCCAGGGTCTTGGCAAGAACGAGGTGGACTCCTTGATCATGCCAGTACTGATGGCGGCTGGGGCGAGCAGGCTGTTGTGACGGGGTGAATATGGGCTGTTCCAGAGCGGTGGTTGTTGACAGACTATCGCAGAAGAGGATTCTTATCGCTTTAGACTCCTTAGACATGGAATCGGTCGTCCAAGCCTTTAGTGTACCAGCACTATGGCCTCTCGGGTCTCTGGGTCTTCGTGGCGATGCTAATATGTGTGCTCATACTCGTCATCACCGTCCTCGTCAGTGATACCCACTCCAGGAGCTTAGTGGACCGCTGTTACATTTGGACCCAGGCTAGTCGAGTTGAAAAGAGCATTGAAACAATCTAAGTGAGGAGCAGCCCATTGAGTGGACCCCCAATGTGGACATCGGACGGTTACCTTGGGGAGGGGATCTATCCCACAGTCGACCCTAACCGTGTCTGCCCCTGCATTCTTGCTGGTCATTTATGTTGCCATCCGCATCGGCCAAGGCGCACATGGCGAGGAAAGAAGCTGTGTCGTCCGGAGGCAGACGAGTAGGTGCTTGCTACACCTATTATTGACGGCGTCACTAACAGTAGCCTAGGATTGTCTAGACCCAAATGAGCCAATATGCGGTGTTCAATATCATGCATGTCCGACCTGTTGCACGCTGAAAAACTCCAGGGCAACCTGTATAGAGGGAAGCAAGCTATCCAACGACGAGCATTTCGGCCCGAGGAATTCAATTCATTGTCACCGCTGTCATCGTACCCTGCTCCCGTCGAAGCAAAAACCTTGGATGTTGATTCCACCCTGCAGATGCGGGTCGAAAGCCAAAAGAGCCAACTAGGATAACAGTAGCAAGAGCATGTGGAGCTGGAGGAGAGCAACAAAACCTTGCGCTGGTGCTTACGGACCTCCATAAGCGAGAGCGAAGATCATGATTTTTCTACCATTGGATGAGAGTTTGGCTGGAATTGCAGCTCTTTTATTCCTGTGACGAACGAACAGCAACATTCGCCTGGATTTTCACAGATTGGGGTGTGGATCGAGGCAGACACCCGGGGAAAGGAGATTGAATGATTGAAGGAGACTATCGAAAGTTTTGGGTGGAAATATTATAATGTGAGCGATACCCTAATCAGTTATTCGAACGAGCAGACGTAGGGGCGGAAACGATTCCATCTCGTTGAGAAGGACACCTGCTATCGGCGTACACCAGGCTGAAGACACCGGAGACGAGAGTGACGAATATATCAGGCCCCACGAAGCAAGGGAAATTACATTGATGGCCTAAGAAGTAGAACAACGCGTGGGAAATGTGGATAGGATGGCTATGTGAGTTAAGGGTGCACAAATCCACGTCTTCCAGCGGGAGAACCAGATCGCCTTAGAAGTGACTTCTCCGCAAGCCCAGGACCCTTCGAAGCGTTTGTATGAACGGCATTCATGCTCGGAAGTGTGGTCAACCAAGTCATATTGCCAAAGACTACGACCGTCCGGATCCACCCATTGTTTGCCGTCGGTGTAATGTTACTGGCCATAGAGTAGCCCAATGTATCCTAGCTCAAGAAGTCATCTATGAAGGATGCGGCCAAGCTCGTTGCAAGTGCGCGGGCTGTCCAGGTATGTTTACCTTGGAATAGTCTCAAGAGTCCGTTACTTCCGAGGGTATGCGGATTAAATTGGAATGGGGCTATTCGAAAGTCTGGCGATAAACCTTCTGCGCAAGCATCTGCTCAAGCACCTAGTCCAAATCAGCTTCTTCGTGGCGCTGCTGGAAAATGTCCGCGTCACGACAAATGCCGCATGTCCAATCCAACAGGAAGCAGAAACATTGGTTCGGCACCGCCACGAAATCATCAGGTTATTCGAGTTGGAGGTTGACATCCGAGCTATACATTTTCTGCCGCCCCAAATCGTCGTCCAGCTGGACAATACCGTAACTGGATTACGCTTGACGACGACACGTTTGACACATGGCGGAATGCCATGCCAAAGCGCTTGGAGAAGTTGATTGAGAAGGGCGATCAACAGGTAAATGGCCAGGAGAAGATTAGGATTAAGGAGGAAAAGAAATGAAGTCATTTTGCTAGAACGGTCGGTCAGAAGGCGGTGCACAGCCGCCGCCAACTGAGCCAGAGCCACCTCATCCTTGATCCACCTCTTTCAATGACGCGTGGAAGACACTCATGGATGCGCCCTTCGCCGATGATATCGACTACTGAGAGCACGCCGCTCTCATCGGCATCAACTTCCATTGGCTCTAGGAACACACCCCCCCTCGGCGAGGGCGTTGTCTTTTACTTCTGTTCGGGGGAACTCTGATATGGCATCTCCGCTGGTGGTGCCCTGGCACCGCCTTGATTGGTCCAACGCCAGCACGGTCCTACCATACTACACACCCACAGCAGTACGCACTACAGCCTGCGCAGCAACCCATGTAGGGGCAGATGTGGCAGAACTGTACAGCTGCTATAACTTATGAATTCCCGACTCCACAATATGCATTTCAGCTACCTTCCACAAATGGGCTCTCACACGTCCAGTTCCAACAAGTCCCGCACAAACAGCACTACGGGGGACAACAATTCAATTGTGTCACTGACTGCTAGAACAAAGCGAATGTGTTTCAAGAATGGTCTCCTCAGCGTACGGCTTATCAAATGTAAAGAAAAGGGTCATTTGGGGGCCAATTGCAGCGGGCCGGAGCGTAGGAATGGCAAGTCTTAGATCGGGCCCCAGTGATGACTTTTCAACAGCATGTTGTCAGGTTCTTTCGCCGCCCGAGCCATTTATACCATGCGGGATAGTCTCGAGGCTAGGACCCTGAACATGGATCATCGACAAGCGGAGGAGAGCTTCCAAGCATTGAATCTCCACATCAAAGCAAGACCGGCGCGTTTGGCTATGCCAGAGAGTGATTCTTCTTTGCGATTGGGTCTCCGGCGGTGTCTTTCCCTGGGTGCTTCCGCGCACAGTAACCAAATCAAATCCCTAACCCTAAGGAGGAAAGGCTCTGCTTTTTTTCAAAGCGCATACCATACGGCTGGCATTTGCTTATTTGCTTTTACCCTCTAAGGAACGCCTCTTTTAGTTGCTTGTGCTTTGGCTGTTTCTTCCTTCTGGAGGATTCCTATTGGCCTTGTCTCCTTCTCGAACGAACAATTTGCTTTAACCAGTACCTTTTAGATAGGGTATGCCTTCGAGGACGACATAGGCATAAAGAGGTGGGGGCAACTGTTGCGGTTCCGCAGACCTAAGGCGCCTTGGCAGACATCAAGATTAGTTGCTTAGAACAATAGTAACTAACAGTCAATACAATACATACACCGAATATGAGACGACTTGTTTGTCATCCCAGGACGTCTTCCACGGTGCCTTTGTAGGCTTCGGCCTTTGAAATCGAAGTCATTGACCTCACCAACGAAGATGAGGATCTTATGCTTTCTGATGTTGGTACCGACGCAAAGCAATGAGCTTTTTTTAAAACGTTTGATTGGTTGGACAAGGCAAGACATCCTTCTGCGTACTCAGTCACAGCGACGTCGATGTTGAAGTAGGACCGCCCTTCTGGTCTTGTTTCCGGTGTACATGTTTACAATGTCAAACAAGCCTCGCGAAGACTTGGAATGTGGAGTGGCGGGTGCGCGCCTTGTCGAGGTCCCTTGGTATGTCAAAGAAGGGGCTTTAGATGGTCAGAGCTGGGAAGATGGTATCGAGACAGACGAGGAAGACGCAACCTATGTTCTGGTCCAAGAGGGTCAGTTACAACGAACACAAGGAGCTTCTGGATGAATAGAGTGTCATTTTCGACAACGAAGAGATTATGATGAGAGGTATATAGACATACAAGAATTGAGTGCTTCGGTACATGGACATTGAGTGTTTAGGTACTTTTCACACTAGCCAGAGCTTTTGCCTTTTGACGTTCCCGCGTAGGATAGCCAAGGCCTGGTGTTACAGCTTTCTGGGCAACCGCGTAGTCCAGCTGAAGATATCTCAAAGTCATCAGCTCGTCCTCATGGGCTCCTACTAGATCACAACATGACATAGAATTTTTCAAAGAACTTCAAAATAGAGATTTGGTAGCTTCGATTTCGCCACATAATGATGGTTAAAGTGCTCAAAGACTGCGATGTGCTCTTTGTGTCTGTGGTAGATATCCACTGTGCTTCTACCATCCATGTCCGGCACAAAGTTAGCCCATTGCTTCCTTGACTCCTGGCTGACCTTCTTGACTGCTTGCTGGACCAGCGCTTCTGCGATATCGAAATGACGATGTATTAACACGTTAGTAAATGGTGCAGATACTTGACACCACCACCAGGATCCACTGGCATTCCGCGTTCAATCAGAAGCCGCACTATCACCTCGTAACCCGCAGTTGCAGTTATCATGAGGGCCCAACTGCCATTCCCATTTGCAGAGAGAGCCGCTCCTCATCCGGGCAGAAAATTGACCATGTGGGCGTGCCCATGCTCTACTGCAACTAGATGTAAACGAATTTCAGCATTAACCTCAAAAGCTTGTATGGCCTCCAGCAAGGAGGGATTTCAAGACGTGGTGGTGACCCATGGAAGCGGCCTTGCGTATGGCTCATATGATGCACTACTCATGAGTGTCTACGAGACTTCCATGGTCAAGTATTGGGCGGCCAACACTCTTTTGTCCAAATCTAGTAGTTTCAGTGGGTTGAGGTTACCAGGCTCCTCCGGAAGCAATCATACAGTCCGTGTGTGACCTTGCCACGCTGCTGCCAGAAGTGCAACCTGATAATCAGCACCTGATTTGCTGATGTTGTATTCCCGTGCCAGAACCAGCTTGGCAATGCCTACATGACCCAAGGAAGACGCAGCTTTTAACGCGGTACCAAGGCCACTATGGTATATTGCGGAGTTCTCGGCGAGTATTGAGGCTTAATCTTCATTTCTAACGTCTGCTGCCATTTCCAATGAGCACGTAGATGATAATCTGTAGCCTCCGCTAGCAGCGCCCTGCAATGCCTTGCCAAAGTCCCTGCTTCCTCATCTGGGTGAATTCTTGCTTGAAAGAAGCTGTTCCTTGTGACCACATTACCAATATATGCATCTTCTGAGAAGACGTGTCTTTCATTTTCCTCGCAAGACCTCGTGCCCAGGCAGTCTGAGTCTAGATGATCGACAGTTGACGTGGGGGTGAGATGGAGGACCGCGATGTTGCGCCAATATTGTATAATCTTTCCCCAGCTTTCCAGAGAAGTATGCCCCACTCGAAGGGAAGTGTATCGGCTGTCCAACAGGTAACAGATATTAGATCGTTCCTTCGCGGTAGATTCGCATAAAATTCTTGCTAGCAGAAATCTTGTGATCAGAGGTATGGCGTATATATGAGTAGGTCTTTAAGGATGTTCTTGAACAAGGCGAGCCCTGAAAATAGCCCGGGGGACTTCGATATCGGACGTCTCTATGGAATGGTTAGTACGATGAGCTCTGGCCTAGAGAGATTGTGACCCACTGCTGACGAGTCTCAAGCGGCAGGCTTTGTCAAGGCCCAGTTGTAGCGACGGTATAGTCCAATGACCTCGCCAGAAGCTCAGGAGGAAGCTCGAGAAGCGGCATCTTGAGGTCTGTAGAGCGGGAAATATGGAGTGAGCTCATCGGCTGCTGTACATTTTCCTAGGCTCAAGATCGTGGAATAAGTTCAAAAGCAGCTTAGAAGCTTATGAGTTCAGTGTTGATTGCTTTCCCTGTGTGGCGTGACCCTATACATCGATCTGTAAAGGTTGAGTACATTGTTCTTCGAATGGACTAACAAAGTGGTGGTGCCCACCTCAGTCAATCTCAGGGGCGCACCCGGTAACGGGGATTTAGGGCTAGAAGCGTTCACCCCCCAACCGTCAACCCTACAGGGCTGATACCTAGAGGGAGCAAAAGACCCTAAAAAGTGCCCTAAAGTTGACCCCCTACCTAGGAAGCAAAATAAGCCCCCAGAGCTTCCCAATTTGCATGAACTTACGGTCTGGGCTTGGTGCCAGGAACCCGGTTCTGGGGACTAATCCCGCCGCCCAGGCGACTAAATCTAGGGCATCTCTAGGGAGGTGTACACCAGCTTTATAGGGTTATATGTTTAGAGGTAGAACGAGCAGGAGTCGACGGATGTGGGATTAAGGGTGAGGAAGAGGACGGCGCAGAGGAGAAGGTGGCGGGTTCTTGGTGGCCTAATGGGGGTGGGGAGATGGCTGTGGGTGTAGAGGTATGAGAGTGGGGAGAGGTTGGGGGGAGGATTAGGGGAGGATTTGGCTGGCGGTTAGTATGCATGAGAGGATCATGGTGACGAGGCAGTATGGCGCTGTGTTTTATGAGGATATTGGGTGAGTGGGGAAGTTGGGGGAGGGGAGGGGAGGTAGGTCGGATGGGGTGTGGGCAGAAGTGCTATGAAGTGATATTTTAATGTGTTCTTTGATGGGTAAGCATGAAGATTCTCTTGCAAACCAGTAAATGACTGGTACAAGACCTCCAGCTCTTCCGTGATGCCAGATAAGCAGGCTAGAGTCTTCACGATGCACGGAATATCGCTTCGGATTGCTAGACTTCTAATAGCAAAAGATGTTGTGCGTGGACATTTAGAATGTAAGATGGCTATTCTGCCAAAAGCATAAGACAAATAGAAGCCTAATAATGCAGTCTCTACTTACCAACCTATACATCAACGCAAAAGTACTTGGCCAAACGGATGAGTGTATTCGTAAATTGAAAGGGTGTTTTTCACCCGGAATTGAATCTGTCTATTTGCATTGGCATGAAGTCTGAATCTGACAGAGTAAGTTGTCAGTCTAGTAAATAGATACTCTGTAGACAGATCTTCCTGTTCAAATCGCTTAAGCTTATCTAAGATCCGTTCAGTGCCCAGATAGATACAGAAAACATCCTAGACAGCTTGATTTTGGCCGAGTGCCTGTCTAGTTCGACTTCGGGTGTTTCTTGCAGCCATACTTCCAACAAATAACGCAAAGCCTATCCCCATCGTCTGTAGGATCAGGAACTCTGGAAGTAGGCCTGGATTGTTGGCACACGCAGGTATTCTTTTCGACGATGGGACAACTTGCGAGCGTGGAATCGTTTTGAGAGTGTGGATTATCGTCTTGGCTTTGCATCGCAGTTTTGGTGAATGGTGACAGTGGATCTGCTGTTTCTTGTTCACCTTGCGGAGTCTGGGAACGACGCGTAGAGTCCTTGAAAGGTGTTCCGTAGCACACGCATGGACTTCTCTTACAATAGTAACACGGTTCCTTCGAGAGCGTCACAATGTCGACGTCTGAACGTAAATGGGTTGCGTTCGCATTATCCGTGACTCCTTTCGGTTGTGACATAACGTCTGATTTAAGTCGTTCACAGTGCAGAGTCTTTAGGGACGCAGGTCGGTTGAAAGGGACAGGAGGAGATATGAGGTTTTGAGAAGGGAAGTGGGGACATTGACGAACGCCAACAGGTTTTATATGGACAAGATAAGTAGAACTCGGATTCTCTTAGTATCAGCAAACACGTAGATCCAACCTTGTCGGTATGTATCCCCATTGCGGAAGATATTAGTTCAACCCGCAACGATTTGTCGGAAGATCCACGACAACGATCAAACAAACAGTGGCAAAACACTGGGAGTAGTCTATCCGGCTACTACGTTCCTGTAAGACTCTTAGAGTAAGCATTCATACTCAAGAGTGCATTCAATCATATATACGAGCTAGAAGAGCTTGTTCATCAGCCTGATGAATACAGATTCTCCGATGATGTTATAGAGCAACACTTCGTGACGAGAATCACTGTTAGCGATCTAGTGATCATCCCGCTCTAGCCAGGCATTGGATGCATCGTAGAGGGTCTTGAGTACAGGCTGTATCTTTATGGCCCGCTCAAAGAAGCTCTCGTCAATTCGTTTGAAGAATTCCAAACGGCTCAGAATTACGAAATCCGCATATGAGACTGTTGTGAGAGTCAGCCGCCATCGGGGCTACGTTTCAATCAACCACAATAGTTGAATGCCGCAAGTTGAAGAAAATGGCCACTCTACCTGTCTTTCCAAGAAGGAACGGCCCACCCTTAGCCCTCAACATGTTTCCTACCTCTTCGAATGAGGGTGTTGCCTGCTCCCACGCCTTGTCACCACCATGCTCCTTCTCCCATTGTTGAAGAGGCATGCCGATCCTCGCCTCCCGCGTTCTTTCGAAGTGTTCGGCTGAAGCAGCGTTAAGACAATTTCTGGGAATTGGTGGTATGAGGACGGGTCCCAAGGGTTTGACCATGTTTAAAACGCAGGCCTCTATTTTAGGCAAGATTGGCGAATCAAGATGTAGAGAAGGCTCCGGATATTGTTTTTCTAGCTCGGCTGCTATCTTGCGCGAGTCCATAATATATCGCCCCTTCGCGTCGCGGATAGTGGGAATAGTATAAGGGGTGCCTTTCTCGTTGGGTGGGAGTCCGAAGGACTTGAGAGTAGGAGCCACGTCGGGATATTCGAGCCATTCTGTCTTATAGGGCAACTCCTTATAGTTGAGGAGCAGACGAGCTAGATTTCATTAGCAAGCATTCATGAAGTCTGGATTGGTTGTATTAGCACAGCAACATACTCTTCCATGCGTTCGGCGACCCGCAGGCACTTCGACCCTTGCTTGGCAGATCGTATAAAAGAATCTCTGACATGTCTGAAGGGCGATTGGGAGCTTAAGAGCTTGTTGCTTCTTGAAATTAGGGGGTGAACACGAGAAGCTTGGGGCTGCTACATGCCACGTGTGCATGAGGGCGACCCCCCGCATGAGTTATACTGTATTACTAAAGGTAAGGTATTTTGATAACGCTGCTGATGACTAAGCAACCGACTTCGGTTCATCCGAATCTCCATAAGCTCAGACAACGCATCAATTCACTCCGATCGCGATGCTCACCGCTCTTGTTATCTCTTTCTATTGGGAACAGCGTCGCGGCCTGATCCTCGAGACGCAGCGGATGTGTGTGGAAGAAATAGATGTGTTTTCTCGGCGCGTGACACAGAGCCGAAAGAGTCCTCTTGCCACGCGGTTGTAAGAAATGAGGGAGTAAGCCTCTGCTGGACTTCGACAGTGGGGCCTATTGCGACCGAGAGTCAAATCTTCTATGATTGTATTCTGCCGAGATTGAGACCAGCCAAAGTTCAAAAGACGTGCCAGTACATGGTCATATGCTAGAGGAGGAAGTGTGAGCCAAGCATTGGTCCAACACAAATCCTTCATCGGTCTATCATAAATCCTTCAACGGCCTAACACAAATCCTTCACCGGTCTAACACAAATCCTTCCAGCTTACTCAACCAGGTCTTGGTCAGTCATCTTCGCTGAAGACTTGTGGGAGGTAGCCACAGTCGCATAGAGCATGTGAGTCATTCGTCACTACAGGAGCACTTTCACTCATCAGGACAGCTGGATGTTGGTGACTCCCTCCAACATAGACCGATTCACGTACCACTGAGTCCACCCCATGTACTACTAAGAAAGATTCTATAGATGACTTACTCCAACTGATCACCGCAAGCGCATCCTTCGCCGGCAGCTGAACTTTTCATGTCGCCGCAAAAGCTTACTAAAAGGCATCTCCACGTTTTCCTTATCGACGAAGCGAAGAACACACTCCAGCTGGACTGCACAAAACGTAAATTCAACGCTGCGGAATATGATGGAATTCAGAACTTTAGATCGTCACTGCAACTAATGCGGGACCGCAAAAGTACCGCAAACCTAGGAGATGGACTAAACGATCTTCGACTACTCGTGCCGTATGCTATCACTGTTATACCGGCTCACAAACTTCTAGCGGGGATTTACAGGCCTCGTTATGTTATGATTCGGGAAGCTTCAGCCCTGGCTTGGGAAGTTCCAGCCTGTCTAGGTGAGTGAAAGCATGCCCCTGAGACTGGAACCCGATTGACCCGCAGTAGCGAGGACATTGCCGTAACTATTTGTAATACGCAGTACAAGAAACGAAACCTATATAATCGCGAAGATAAGTAGGCTTCCACATTGCATACTGATTCTCATACTGCCCAGAGACTTTCATAGTCTTTCTCACCTTTCATCTCTTTGCAAGCTGTGACGCCACCAACTCAAGTTTTAGGAAACAAGGCTGATCCCTGTTTCAGACATTATAATAGACCCCAGAGGTACGTTTCAATAGCCAGATTTCAAGGCTGTGGAGATATTCGTCTTCTTTAATAGCAACAACGCTAGCGGGCCTTTGGAAAAGACTTTTACATGCAGACACCAAACATTACACAATTGACAGCTATTTTACTGGCTACTTGATCTCCAAACTTCTTATGCTATCGCGAATTCATGTGCTACACTGCACCTCTGCTACGAACATGTCATGATGAAGGAAACATGCTCTAAAAAGCCGAACGTTACCAGCACTGTTGCGATGCGTATGTATGGGGCCCCATCTGTATTGATCAAAAGTCTCGAATGAGGTTCCTACCACATTGTTGCCACATGCAGTGTATTCACTCTGAGAACTCAGACAACCCAAGAAAAGTCCGAAAGCAAAATGAAGAGGGAGCAGTAACTAGGATTAATTTATAAATTGAGATGGTGCAGGCGATCCATAAGCCGTACTATGTACAGCAGCAGCTTCCGCCGTCTGAGGTTTTCGATAAATGGCTTCTTTGCTTTCAAGCCAGCCACTCTGATACCAATTACAGATAATCCGGCGCCAGACGCGAATGGGTATCTATGGCAGTCAAGCGGCACACTTACTTATGCGAGAATTGGAGAACAAACCTAGTCCGGCAGGTGTATAGGGACAATGACAAGGGGCCTACAATTCTCCACAACAGGATATTCCAGGGACTACAACAGACAGGCAGCACAGACGCCTCTGCTCTTAGTAAAAAATATAGTGGACTTGCGCAATCCTGTGAGCTGCAATCCAAGTATGGCATTGGTGAACAGCCTACAAATGAAAGCAGAGAATGCATCAATTTCGCGATACGGCTCAGTCGCAATCTCGAAGGACCATTTGCCTATGGCACCATGAAGCTCCTGGACAATTACATCTCATGCATAAAGAACACCAATGGCAATGATGCGCTGCCTATTTACGAAGACGTATGGTCTAGTAGAGATGCGCAGGTCGTTTGGCATGAAACGAATATATCCGAGGTAGGCCGGGAATTAGCTGGCTTATAATTCAAGGCTGGCCGCGAATTCGAAGCAATAGACCTCGTATCAGATGTTTGCCAGCACGACGAGGCAGAGTATGGCCTCGCAGGCCAGTGTACCTTAAAGAGCTACGAGATGCTCTCGCACTTCTTCTTCGAACGGAAAGCCTATCGCAGTGCCTTGAAACTTCATGAAAATATCCTTGCATACTTCCGCGTTAATTATCGCTCGGCGTATCTCAAGGACATGGTTCAACAATTCCATGAGAAAGGGCGGGCTCTGCAGCGGTTGGGTATGTGGAGGGAAGCTAGGGGCATTTACGACGAGGCCTTTGATATGACGATGAGGTATCATGGGCCGCACGGCTATCATATTCATAAGTTGGAGTATATTAATATGTGGTCGTAGAAGGGGTATGAGGGCATTGATGCTGGAATACGGGTGACTTAAGAGGTGAGCTTTCGTCTGCTAAATTCAAATCTTACAGGATTGACTTAAAAGTTCAAAAGGTATTATTCTTATCCTTAAACTCTACCGAGCATATAGACCTAAATTGGTCTGCCATAACGTGTGAGTGACCTGTAGCGCTCGCTCTTATGCCCATTGTTTTTGAAAAAGAAAAACCACCAAAAAAATCGAACAGAGCACCGAGCGATGTAGCCAGGTCTGCCTTAACACCTTCTATTCATTTGTCTCAAGGCAGCATTGATAGATTTGTGAGGCTTGAGTTGCGAGACCCAGCTGGTCAGGAAGTCATACAGTAAGCAAGTGTTACGAGCGTTATCTACTCCGGCTGAGTAAGGGTCTATAGCTCAATCCATCAAACCGAAACCTTTCTGAATAAGTGAGAGCTTACTATATGCTATACACGTACCAAGCTGGGTGGTCTGCAAGGACCAGGCACAGAATCACGTCTGCTTCCGCTAAAGCATTGATAGCACATTCCCATACAATCGCAATTCCCAAACAGGCGGGATCTTTCTCTCAGCATCTCTTTCTTCGATCGTCCTTCCTTAGAGCTATCCAAGTGCAACGGATCTATTCCCTTTTTAGTGTCCTTCACTATGTCACAATCCTTTCGACTCTTCACATGCCTCCGATTGACACGCATTGTAGACTAGGGTGACTGATACATCGTACCAGCCATGGTAAGTCTTGCGCGCTTTCCTGCAGGCACTCCAGCCTCGCTGACTCTAGGGACGCCATTCAGATTTCAACCTGGTTCCAAAGTTGGAAATCGAGGGTTTATTAATAAGGCTATGAACCCAAGCGGAGCCCACGTAAGTTCTCCTGAAATGTCTGACCACCATTGGTATTATATTGTCCGTTCTCTACGCGGTATTTCTTTGGCAGCAGTGTCATCCGCAACAGGCTTTGTGAGACCTATCTGTGAAGGGAAGCCCTTGGAAACCCTTGGAAACTCTTAGTGGCCATCGGCTTCTCCACATTCGTCAGCGACAAGCCTTTGACCTCCTTATTTCTACTGTGTACTGTACCGTGTTCACGAGGAAATAGTTTTCTTGGCGTTCGTCGATCTATGCCTCACAATCTATCCTTGCATAGTTCTGTTACCATCAGCGCAGGCGAAATTACCATTCACTAGTCTACCAACCTTCGACGGCTTTACGATCATTCAAACTCTACATGTAAGGCGTGTTGGAGACGCCTGGGAGTAGATAGACTGGATCCTGGCGTCGTCCATGAAGACTAGCTACAATAAGGATGGTCTCGCCTGCAGAGGCGCCATCGTCGTCGACGTGGGCTACGTTTGGAACCAGTCTCCAATGGCCTTGATGTCGCTGTAATCTTCTTGAGCTCGCTTTACACCCTAAAGGGCCCTTCATGTGATGTAGTAGGCAACGGATGTCTAATATCGCCATTTGGCTTTTGCAATAGGTGATCTCGTTGCTGTTGCATTGATGTACGCGCTCCTATTGGGGGTTGAAGATCCGGCTGGCACAAAAGCGGTACGTTTACCGGTCGTATTTGTTCCCATGCGTTTGATTATGTATTTCAGGATTCCGCGTGATGAGGGGGGCCGAAAGGCTGGGGCTATGCTCAGTATCCTTCACTGAACCCATCATGCATTTATCGAAGTGTTGTTGCACGAACATACTTCGATGAGGAATACCAATACTGATGACTCTGTAATAGATCTTTGTCGGTATTGAGACATGAATGCCGTACCATTAACTAACGGCTAAATAGCAGATTACCTGTTCAGGATCTCGTACAAGCCTCCGAACGAAATATGTTGGACCAATCAGCATGCTAGCGTTACTATTCTAGGGTGTTCTACCCCTCGTCACTGCCACCCATAGGTGTTTTTCCTTCATGTATGTTAGGAGCTCCCTCCCATAGGTTCTAGCTCCTCAGGCTAGGCAATATACTCACATTCCCATCCATCTTGCACTTCAACACCTGCAATTCTGCGACAATTACCTTTTGCGTACCCCAGCTCCGATCCTCCAAATGTATCTCTCATCGGTTCTAGTCACTGGCACTCTCAGCTATGGCGTCACTATGGCCCTTACGCAAGTGTTTTCTTCGACTACCACTCTCACACCCACATCCACCTACTCTGATCAAGAGGAGCCCGAAGTCACCATATCGCCTTCATATTGGGAGTACAACTTTACATACCCTTACGATTTTGTAGGACCTACCGGATTTGGACTATATATGGACGCTTCCTACAAGGACACCATTAACGTGTCCTGGATCGAGGCTGCTCCATACCACCTTCCTGAGCTGTCGATACAATGTTGGTTTCGGAACAGATCCTCTTACTGTAAATTCTCTTCCTGGCAGTAAAGGCTGGAGTGTGTAGCATTGAAGTCTGACACATCTAGGGGTTGCCCGAGGTGCTGACCTTACAACTGACCTTACACCAAACATCTTCGACCTCACTGAACCCAACGTGACCAATGTTCAAGTCGCCCTCGAGCCTTACAAAACCTACAATCCCTGCCGGTTCATCATGGGCGACAGCCAAAACCACAGTCTTACCGAGAATAATGGTGCTATCAGTGGCTTCATCGCTATTAGCGATACCAACAATTCGAAGGGGCAACTCTGGAGTTTGAACCACCCAGCTCCGATCATCAACAATACGATTACGGCCGGAAGCGGTGGTCTTCATACAAGCGTTGGAGAAGCTATCATCTGGCTGTCTTGGACGACAGTACTGAGTGTGGTACTGCTAGCATATTGAGCTTGCGTGGCGTGGGCCTTGGATCAGCATCTTGCACTGCGCATGACACATACAGCAGAATTTAGTTCTGCGATTGTTTCACAGGGCAATGGAAACATACAATATTGTCCTTTCTCTTCGTGAACGATCAGAAAAAGTCATTTTCATGATTCCTGTCATGGTGGGTTTTGGAATGGGATCATCTTCAAGTCGTTGGTATCAAGGGCTCCAAAACTCTACTTGATCAAGTGCAGCAGGGATATGAGAAGCAGATAAACACAAAAGCAGTTAGTGCAGGACCGATGTGACTAAGTACCAACATCAAGCCAAGCACTAGATGCGACGGTTAGACTTACATTTCCTTCTGGATCTGTCCCATTGGTCTGGCCTCTGTCTATTATTGTCCTGTCAGTCTTCTGAAAACAATCACTCTGTTTGTCATTAGATGTTGGAGTAACAAAGTTTTCAGCCCTTTACTGTTCATCAGCCATCATGCGTCTCCTGCCTTTGGCGAGATCTAACAGCTCCAAATCATCAAAGTGTTCTGCAACAACACAAGTTTTGTGTCAGCGTACGTTGTTTTGCACGACTCCGGGTGAAGTTCTTGGTCTGCTGTCTGCCACAACGTGCACGTGCTCTGCAAGCTTGCACTCTCCTACAAGAGGCGAGACATCCACACGAGATAAGCGCGTTGCAGTACTCTTGTTGGTACTGGGGCTATCGCTCAGCTGCGTTTCGAGATACTACCATGATTTTGAGGACGGAAGAAGCCCACTCATAGGTAACGCACGTCTGAGTGTGCTCGTCTAGATTGAATTGTCCTGCCTTGTAGGTTGCTATACGACAATGTCAGTGTAGGGCCGTTCCTCGTGGGTCTGAAGGATCTGATTACAATGGATTACTCAAAGCTTCTTACGCCAAATCTTTGTGGATACTCGGTGAGTGGCCTCTCAGGTATGGACAGTTTTAAAGAGCACAGCCTTATAGGACATTAATCTATATTAATTTTCTTTAGGTGATTGCTTGTGGGTCATCCTGTGTGTATGGGAGTCAACACATCGATAACAGCCATGTTCTGCAGTGAAATGGGACCACGTAGTTGGCCAATTTAGTAGTATGCTTAGTCATATCATGCAGGTGACCGAACAGCAAACACGGTACTTTCGTGCCCCGCTTTTTTCACTTCTCATTACTTGGTGAAATCTAGACACACTCAAAGCGGATGAGACATCTTCGTGAAAACTTTTCCTACCGTCACTGTTGCCATTCAGCTTGATTCGCAATGTCGACCAGTGCTCGCAGGTACAGAACTCATCACCGTCCCACTGTTGTCATTCGCTCACGACAGGACCAGTATTTATGCCTCAGCTCCGTTCAAGTTCATGATTGATGGCAATCCTCTGTACATTCACGCAGAGCTCGTTTCGCGACATTCCAAACCTCTAGATCGTATGATTAACGGTTCCATGTCCGAAGCCCAGAAAGGCTTCGCGGTCATCAAGGATGTAAACGAGGGTACCTTTGTGCGCTTCATTCAATGGGCCTATAATGGTTACTATGAGGCTGGGGGATTCAAGATTGATTCGCCTAGGGCTGACTCTGCGTTATTAGAGGAAAATATGGCAGGGGAGCCAGACCTAGAGGAGCTAGCCCCAGCCGCAGAGGCGTCATACCCGGAAGAGACATGCGCAGAGGAGCCATTCGAAGAGCCCCCAGTCCAAGCGGCACCAGCTGAAGCGACCGCAGTCGAAGCAGCTGAGTTTGCGAATTATGAGCGGGGCTGGAGACGCTCCAGTAGTCGAAACAAGTTCATAAAGAGAGGGAGAAAAAGGGTTGAAGTGGTCTCTATCAACACCGGCGCCTCTGTACCCTCAAAACGAGGGTTGAAAGAACTGTTCATTGAACGGAAACCAACCGTTCGCCAGGAAGCCATCAGTATCTGTCCACCCCGACCCAACCAAGCGTCAAACGAAGATTACACCGAGGTCTTTCTCTCTCACGCACGTGTGTATGTTTTTGCTGAGAAATACGACATCGAATTACTCAAAGCTCTGGCACTGGATGAGCTTCATGGTACGCTTCAGAACTTCGATCTTTACCCGGAGCGCACGGGCGACATCATTGCCCTTCTACGCTATGTCTACGCTAACACTGGAGAGCCGATTGACGGTGATGAGGATATAAGGACTGTTCTGAAACATTATGTCGGATTTGAAATGGATATCCTGATGAAGAATAACGACTTCCGGGACTTGATGATTGAGGATGGTGGAGCACTACTTGGTGATTTCCTGGCGATGGTTGAGCAGCGACTTTGATGATATGATAATGTTCTCGGACTATTAATCACAGACATGCGGTCGGTAGAGGAGTTGATCAAGTCAAAGTGCGAAGAATCAAGTTCATCGTAGATTGGGGAAGGACATGAGTTCAGAGACATCAATCGTATAGATTCCAGGTGTTAGTGTCTGGGATATTTGTCAAGATACTGCGGGATGACCTTTCAACAGCGAAGCTTTTCCTATTGCCACTAATGCATACATAGTCGGGTTATTGTTGGTATTCCGAAAAAATACCAAACATACACAGGAACATGCCATCGTGTTCCACGGATCCAGTAGGAGATCATAGTATCTAAAGAACGTCGCACTATACTGAATATCCAGTATACCCTTCTCTTAACCGCCATGGAAATTTTGACCTTTGGCCCCCTTACTCGACGTTTTCGGACCGCCTGACTTTGCGCATCTTGCCATTCAGGTCACGCTTCTTTCCACCGACAGCACTTCCTCCCCAGTCGACCACAATCCTGCCGTCACCCAAGCCGTTTGGATCAACTGTCTCGAAAACGCTTGGACTGACATCGATGTCATACTCACTACACCCCTCGCATGTATCGACGATGGTGGCTTGGTTCGTGTCGCCCGTAGCAGGGTTGAGGATGTTGATCTGAGTGCCGCAGATGGGGTTATCATTGGGGTTGGCAGGGTTGTTCATTATCTCTGTGGACAAGGCTACGATGGCATCTGAGTCAGAGTTGGTGTAACCGCAGGAGCCCAGACCTGGTGGATGGTCAGTAAAACTTGGAGGGGAATGTCGGGGTTGGAAGGAAGACCTGGAGTAAAGTAGGTCATGTCGCCTTGATAGGCGCTGGCGAAATTGATGACGAGGGCACAGAGGCCAAGGGTCAGTGACTTCATAATTGCTGATATTGTCTGGTATTCCTCAGCTTAGATCCGATGAATGCTGATGAAAGGACGTGATCGAAAGAGCATTGTGCGAGGACTTTATACAGGCTTTAGAGCATTCGCTCTTCACCTCCTAGATACTCTGACGCGACGTCAGCTGCGCCGCATAAGCTGCCCATTACTACGTGGTGAAAACTCGGCGGTCAGTAACGGAGCTTTTAGCGGTCAACACGCGGGATTTGTTTTCCTCTCCGGCAACATCCCTCTTGCTTCGGTTGTCACCAGCAGTATTATTCCTGGACAAGAAACGTGTGTCATGAACTCATATTGCAGCAGTTGGCCTAAAATTTGCCTTCGGCGTTTTGATACCGGCTAGTCACTGCTGCTCCGGGAGAAGCGAGTCGACGATGCGTGCTCGATAACACCAATTCTTGGATCGCGAATCCTCAGCCTTGCGTACTGGCCGAGCAAGCACATATCGACTAAGTCCGCCATTGGCAGGCACGGACAATGTTCGCGCCTGTGTTCTGTAGATGGGCTGACATAGCGGCAGGAGTCTTACCGCAAGCGGGTCGTTCGGATGCTGACATGCATGCATGAACCATGTGGCCACGGCAGTGTACTCAAGACGACTACATATGATTCGGGCTGACTTCTTTAATTTGCCCCTCTGCCAAGTCGTAAGATTTCAAGCGCAGCAGACACAACGTGTAAATTGACAAGAGGGGGATGTAAGGCACAAATTTGTATGACTGGTACCTTCGTGGTCAAAATTAAGTCCCGGGAGCACTTTAAGGGAGGTATGAGTGAAATATTGTGTTATTGCACTGCCCAACATGTACTGAAGTTCCGAAGCCTTCTTCATATTCAAGATCAACGAACCCAGGTCTGAAGATAACAACATTGGACAACCAGCACCGACCCAAAACCGGGTAAAACTACCGGAGGGAAGGAGAAGGGTGAGTTTTGGTTACGAAGCTTGTTGATCCATCGTCGATCATGCTCACCTGACCGCCACTTGCGATGTCTTCTTTTCAGTAGATCCCGGGAGGTCGTGTCGCTGACAAGTTCACGCGATTGCCAGAGCCTCGACTTTTCCAGAAGCGCTCTAGAAAACTCCGACCCTGGTAAAACAAGAGGCCAGAATTTGCTTGTATGTCGAAAAAGAAGATATTGGCCACCAGTCACACCGATCTCCAGCTGACATTTAGGATACATTCGATCAAGCGTGCCGAAGATTAAGGCTCCGAGTGTACGTCATTTCAATATTCCGTCATGCCAACTCAGATGTGCATAATGTTCCGCAGACGCTGCCATTATTGTAAATGGACCATTATGCAGTAGGATTACTCAAATAGCTCTTCCGCGATTAACCGACGGCCGTCATAACTACATTCAGAATCTCGGTATTGCATGCGAATTCACGGCCAATACAATCGATTTAAGGTTTCTTCGGTCCTGCATGTGGTCGCTGAAATTCGCGTGTGCCGCCTGACTGCATGCAGATCGAATGCGAACACTGAAGCAGGTCGCTTTCCGGCTGATATGCGGCAATTTATATCAGGGCGTGGCTATTCAATGCGACTGAGGAATGGATGACAAGAGAATTGAGGCTTACCAGGCCCAAAATGTCTGTGAATTTCCAAGTAACCTTAGCCTCCAGAAGTCCCATGACATCTGAGCCTTAAACTAACGGAGCCAGCAATACCTGAAGATCATTGGAATGTTCTGTAGTGTGCCTAACCAGTAGCGCCACACTTCTAAATCTCTTCCATAGAGAATCAAGCCTCCATCGCTGGTCACCATGAATATACTCCCAATGATAGGTTGCTTGAGCGAAACGGCAGGACGTCATAACATCAGCTTATCATCCTGGTCGATACTATAGAAATGTGATGTGTGTCTTCGACTATAAGCTACCCTATCCTGGTGAGTGCCAGGGTTCTGGAAACTTACACGTCGCCAAAGTCGCGATATGGCCATGAGCAGTCGGGACTAAATATTCTCCGCGAGTAAAGACCTAGCTCTAAGATAAACTTGTTATTTTCTTCTTCAACCAAGATACCAAGTCATGTCACAATGTTCAAGCCACTATAAGGTTTTACCAGGCATCCTTCGAAAGGCCGTATCCTCTGTTCTTTTGAGGTACTATGATCCTACTGTTTATCAACACTATTAAAGTCAGGTTTTTAATTTATCATGGACACTATCACCGCGAGGAGTTTGCGAGTCTTCCGGAGTAGATCGGAGACGGTGTGAGAAGTTGGTCAGATAATCGCAAGTGGTGCGATGTATGGATTTCACTCACAGATTTCTGCTTGGCGCAATGTCAATAGTCCCGTCACGTGTGAAGCTAGACACATCTTGACTACTCTTTGACGAGTAGATGGCTCCCGTACTATATCGATAAGCAATCCATTCCTCAGAGACCTTCTACCCAATCGTACAATGGGATAGCTCCATCCCAACAGGAGCAGCCGAAGAGCGATTGCTTCTTAACAGCAAAATCTCTGCTCTTGAGGACGCATACATCCGACAGGCATTGCCGAGCCCTGATCCATCTCCGCGGACTAGGACAGAGGTCATTGTAACATTCCAGAGGTACCTACCAAGTAGACTGAGCACAAGTATTGAGACATTCCCAGATAAAAACACTCTACTTATAGCTTGTAGGTCCATATTCGTGTCGGATCGCCACCAATCCAATTGGTATTGCAGACTACTTCGAAGTCGAACAACGTATTTGAGATCTCGATTCGGGAGACAGTGTTGGGGACGGTCCGTTTTTCGCTGTATAAGTGGTACTGTTCCCTGAGGGGCAAGCTGCCAGTGTCGATGCCGTAGAAGTTTCGAGGGTTGGGAATGCTCTGTAGGAGTTGGTATTCCGATTCGGTCATGGGCGAGATAATTGCTGTTCCTGTCTTGTGGCTGCTTTAATCTCTCGAGTTAGCATTGTATAGTCTTATGCTAGTCGATGCAGTAGCATCAATAGTTACCTGGCAGTAGAGGGCGTTTGTCGAGCTGTCAAGTCTTCACCCAAGCTTCCGCCGAACTCAGCAGCTAGGCAGAAGATGGTGAGAACCATTGAGATCCACAATGCTGGTTTATGGCCACATAGACATCGATAGGGGTTTTTGAGTGACAGTGCAACCTCAAGGCTCAAATGCGCACTGATCTCAGGATGTCTCTCTATATGGTTATTCTATCGAGATTAGTGCACCAAAATAATGAGAGACCAAGTAAATGCCAGGATGCAGTGTCGCAATTTTCGTGATCTTTTGCCCTCTCGCCCATCCGCTGCCTTCAGCTACTGCTTCGTCTAAGTGTCCAATGTAGCCTTCCTCACTCTTGTCATAGCATCACTGCCAGGTCTTGAGGATGCATTGCAATGGCGAACTTTTTGGTGAGAATGTAGGCAGGTAGACAACATCGAAAGGCGCAACCATGATTCGCGTGCTGTTCAAAGACTTACCCTGGCTCGCAGTGGCCTAGGGGAGCTGCCGGCTTCCCTGTCCCCCGCAAGCTCAGCCCCCAAAGGCCAGCCTTACCTTATAAACGTCATTTCGCAGGCCCGGAAGCTAGTTTTTAGTGGCCGCTAGCCAGCCGCAGCGCGTAACTCGCTAAACGGTAGGCCTGCCCACCTACCCATTCAATGCGATCTTCATTAAGGTGCTCCTCTAATATCTCTGTTCTAGCTGCGAGCCATCACTGACACCGTTGCCTCATAGCTCCAAAACCTCGGTACATTTACTCATTAAATCCTGTTTCTATCGATCTTTACTCACTTCTCGTGCTTCCTGGTCTCTCAATTCATGGCTGCTCCAGCCAGAACTGATTGCACACCTCGTATCTCGAAAACGTCTCCAGAGCCGTCATTGGTCAACCAAGTCCCGCTGCATTATCGTGCAACCCCGATTTTGGGCTCAAATGTTTCCCTGCATGCTGGTGTTCATGGGTAAGGCGTGTACGGGCGGTCCGTTGCTTCTACACCATCCTTGTCATGCACACGTCAACTGGTAGCCTATGAATCTCGGGGGGGACACAACAACTGGGACAGTGCCACTAAATGTGCCATATCAGAATATCTTTGCTCTGGAGGAGAGCGCTTTGAATTGGCTACTGCGGTCATGGGTGACAAACAACCAAGAGGCGTTTCGAGATCTATCTTACAACTTCTTGATCTCAGAGACGGCCACTTCGAGCTGTATCCTGTGATTTCGACCGAACGAATGCCAGGACAGTGCTTTCAGATTTATCACATGAACTGAATAACCCTAAACCAGCGCTTCATGCCTGGACACGGATCAGGATTCGCCAAACCCAGGGTGCACCCCTGACACTACGAATATGTGAGCAGCTGTTACACGCTAAGATGCGAAAAAAAGGTTGGCTGTTCAAATACGATCTTTCGCCCTGGTTTTCGTTGATGGTGTCATGGCGGTGGGGCTTATGACCGTCTTTAGGCAGCTGTTCCAAAGTTCTGGGCCATTTACATCTCTCTCCGTTAATAGTATGATGACAGTCGGCCATATGACTAGTTTTGGGCTGGCGGTACAAAGTCTTCCGCAATACCCATCTCTCTTCGCTTCTTTTGATGCTCCTTCCATTTCATCTCAAGTCACTTTTTCCTAAACTAGCTTTTCACACGCTCAAGCCTCTTCGACTCGACTCATAATGTCATCTACACAGCCTCAGCAACAGGAGGGAAGCCAGCGGCACCTGAGACTCCTTTTACTTGGTCAGTCGATCTCGTTTAAATACAGCTACATACATTGACATCACGAAACAGATGCCGGCGGTGTCCACTCTCTATCCACCATCACCATCTTGAAGCGTATTATGATCGATGTTAATGCGGCTCGGGCAACAGGGGAGAAGTTGGAGCTGTACGAAATGTTCGATATGATAGGGGGTGTAGGAACTGGAGGGTGAGCAGTACTCAAACATTCGTCGCTATCCATGTTCTGTTGAGTTTCCTCATACCCTTGAAAACGTCTTGCTCAATTCTATGCTACTGCGCTGACAAACTTATTTAGGCTCATAGCAATCATGCTGGGGCGTCTTCGCATGAGTCTCGACAAGTGCGAAGAGGCCTTCAAGAAGCTGTGCCAAAAAATTTACCAGCCGAAGAAGAATGACACACGTCGGGAGCCAACACACTCCAACTACAATCCCAACAAATTCGACTCAAAGGTACTAGAAGAGGCTGTCAAGGACATGCTCCACCCGACAGAAGGTTCACTCAGAGATATATCCTTATTCAAAGCCCCATACGATGAATGCAAAGTGTAAGTTCTGGCGGTATACTTGAGATCACCCCAGCTAGACCCGAGCTAACAATTCGCACATCGTCAGGTTTGTTAGCTTGAGTCCACACAAATCCTCTAGCTTCCAGATATTCTCATCTTACCAACCATTGAAACCATCGTACCACAAGGCCTACGACACTTGTAAGCTCTGGAAAGTGTGTGCAGCTACGACAGCTTCGGCTGGCTTCTTCGACCCAGTGAAGATGACAGATGAAGCTGTACGATATTGCCCTAGTGATGAGTACGACGACCCGATCCCTCTGCTCGGGCAAGAATGGATTGAACAGTGGCTAGGGCGAGGTGGCCTCATCATCAACATCGGCAGCGGAGTCAAACCTAGGAGGACTAATAGCGATACTGTTGTGCAGCAGATTTTCAAACAAGATCCTTCCATGTTCAACAAGGAGATGTGGTTTCGTTTCAACCTGGACCCGAGTGTGAAAGATGTTCTCAAAGAAGACTACGACAAGTTTGATCGAATTCAGCATTCGACAACAGTCTACATGGAACATGACTATGTCCAACGGCGTCTCGAAGATTGCATTGCCAAGATTCTTCACACTTACCAGTCGCATATGACTGAATTCGATGATTAAGCATAATGTTGGAGCAGAGATGAAGTCTTTAGGATGGTGATTGACGTCGTGCTGGTTCCTTCATGGAGATGTACTGATTTGTCTCAAGCTAACCGGTCATGGCGTCCCGGCTCTATCCTGGAGAAGCATCTCTGTCTCTAAATCACAAGCCAGTGGTTCACAGGCTCCTTTTCGGTTTTATTTATCTTGGGATTATGCCACATGGCATCTTGGTTCCCTCACGGGAAAGCATTATCTCGGTTACAGATACTCTTATCTAGCATCTAATAAAAGCCTCTCAAAAGGCAATTGCTCCCATTGAACTCCTACTGCGACGGACACTGCTCACTCTTCTGGCCATCCGACATCGCAAATACCCATAAGTCATTGCTGGTCCCATCATCACCGCCCATCAAACCCCACCCCTCAACATCTTAAGCAGGCTCCCTTCCCCACCTGCCTCACCATGCACCACTTACGACTACAACCACCTATACAGCTATCAATGCCTCTACATCACATTACTATTCTTCACCAATGCCTCCGCCCACAACAACACCGCCGCCTTCCCATTCCTCCTCGTCGCCATCGCGCATCAACTTAGCAGTGTTTCAAGGCTATTAACTCACGCACTCTCCCTTCCGACCCCAACACCATAACTCCAACCCTCCGGCGACCTATTCCCCACCACCACCATTTCAGAAATGCTGCGACGAAGCACTATACCATTACTCCTCGCCCTCGCCCTTGCCCTCAGCAATATCTAAATTAACAAAGCACACATTCCTCAAAAACCTCCCTTCTCCTTCGCCACCCTCCCAAAACCCACGACAGCTAATAATCCTAAACCCATTCCATACCACGGCGTCGTAGCACCCTTCTTTAAACCCATAAAACCCTGTCCGAATCCCCTAACACCATGCACCCTCTTTTCTTCTGTCAAGTAACTAAGTTTCGCTGTTTACCCTCTTATCATACTCGGAAATGGAGGGAAATAGCATGATGGGACAAGGATGAGAGGTGCTGGGAAGGTTGATTTCGATCATTTCGATCTTGAATTTGGTAAGAGACAGGCGCGGATCTGGGAGGTTTGGGGGTTGGGAAGGAAGGACGAGGGACGAGGAAGCCTCTTGGCTCCCCTATCGTAGGATAAAGGGTTCGTAGCCAGCACCGCGTACAGGTGGATCTCCTAGCTGGCCTCGGGTGAGATTGAGGGAGCGGGTCAGCTGAGGCTGAACTTGAGGCTGACTTGAGGTTGGTTCTTTCGCTTCACTATTAATGATGTTTATTTTTAAGAAGTTATAACATTTAAAATACTAAGATAAAAGAAAGCGAGTTTAATCATAATTATTCAATAAAGCTAGTACTTGGTTGAATAATATTAAATTTTTCATAGAATTCATCATTTATTATTAAAAATGAATATAGGAGAGTTATTCTCATATAATTATAAATAATATCTGGGGTTCTCGGCGTATATATATTATAAGAAAAGCTGGTATATAGCGTAACTGTAGGTAACCCCTTAAACACACTATATGCGTCCTCTTCGACATTTGACACATGAGCGTTATACAGGTTTCCCGAGGCGGTACCCTTCTACTCGAAGATGAACCGCATTTTTTGTACACGCACCGCGCTTGCATTTCGTATTGACCAATACTGCGCCTCAACGAAGGTACGCGCAACTCCTTTGAAAAACGCATTATGGGTATTATAGTCTATTACCCTCCGGGATTTCGGCTTCGGAGATACTATAGAGTGGGACGCGGTCATGGTGAACAGCGGATCGCGTTCCTCTCTCTGATAGGCTCCTCTCCGGAGGATTCCCTGGGAGTGAGATATATTTTTAGCGATAGGCCCAAAGATTCCCGCACCGTCTTATGTGCATCGCAACAATAGCACATTGGCAAAGCTTTGAAATGGTGCAGCGTCAGCAGCTGGGTAAGACCTTCTTGCGATAGGTTTGTTCTATATGGTGATGACAGCATGCCCGTCCTAAATATCATTCGATTGAGAAAGTGGGCAGTGTTCTCGCCGGGATGCAGCATTCTGGACCCTTTAGGTCTCTAGTCCGATTCAGCTGGATAATGGCGCGGACTGCCCCAGTTAATCCTCTCGTGATATAAGCTTGCCCCGTCCTGACCATGAATTTTTCGGTTGGAGAGTCTCACTGTAACAAAATTGTAGCCCACTGAAAACAGCAATAGACTCCTTTTAACGGCGTGGAATTTAGTCAGGCTGTTCTCGCCAAGCCCAATCCGAGATGTATACAATTGCTTTACCTATAATACTCATCTTTGTTATGAGCATCAAAGCCACTCATGGAACGGCATGTAAGTCGCTCATTGAATAAACGGATGACATCCAACAAACGGACTAGAGGTTGCTAACGATGTCTAGACTTTCCGGCCCGCAACTCCACAGCAATAACGAATGCAACATCGTCAGCCTCTACAGCTACCATAACATCTCCACCCATTTCTTTGAACTCAAGCACATCCGGTTGTCCACTATGTGTCATTATGCCATCAAACTACCAGCTGTCACAGGTGATCTGGTATAATTCCACTATTGGCCTGCCGTTGGACACTGTCTCTATTGTACTCTCACAATACAACAACAGTGTCTTGACAAGCACGACAACTGTGTACGGTGATCTTGCATCGCTCTCCGGGACGACTTTACCCCAAGCTGTATCGATTCAAGAGGAAATCCAAGACCAACTATATGATGCTTCGAACATAGCCGACTACGACGATTTTGGCGCCTACGTTCTAGCAAACACAACAAATGAGACTGGCATCAGTATTCCGAGCGACCCAACGCCTTATATGGCTATTGCTGGGATTGTACTTTGGACCTCAGTCTCAGGACCATGTGAGCAGGATCTGGCATCAGCATCACAAAATTCATGTAGCACTTGCTACTTGAATGACACATTTCATCTTATCGAGGAAGGAGGACAATTCGACGGCTATCCCATTGGGAGTACATCCATAAGCCTTACAACAACTTTTTATGCAACTATGAATCAAGAATTCCCCGGCGGTTATCCGACGGATGTGATCAGTAGGTTTGAAGCTTACAACGCGGAGCTAGAGCTTCCTCTATCTTCTTTCATCGAATTCATTTCTTCCGAGACACAACTATTGATGTCTTTGCCAATCTTGGCCTCATGTTCTTACGTGCCGGTGGGACTTGGCCCACCAGCTCTGAAGATTCCTGTAAGCGCACTCACAGCCACAGTAACTGCGACTACGACAGGGATCAGCTTGTATCCTCCGGTAAACACTCCAACACCCGCTAATCCTATTGAGCCTCCCGTAGGCCCTCCCACAACAACGCAGCCTGTGCCTCTACCAACGCCCACCAACCAGATTTCTACCGATTTGGGTTCTTCCAATCAAGGCTCTCCTGATCCATATTCCCCAGAGCAAGGATCTCCCACCCAAGGCTCCCCAAGCCCACAGCCTGCCGCAGTTGATCCAGCTACGCAACGCGTCAGTGAGCCAAGTCAGCTGTTACAGCCTCAGAATGGCAATGGCCCACAAGGTTCCAGCAGTCAAAGTTATAACGGAGCGCCTGGAGAGAGTCCAACCATTGGACGCGCAAACTCTGGAGGAAGCCAGCAACAAGGGCCTCCTAGCCAAGCCGAGGCTGGCCCAGCTCTTTCGTATGCGGGAACTACCGTCCAGCCCGATTCTTCCTCTCAGTATGACTTGCCGGGAATTGGAAAAGTTAGACCAGGCGGCCCACCTATAACTACTGCGAACATTATATATTCCCTAGCGCAATCGGGGACTGAGTTGATCAGCAACGGTATCCCGGTTGCAATAAGTCCAGTGGTAAATAGCCCTGAGCCAGCTCAACAATCTCTAGTGATTACGCTTGGTGGAAAGGTGTACACGGCAGACACGTCCTCCAACTTTTTGATCGAAGGACAGACGCTGGCACCAGGCAGTACAGCTATCATGTTCTCTGGCACACCTATCAGTCTTGCTGCTGGTGCTTCACAAGCCATAGTTGCTGGCAGCACTGTCGCAATCTATCCCGCGGGTATTACACCGGCCCCAGGAGCGGGATATCTCCCAGCATTGACCTTTGCTGGCTCCACGTACTCCGCTAACTCACTTGGGCAATTTGTTATTGGGGAGCAAACCCTTTCGCCAGGAGCCGTCATCACCGTATCAGGGACGCAGATCTCGCTAGTAGCTGCTGGAAATGCGGCTATAATAGGAAGCAGCACAGAGCTTCTTGCTCTTAATGGCGCGAGAACGGCAGCCATGCTGAGTTTCGACGGCTCCACATTTACTGCCGATGCTTCTTCAAACTTTGCTATTGATGGGCAAACACTAACACCAGGTGGTAGTATCAAGGTCTCCGGTACACCCATCTCGTACCCTGCTGGAGCAACAGCCGTAGTAATAGGTACAAAGACTTTGCCGCTATCCTTCGGTACCATTAGTAGCGGTGTACGGCCTATAATCACCTTCGACGGAAGTACCTTTACGGCTGACGCGTCTTCGGACTTCATCATCAACGGACAAACACTGACACCAGGGGGGAACATTGACGTCTCAGGGACACCTATCTCGTACCCCTCAGCAGGAGCAGCTGTGGTGATAGGCACAAGCACTGAGCCTTTCTCTTTTGCTACCATCACTGGCACAGATACCCCCATGATCACCTTTGGTGGCAGCACATACACAGCAGATGCGTCCTCTGATTTTGTCATTGATGGTCAGACTCTAGCGCCCGGTGGCGTCATCACAATCAATGGTACGCCAGTATCATATGCTGCGGCAGGAACAGATGTCGTGATTGGGACAAGTACAGAGGCAGTGGGCATGGGTAACCTTATCATGAGTGGACTTGGGAATGGACCTAGTGGAGCTGCGAATACGAGCGTGGTGCAGTTCACTGGCGACGCATTATCTGGGAATAAACCGGCCAAGGGAGTGTTAATGATGCTTACTGGGGTTTTGGTATTGGCGATAGCATGAGCTGTGATGACACCGTTTTGATGATTGAAGACATATTATGTAGAAGTAATCTCGATAGAGACATGTTGAACGCCATTCAATACAACGAATCCTGCCAGGGAAACAACACTTGCCAAGTTCTCAACGCATAGGCCTATGTTCAAGCTCTGTTGAGACTGCATCAGAGGTCTTGTGAAGATCTCATGGACATGGCATTCAAGTCTGTACACCATTGCCCACAAAACATCCTCTTGACAAAGACATTCAATGGATGTGTATCTGCAAACTCCTTCCGTTTGGACGACTCCATTGTCCACAATCTCATCCGCGTGTCCTACTACTCCGCATATCATCTCAAAGCTGGAACCCTTATGTTTTTCAACGCCGTCACGGTCCCTGATCTTCTCGACCCTCCGCTCCCAAGCCTGGGTATAAGCCTCTCATCTTATTCATGGTGATCTTCTACAGTTCGTAGGGAGCCAGCAATCATTATGTTTGTGTGCGTTATCATCAGTCTTGCCACTTCTCCACTTCCTGCTTTAACTTGGTGCTGTTTCTCCCGTCCCCAGCTTAAGGCCACCGTGTTTGCCGTGTGGTAAGGTATCGTTCGTGAGGACAAACCAGGAGTAAGAATCAGCATTTAGAGGGTTGGGAAGTGGAGAGCTGAACTGCTGCGGGCTCGCGTTGACATGCCGAGACTTAGATAAACTGTGACGAGATAATTAGCATTAAATCGAGCTTGTAGCTCTGCCATGATGTTAGCAACGTGACAGTATTGCCCTGTCGCCGCAGCTTGCAAGGGGGAACGCTGATGGACCAACAATGGTTACACAAAGCTATTGAGGTTGTCTGGTCGATGCTTATGCGGGACTAATTCCGCTGTGGCTCCTAGAAGTAGAAGTACTCCGTAAGGTACCCTACGACGAGCTCGCAACAGCCACACAGCTCCAAGGTTGGGCCCCGCCTAGTTCCCGGCTTAGCTCCCGGGCCATCACCGGGCTAGCTATCAGGCTTTCCCCAGGGCCCTGATTTTATTCTTAATTAACGACTTCATTATCACGAGAAGCCTTGGATTTATACGTTTGATGGACCCCAAAGTCGTGGTGTATAATCCGCGCCACAGTCACGCTATCCATCGGTAAATTAGCCTACAACATGCTCTCCACGGTGCAAAGTACTGCGACTGGCCAGCTCCTCAGTCGCTGTCAGCTTACCTCTATATGCACGACGAGTTAAAGATGTACATCCTTCAAAGCCTACGCCATACCATGTACCAACTTCCAGGACAAATATTCTCGAACTACGCACATTCGTGCTAGTTTTGAGCTGCGATGGGTCGATGAGATTGAACCCTACTCTGTTGAAGCTGAGCCCAATCATCGGCTCAGCGCGCCCACCGATATGTATGCTTCTAAATATCTCCCTGTATAAGGTTGACATTAGATCGCTAACAAACGCACCCAACTCTTGGACAGCCTGGGGATATCTATGCCTTCGCAATAGCCGATCTTATACAGCGCGCCCCAGAACGTGGTGTCCGCCTGCTCCTTTACCTTCAAGCGTTAGCCCGAGCGTGCCACTTGCGCTTCTCGGACAGCTATAATCTGGGTACGTACTCTTCGTTCCTCATCTCGGCCCGGCCCGCCCAGTCCGTTGGGGTCAATCGGCGAAGCACAATGAATTTCGAAGGAGAGGATTGGAAGGCTGCCGGAGAGAAAATTGGAGGAGCTCCATGACCTAAATGGGGCTACAGGATTTCTGGGGAATTGCAACATGCTACAAGATGCGCACCCGTATTGTCTCGAAGCTCACAAGCGGCCAAAAACAAATACACGTTGAGGCCAGGAGGGATGTTATTGAATACGGACGCCCGATGAAATCTGGTGGCCTGATGTACAGATCGCACGGGAACGCGTGGGGCTAGTACGGTGCAGCTAAAGAAACATAAGATGCCATCGCTTGGGCCTCCCGATGCTACGAAGACAATGTTCGAGAAGAAGGGGAAAGGAAGGCAGGCGGACTCGCGCAACTGAATGTTCGAGCTCTTGGGAATAAAGCGTGGCGTTCTTCAAAAATGGGAGCTCTGCTATTATTGCTCGGCATTGACAGCATGTGAAAATGCATACCTACCTCCACCCTGAACATCGCCCCATGTGTTTGATCGAGTCAACATCTTTGTCTCGAGCTGTACTGCTGCTCAGATAGCACCTGCTGCAGAATCTAGATTTCAGTAAAAGAAGGCAACAAGGACTATCGGATACGAAGTGGCTTACCGGAGTCTGTGCCTAAGTATTCGACCAGAAGGTCATACTTGTCATCGGTGCTCTGGATGAATATGTTGATCAACGATGGTTCCAGATACTTAAGACTTTAGGAACTGATCTGTGTCCGTCCGGTGACTACTTCAAGGTCTTAGTATGTGATTGATTTGAGTTTGGGGATAATTTCAGGAGCAGTCCTACTCTTCGAATTGGTGATCGCTATGGCGCTCCAATAGAGCTCGCAGCTAATGCTCAACTTGAAGGCCTACCAGGTCTTGATGCAAGTGACAAGGATTGTTGTATGAAAAGCCATCATGAGCGAGGGAAAAGGTCTTTTTCGCCGCATTCATCTTACCATCAAATCTTTATTTTGTTAGAAAAGCCTTGGGGACGATCATTAAAGCAAAATTTGGGCGAGCTTCCTGTCGAGCTGGACGACTCTTACCAATAACTCTTTCACAAGTCTGACCCTGAGCACCTGCACCTCCTCAACGTGGGTCCTACCTGGAGCATCTTCTGCCGAAGGGATCCAACTGTTGCTGAAGGCATGGACGATGATTCCGTGCATATATCGATGGTGTAGAAGATGATGGCCAATATTCTTCGGCCATTATAGAGGACGGTTTGACGACCCGGATTCGGGGATAGACAAGAGAAGAAGGACGCAATACGTTCCTTGGAGTGACGGTTCGTCCAGCAAAAGGCTCTACCTAAAAGCAGAATTACTGGCAGATATTCCGGATGCTCACTGGGTTGACAGACTCCTCCCAAAGCCCACATCGAGGGCGACTGCAGGTCAGTCCCCAAGGATATCAGAAAGGCAAGGGCATCTTCGGACGGCTATCACGAATTATAGGCCATCCAGTCAGTGAACAGCATGTTTCTTCTGGTGTATCTCTATAGCCAGGCATTTCGACTCGCCTGTATTACAAAGATGATACTTGGCTATGTTGAGGTAACGACGAAGCGCGTGCGCTGGACCCCGCAATCTTGGAATATTTACAGGCCAAAGGTACTTCGGCTTACGACCCAGAGTCTATTCAGTGGGATTTCGAGTGGCATAGCGGTAACGGGCCAGCGCATGATTATGCTCTGAAAGGTCTCACAAAATTAGCCTCGCCATCACAAAGCCTTAGGAAGATGTCTGCTAATGCTAGCTGTTATCACGCCAACCTCAAATCCTATTGATGGTGGTAGCACGGGAAAAGCCACAGCTATGCGAGCAGAGCGTTAGGATACACTCCCAGATGCTGCAGCTCTCAAGATAGTGTGAATGGCCAAGACACGACAAAATAGGTCCCTGTGGAGCTACCTTCACTCGTGATAGACAAGCATATTGTAGGGAAACGTGCAGACAGTGATGAGGAGGTCGGTGAATAAGATTGAGAATCCTAAGCCCTTGCAAGATGCTGATGAAGACTTTTTAGGTCTGAACCAATTAGGTTTCTTGATCGGCAAGACCACTTTCGCAGCGCTCAAAAAATGTGAGCTTCCGAGGAGCAGTAGACAATGGCAATCAGGAGGAGGTCTGGGATTTACTTGTGCAGCTCAGGGGTGAATTCAAACCGCGGAGAATGTTAGCTTGGTATCAATCTATGTGATCCGGCATCGTTTTCTCACTCTGTCACTAGACGGACGTACCAAGATTCCAGCAAACCATCCAGTTCCAGTTGCTACTGAGTGTTCCGACATCGGGGTACAGATCCAAACGCATAGTGGACGCACTCTACATCCGACAGTTCCCCCGGCCGAGGTCTACAAAGGTGGACCAATTGTTTTTAGAGAGGCATATCTGCACAGCTTCGTCAATATCGGCATACCACACAACCAGCTTGCCTTGACCGGATGCTAGGTTTGTATTACGCTGCATCTCCCGACAGAGGCTTTCACGACGATGACGGTGGTTTATGTGTTGATCATGGCCAGTCACGGCATCAGGTCCGTTACAGTGGAGGGCCCTTTGGTCCAGCTAACAATTTTTGCTGCGACGTCATCTTAGCGACGTCATCTTCTACACGAGCGTTGATGGGACCATCTTTCCCAACCCTTTTGGCGTGCCGCAGGGTAGGTGGCAAGTTGACAAGCCGAACTTTACTTTGATCCATGCTAAATCGATAAGTAGGCCCGTCGTTCCGGATATGACGTCAAAAGTAGAGTGATACCCTGCAATCGGTATAGTAGTGCCAGCAATGAAATATAAGCATTACGAGGAAGATATTATACAGATGTCATATCTATGGAAGGCGGCTAACAGTGAAAAATCTGACCCGGAAAGCTTCCAAGCCTATTGAGGACCTCGAATGGTTCGCGAGGAACCACTGACTGCCATCTGTCAGAAAGTTTTCGCCATCACCTTCAATAACCTGTTTTTCTGCGGTAGAAGATGGCCTGCGTGGCCGACTGGTCATACGATCTGCATCACCGCTTGATCTAATGATTGAATATTGTTCCAAAGAAGTGCACAGTTATTTGCTCTATCCTACCTGAGATGCTATTGCGCCTTCGTTCAAAACAAGAAGCAATGTGATGATTTCTCCACTTTTAGGGCGGAATTGTTCAGTCAAGCCCATGTCCATTCTTTCCACCAATTTCGATTTATAATTTACTGGAGAGAATGAAGTCTGTTTTTGCCACGGAGAATGAGTGAGGTGGCAATCAATTCTTCTAAAAGACTTGTCGTTTTTTATTTGTTCTGTATCCTTCGCCTCCCCTTCCAAGCCTCATGCATTAATTACAAGATTGCCACCCTGTCCCAGCACATCTCTTTTCCATATCCTGCATGCATCTCCGCTTCACTGCATCCCGGATACAATCCCTGGCCTACCTCGTCCACCAATTCAAGGGTCCCATGTTCACCCACCTACCATGAGTAGCGAGAGCCTTGGCAGCAACAGCATATGCCATGGAGCTCATTCGACAGCGCCAAAAACTCGCTCTCCTCTACCTAGCCAACACCATCGCGACCGTCCACATCCACCCAGTCATTTTCTGGACGTACTCTCCGCCGCCATAGACGAGATGAGCGCTCTCTAGACGATCCTACCTATCCAGTGCACTATCCGCTCGGCTATCTCCCTTAGCATCGGAAGTCAGGGACGATACCCGCCACGGATCCAGCACCCGGATCGGAAAGCGCGTGTGTCGGGTGCGGGATCCGCGGTTACCATTTCGGGTAATGATTCGCAGTATGATGGTCGTAATAGGTTGGGGATTGGAGGATTGTGGGGAAAATTTGCAGGTTATACGAGATCGTTATCCGTGATATGATATTGCTTTTGCTGGAAAGAGACGGTTTGTTAGTAATTTCGGTCCATTTTTTTTCCGCGAAGTTTGGAACGTGGGATATGGATCCTTTTGCAACGTTCGTGTTAGTTCCCACCACTTGTTCGATCATCACATTGATCCTTGTCACCATTCTTGATCCACTTACACCCTCTTTCCCGGCTTTAAATCTGATGTCACGTGCTCAATTCGTCATTCTCTTCCAGACCGTGATCTAAGATCTTCCCCTCTGGCAGCACACAATCCCGAGACGTACTACATCCGTCGACGCCTCCATGTCTTTCATCCACCCGTCAGTGCCATTCGTGCGCTAAAATCTCACTTACTCGTTAGGCTGCAGCGGACCCTTCCCTTTTGGGAATTAGTACGCAAGCTTATACGAGCGGAAAGGAGGAAGCTCGAAGCCTGAGCCAGTTGAGTCTGGTGTTGGGTCAGTGCGTTTAGGCCTAACCGATTTCCTTTGGTGCTGTGTTTGACTGGGTAGGGACCATTTTCCTGATTAGTGAAAGAATTCTAGGTTTTGAAAGGATCTTTATATAGAGACGGGAAGACAGTGGCGTGTTTGGCGTTCGTGCATGCATTTTGGGTATCTTAAGGGGTCCTTGACTAACTGATTCGTAGAGCCACGTTTTCAGATGCTTGCTAGTGTTTTGATGACTGCTTACGATAAAGACTGGGAATGTGCTGGTCGGATGAATGACAGGCTTAGAGATACTGAAATGGGTTTTTTGTTGCATTTCTAGGTGCAGAATAGCCATGGCGACCAAAGGAAGCCCCAGCTAGAGAGACGTGCCTCGGCTTTTGCTTCTTTTTCATCGAATGATATTCATATTTACACGAATATCTCCTTCTGTGCCTATCGACGAATGAGAAGTTGCGTCAATCATGGAAGCAGGATCCGTCGTTAGCTGCAGCTATCCGCTGCGGAATCATCCTCTCAGACGATAGGTGATTGAGGGGCTAAGCGTTGATTGGTCTCCACATTGCCTCAGCAGATCTTCAACGTTGCTAATGTTAGTATAGGTGGCCGGAGAGGTGAGCGAGAAGTTTCCAGTTTTTTCTATCTCAGTTTCAGGTGAGGGTGGGTGATTCGCCTAGCTGATGAATAAATGGCAGGATATCCTTATGCTAGCGTTTTCCAGAGAATGTAAGTAGGCTTTCATGGCTTACCAATGGCTTGGTTGCTTTATTTTGCGGCATCTTTGTAGTCTTGGCTTTGGAGGCGATCGGTACTGCTTAGTGCTAGTGTTCCGATGAAGGCTACAGCCCCTTCGAACCATATAATGCTGTTGGCAATGAATAAATGTGTTCTAGTACATCCGTGATAGTGTAATATGGGACATCGAATTCTTGGGTCTGTCATTAGATGCTGTAGAGTATATAGACAGCTATGTCTTCTATGACAGTCCACATGAATCCCAGTTTGAGACATTGCGCACCCGAAGTACCCCTGTGTAGCTGCCGCACCATGAAACGTTCTGCTCTCTTCTATGTGCCAGTTCCCGGCATCGGAAAGAGGGCGGTCGATGTGCCAAGTTCGAGGTATTAAAGGAGTGGAGATGCATCGATCAATCCAACCCAGTCCCGCCTACTATAAGATGAAGACATGTAGAGAACTCGTTTCCTGCTCTGCTTTTGATAGTGTCTCGTAGAGCTGGCCCTGGTACGGACCCTGGACACCGTATAGCCTTATTTACTGAGAGTCGAGGTTCAGACGGGAGGAGTCGCACGCCCCGGAAGGTCATGGGTTCTTGTAGTAGAGGGACTAGCTCTGAGTATCAGCTCCATTTCCAGACTCACGGGTTAGAGACTTGCCGTGGAGGTTGGCACTGAGAGCAGCGCTCATGATGAGTTATGACCTTCTGCATCAGGCCCCGGCAGCCCTTGTTGCTCTTGCTGCTCGCGCATGGGGCCGTGTCCTGCCATGAATGGGAGCAAGCATATCTGTGTATATGTACATAGCACATGTTCAGAGCTCGATTCAAAATGAGAGCTTCTCCAGCTTCTGAAATTGCTTTCTTCGTTGAATTTCCGGGTTTCAATCGATTTGAGAATCTGCTGGTGTTGTGGCTGCGTTATCAAAAGGATTGCGGAAACCCTGCCTTAAACAATTTATTGCCGCAGATTCCCTTGTGTCACACGGTTAATATTATCCGAGCGATCGTTGACGATGCGCTCCACAAGATACCAGAGATTGGCAGAAACGAATCATCGCTGTGGTGTTACTGCGCTAAATGGTTGAATAGTTTCTCTGAAATCGCTGGGAGGGGCTTTACCGGCGACTACAATTGGTAGTCTGAGACGCGAGGAGAATCTCTGGGGCACTAGATGGGCTGCGCGCCGCGAGGACCCTTGGTGAGGCCTGGGCTAGGTGGTGACTAACAACGCAATCACTGTCGGTAATCTAAGTCTCCGCTTGCTTGACGGACATCGGCCCTAGATCCTCGGCGCGCCTTGGAGGCATCTGACAAATAACTTTGGCCATGATGGAGCTAGAAGCCAGGAGGAAGCTGTGCGACTGGCCAAAGTTTGTCTGCCCTTGCTCAGCACACTTGGCTTCCTACCCGCATGCTGCCTCCAACTCCTCCTATCATCTCGCATCGATGAGCATCAACTGCCAGCTTCGGCATCGAATGATCCAGACTTCGAGACCTCAATGTCTTAATATGGAACTAAGGCTCTGTCAACAAGTAGCAGTGCTGAAGAGATCTCTGACTTGTCATTCCTCTGACGTCACACCAATGATTGGAGTGGAGCTTCCAATGAGCCATTGAACCACAGGCTCACGAGCCTTAAGACAGTACTTGATGCCTGTAAGCACATCAAATATGCCACGTAATAAGGCCTTAGACTTTGGAGTATGAGTCCAACTTAGGTCTCAAGGTTGGGCTGCAACTGCATCGGAGTCATCTTAGGGCCGAGGAATGCAAGTCACAGGATGATTGCTGATGCTTAACACAGTCCTCGACAAGCCATGCTTGTTTAAGTAAACAACGCGCCAAGCAGATAGAAAGAGAAAGAAACAACTTGGGACGAGAACACAATGAGGGGATGGTAGTTGATAATAAGGATGTGCTAAATATCAGGGTTTCTTTCTGAGGGAATGCTGGCAATGTGGGGTATGGTTAAAAAGGGTCTGGCCAGATCCGTATTGGTGCTATCGTTGGACACCGATAAGATTCGATGCAGATGGGGTCGATCCTCATTAGAGATGGTCATGTTGGCTGCAAGGATGCTGTCCAGACATGAATAGTGTGTGGTCAATTGAGATTCTGCAAGACCTTATAGGAAGTCACGATCAGCCGCAGCTAAAGAATAGACGGTTATTCGAGCTCAAGGCAAGGAGGGAGGGTCTACTCAATGATGTCCGTCTTCTCCTGGAGATCATTCCAGGATAAAGGAGACGACAATACCCTTCCATACCATAGGACTCGCATACCGTATTGGGTCATTGTTTTTATAGCAACTATACGCGCTGTTTCAGTTTTGGGACGGAGCGAGCCGGCGGCCCACCAGGAATTAGACGTGGTCCCTGAATATTCCCGCCATTATGCGCCGTGGTAAGCCATTGTGAACACCAGTGGTAGGTCCCGCTAATTGAGGTTTAGGTCCCGTTGACGGATGAAAGTCAATTTAGTCGCGTTGGTTGAGACGTACAGGCCATGGGGAGAGTGAAGACCTTGCGTACTTGGAGCTGAATCTATGACGACAGCGCCAATGCCGGGGCCAGCGCTTAATGGCAATAGCTCAGGTTAGACCTCATGATGGCCAGCACTCGTTATGGTGAACATCTGGGCGAACAAATATAAACCTCGCAGCGCTGTGCTGTTTCTCACAAGCTTGTTGCTCCTCGGTCGGGACCACTGAGCCCCCTCAGCTTATCCAGCTTCTGGTTGGGAGCTGGGGAATAATACAGCTCGTTCTTCGTCATTTCATTAGAGAAGAGACCTGAAGTGATGACTTACGGTTCACCAATTATCATTGAACAGCTCCCGTATTTGCGGGCTTCCCTCCGTCAGCAGACCTACCTGTGTCTCGTGGACTTACTAGTGTCTCACCAAGGAGTGCTAAGAGGTTGTTTGATGAGGGATTGCGGCCAGATACCCACAGACCAGTATTGTTGATGGAGCGTTGTCCAAAATGAGCTCATCATCTGATGATGTTGTGGACAGATCGGTCTCAGCTTGCCGACATGTGGCCTGAGGACACAATTGCCGTAACGGGCTTAGGTCTGAGAGGTTAGCATCTCTCGCCCTAAGAGTCTAGTGACACGTAGGTCACGGCTACAGTGTTGGAGAACATACGGGAATGATTGGGCTTCGGGGATATTATAATCGAACCAGCTCTGGTCGTACAGGTAGCCCAGAGGTCTGTATCCTTTTTTTTCCTTTTCAAAGTCTTTCCAAGAAGATTTACGTAGAGACGTTGAAGGAGTAGGTGGCTTCAGGCATGCTTTGACCTTTCATCGGGTAAGGAGACGACATGTACAAGCTTCAATCACAAAATTTGTTGGTGTTGCTTTAGGTTACACACAGTGGAATGCAGATGATACCACTTGCAGTACGTCTATATTAAGCTAATTTCCACAATTTTCTAAGCGTGACGCATATTTTTAGGTGCGGCAAATGTCATTCTCCAAGTCGTTCAGGAACCGTGTCGGAACTACGGTATATATCCTTGCTGTACGAATAAGACGCTTTCAAGCCTGCAGCAGCAAGAAGCGAAGCTAGACTATTGGTATTGTGAATAGCCCGCGTTTTATGGATTAACTAAATGCTTGCTTGTAAATCATGTCAACTCATCCACGCCAGATCTAATGTTTCCAAGTGGCGAAGATTTCGCCATCGATCGGGTCTGTGCCTATATTGTGTAGTCGTTGAGGAAGGAGCGAGACTATATAGCAGGCGGTAGACGTGGCACTAGCGAGCTCACGGATATGATCTGTTAGATGGGCTGGAATGATCGAGAGAAGGGCTGCCGCCTTGTTCAAGAGGATGTGTTCGGATAGGATTGTCAACGTTATTCCCATACCCGACGTCCTATCGGAAAGCACAACCGGCCCCTAGTAGACGCACGTAGCTCCTGGAAATAGCGAACGTTCGTATTTCCGACATTATTTCCGTGGCTCTAAAATTCCACACGCATCACATAAGGCAGTGGCCCGGTCTCAATCCTTTTCAGCCAAGGGTTTCTGAAAGAGGCACCGCGGAGGATTCTCCTGGCCGCGGAGCAGAACAAACACTGGACAGTAATGAAAGTCCTGTTGGGAGGGTGTGTAGAAACCTGATGCGGTGATGGCAATCCCTATTGATATAGATGTGTGGGAAGGGGGTTTGAGCGAAACCGCCTCTTTGTGCAAGCTTGACGCCAGCCAAGAACTGCCTAATCAAACCAACAGCTGGTTGTATAAATGCTGTCCACGTGATCTAGCCAATAGTTAAGAAATGTTGCCCTTATCAGGGTGGAAGAGTGAAGCGAGCAATCACACATTTTTCTGTATGCATAACATTCCGCATGACACAGCTCTTTCCTGCGAGACCATGGATGTGGACGAATTTCTCGAGACTGGTCACCATGCAGGGGTGTGCCACGTACTTCTTTACTCGCATTGAACCCTCTCCACCCGAGGCAACCTGGCGAAGCAGCAGCTAGAATAAGCTAGGGAGATCTAGACGCTAACACCCAACAGATGTGCCAAACGTCAGATGCATTTGAGCTAGATTTTCTTGCCACATGTCTCTGGTTGTTGAGCGCTTGTAAGACAATCTGCAGGGTAGGAGGCCAAAGCAGCGAACCCTTGCTCGGTGTCGTGTCTTGGAGTGACGTCTATCCAATTGCTTATATTTAGGATGCACTTGTCATCATGTGGAGTCGATGTTCATCGTATAGTGGTGTCCTTTGACATCTTGATGCCTTACTACGAAGAGACATCCGTCGGACTTCAACTATATGGGTGGAAATCGCATCCGACGGCAGGCGCCGAGTAGCAAGACCACTCACGCGAGGTATTGCCACGATGGTGCGATGTGGGTAGCATCTTTGCAATCCACTGGTGCCACAGTGCTCAGGAGGGATTCTAGATAAGACAGATATGTTGCGTCTGTTTTCCCTCAACCTCAATTTCGACCTGCCCCTAAAGGACCAGCATTAGACCTTCTCAAAATCTGAACGCTCTCTGCACACCCAACCTTCATACAACGCAGGTGTCACCGTTCTAGATCCGCTCAGCCTCCTATGGCATCTTCTCGCGTTGCAGGCGCCACTCGGCAGAGCAATAGCAAACGCGAAATCTTGAAGATGCCTCCAACCCAGCATCAAGCCGCAACACAATATACTGAGTCTTTCGAAGAATGGTTTGCGGGCTTCGACATCCCTGACTATGGACTTCGCATGTTCGATGACCAGCCTCGGAGCCAAATGCCTGTGAGCTACTTGTCGTTGGGTATTCATCTTTCTGGCACCGGCTCTAACTATTGTACACCCTCACAGGCATCTGTTAGCAATCGTTGCCCTCGCTGCGCTGAACAGGGCGTTGAAACTTCCGTCATGAAGGGCAAGCACTGCCCTCGCTGCGGTCATCCATGCTAGGCGGGTAGGATGTTTCCTCGAACCTTGTGCATGACTTCTACCTGTGCTAATATTGCGACACAGATATACCAAATGCTTTTCACAGAGCTCAGTCACTTCGAAAACCGTCCTCTGAACCACCTCTTCTCTCTGCAGTGTGTTACGTATATAACGAGATACGATTTCATCGGTGATTCTTTGGTATATCATCTTCGGCTGCTTGGTGGTTTGATGTCAAAAACCATAGCGATTGCTGCTTGAGATTTTGTGATCTATTGGGGCACGGCGGTGCCGTGCTTTCAATGGTGACATTCGACGAGAAATCCGCGGACTGGACTGCATCTAATGCTGGGGCAGTGGGAATAGGTAGTGGGGCTTGTTCTCTTGGATCTCGTTAGCAGTTAATGTTTAGCAATCTCATAACAGATTCTCACTGAATTGCATGGAGACAGGGTGCTGCTCTTAAACCACTCGATATACCGCAGACGCGTCTTATTGCTCAAGGAGTCAAGGTTCAGTGCTTGAGGGCTGGCCAAGACTTGTTCTAGCATCCTAAGTTGTCCATTGATGAACAATTGTTCTTTCTTGTTGCAAGTCGCATTTGTTTGTAATAGGGCTGGACTATTTAGGAGAGAATGATGGGCCTTTAATTACATGCTTTTGGCCCTAAGAAATACGGTGTAAATCTTCGGGCGGCGTTTTCGACTCCAATTCTCTCATAATTGCTGATCTAGTTTCGATCATTAGTCAATCCCCTGCCAGTTGTAAGGCTTGTAACTTGTAGGCGATCGAGCGGGGAAATTTGACAAATAAAAGTCAGCTGGGGTGTACACACCCGCTAAAGGACAGCGGCCTCGAGGACGAATCCGGGGCAACTATTGGGGGTTCTTCTGCCACTCGATAGCCTAGTACACCACTATGGACTAGAATGTCGATCCAGGCAGACAGGAAGCGACATGTTCCTCTTATTGGTACACTTGATGTAAGCCATCGAGGGATCTCATGCTTGTCAATGGTGGTAAGACGGTCCCAGCTAGGGTGGATAATGCTTCGACTACCATTCTAGCTCAGCCAGTGAGCATCTGACAGCAAAAGCAACATAATATCCATAGGTGGAGGGCTTTGAGAGCCGACTCCCCTGTTTCTCTAGTGCGGTTAAGCACAGAGCATAATATCACATACGTCCATCAATGGAGAGAAGTAATGCATGGGGCGCAGTAAGTATAACGTTAGGTTACCTCATGGATCGTAATTAGAGAGATCTGCGCGTTCGGCCTTTTGAAACTCGCCAGTCCCTTACCTAGATTCGGCTTTGTGCATGGTCCCTAATTACGACAGTCGGCCTGGCATTTCTTGTCGATCACTGAGCCGTGAATATACCTATGAATAAGATAACCAATGTTCTCGAGAATGGATCTCTCGGAGATGGTAGGGTATGGCATCTGCACTACAATCTTTTCCGACTATGCCAGGGTGGTCAGCTAACTACAGAAACGGTAGCTGACATCAGCCAATACATTTCAATAAATGTAGGTGGAAGTGGAGCTGAATACGAACCCCTCTCGCGTTCCCTATGAGGGCGGTTCCAAGTACAGGAGACCTTGTCTTCATCGTGAATCAACAATCTTCTTTAGTTCTCCCTAAGGACGATGCTTAAACTGCTTGATTCTTGATACCCTTGAATGAACTGCATAGACAGCGAACAGGCTTGCGCGTTGACGCGTGTCAAGTCGGTACGGTTGGGAGTTTCTTGCAGACGAGCGCTAGGCGTCAGCCCCACACGTGTGACAATAATTCTGCAGAGGAGAACAGATCACCAATCATGGATCGAACTGTACACGATCACCATCAAACACATACCTTCCAGAGCCAGGATTCATTGCACAGCAAGTTACCGGCTCTTCAGCGAGTGCGGTGAGGATATGAGAGGCGCTGGTCAGCGATGGTGTGGGCGAGAGATGGATATGGATGCATCAGCCCTTGTCCCTCAACTGTAGGTATCCTACAGCTTACCAAAAGCAGCGATGACATACCTCCTTGCTAGGACTAGCTCCTATTGAGAGTCCCGATCTCCCTTAAACCACTCCTACGGCTCGAACTTCGAATCTTATTTACTCTACAGAATCTTCTCTTCCTTCCAACAAGCAGCATCGAGTCCAGTTTTGAGCATCATCAACAACTTAAATCCACTCCACGGCCGCACTGAGGCATTGAAAACGGTTACAGTCGCCCATGACGTCCTCTTCGTCCCCCAGACTATACTTGAGCAACTTCAGGCTGCTACGCGGCAGATGCGAAGCGAAACAAGAGCTATATACCGGTCATAGGACACTACAGGTCACTAGCAAGGGACTGAGACACCTCTTTGGGAAAGACCATCGAGAGGGCAACACCATCGGTCGAGCCGATAGTCATAAGACCTTCCAAATCGGCGAAGGACATGTCATGACAGGTCTTTCAAGTAGTATTCTCCACTGCTAAGCTTGTAACTGCATGGAATGGATCTTGCTGTAAGACTTTTAACATATTAGTGCCCCGCATGGTGGCTGGCTAACTGGCGCAATATCTTCGATCATGTTATTGCCACCACTTTCGATTATTCCTGGTCTTGGTAGAGGGGTCGATTGCCGGGTAACCGATGATTGGATCTTGAATATTTTCACCAACGTTGTCATTTCATAATGCCGTCGTCATCCTGGCATCAGCCTCGAAACCCTTGATCCACCAACTAGAAGACTTGGACAAGAAATCGAGACTCACCAAGTAAGGTGCTCACCTATTAAGACAGTTTGCCTGGCACTGAATCTCCCTCACTGGCCATAAGTAGCCTACTATTCCAATCGAAAGATCCAGTCAATACATACGGCAGTGCCATGTTGACCAGCCTTAGCTGAATTGCAAATGAGCCAACGCCAACTGCGGCTGGATATCCTGACAAATGGCTGACCGCGCATCGGCCATTGCTGGTCAGTGATCCTTGCATGCTAAGCGATGCGACACTTCCTGCATCTCGCAAGCCTCCGCATACTAATAAGCGCGTTAATTCACGAACCCGTGTCCCCCGTCCGGGTAGCTGCATGTAAATGCTGCTGCGTAGATGATGACGAGCCTGGCTGGCTTACCTGGGATCGGGTCAAGGCGCTTCTGAAGTAAGTACTTCGTGATTTGTCGTCTTGGGAGAAACCGAAGTGACATGAAGATTCGTTCCCGGCAGGAATATGTTCCAATCATGGTGTTCCGTAAGGTTGAGTGTACCTACTACTTGGCCACCGAAGCTACTGACTGCACTGCGGCAAGCCTCTGAGTTGACAAGGCAACCGTTTTGAAACCGCATAATCTCAATGTCTCTCAACCATTCAGTTATTACAGTTACCAAGGACTACCCTGGCACATTGCTGAATGGATTTCATCGATGGCACTGAGGACCCAAGTCCGCATAATCAGCGATAAGGGGAACGAACCATCTTTTGGTATATGCTGCCTTGAATATGCAAGCTGCGGGAAAGAGGCAGGAAGTTACACAACATCTCAGGCCAATAGCCCCCACTACATCGAACATACCTTGAGTTTCTGAGCCGTCCATGAAACGGCTACTTGTTGGGAGTGCAGAGAAACTTGTTCGAGCTGGTCTCGTAATGGAAATTTCGAAACATGATTAAAGTGGATTTTTTGACACTGGGCCAACACACATGAAGGACTGTAACAGTGGGGATTACTGACTTGAAGCGGGCGACCCATTGTGATATCTCATCTGTTTTTTCACTTACTCTAGTAACTTCATCGGCCCCTCTTTTCGATTATAGTTGGCACCTCATCGCATGACTGCAGACATACTTAGAGATAATTCAAATAAATCACCACGGACTATGTCCTAACAGTCCCAGTAAATTAGATGTTATGTAGTTATAGACGAATTCGTAAATGAGTTGAAAGATATGTTTCGCATGCTTGCCACCAGGCTAAGATATCCCGAATAAGGTTTATGACCGACCTCGGTCGAAAGTCGGCCCGATACTAGCAGATTATTGTATCTATGCCATACAAATTGAACATGCTAGGATTTTCTGGACTCCACACCGCTGTAGCAGAGATGCTCGCGCTCAGCTCCTGGTCAGCTATACTCATATAATCCATAAGCGACGAAAGTGAGACGAGGGTTTTTCGAGACAGTCTAGCGAATAACTCGTTGGCAAGCTACCAAAGCGCCATTGCACAGATCGTGAAAGCCAAAAAAATCAGAATGAATCCTTCCGATGCTAGATCTGCAATACCTTTCAGCCGCAAGTATGCCGCACTATAGGCAGGGACGAGCACGTGATAGGTCTACAAGTCACAACTTTTGAGAGCATCGAACGGCGGTCAGCTACTACGTAATAGCTTTCCCAAGAGCTCCAAGCCTACAGCCGCCTCAGATTCACCACCGTGGGTCAAGTATTAACATCATGCGCCTTTGCTCCCTACCGAGCTGTCCGTCAAGAGATCCCTAGTTCCAGCTATCTTCTCATACCCACATACCTAAGATTTTCTCGGTACGGAATACAGAGACTGAGGTTGTCGGAAGAAAATATATAATCCCACAAGCACACTCCCTAGGCGAGTCTTTCCGGATGCAGGGCAGTCTTTACCCCTTAAGATCCAAAGGGGGTTGACAGAAGAGGCAGCTTGTGGTGGGCTCAACGCGTGTCGTGTGCCAAGGCATCAATGGCAGAATTGTCTGAGCATCCAAGGGCGAGGCTAGGAGGATTAGTATAGTCTAAAGAAGACATGGCACCGGGATCAGAATCTCGCGCTCTCGCAGGCCTTAGCTCCACGTAGCCTCGGTAGCACTTGGTGCTAAGCCCGCTATCTTTACTCCGAAGAATATGATCGGGAGTTGCCCCTGTTGTACGGCGGCGGGCTCTCGATTTTCCAAGAAACGCACTGCTGGGCATATAAGGAGGGCAGAGGTGGAAGGAGATCATTCCCAAGGATGAACTCTACTGGCAACAGAGGTGATACTACAAGGCGACGAACGCCTTTGCCGACTATGTGGCTCAGTACGCCGCCAGAACGCCTATAGTGCAAGAAAGAGTTACCGATATGGGCACGCCTATGCGCAAGAACGAAGCAATGAAGACTTGTCTCTAGAGACGGCATAATACCTGGCTCGAGCCTGTGGCTATCCATTGTAGAAAGAGGCTGGAAACAAGCATAGAGACTGGTTGGGAATGAGACCCGAAGGCCACAGGCTAATGGCTTAGACATTCTGCGATACTATCCCCACTTTGCCCTTACAAGGACTCGATCACGGCTAAGAGCAAAAGTGACCCCGCTTTCATAAAGGGTGTGCCAACCTATGCTTCGCTATCTCTCACATGAATGATTGTCCGATGGGGTTGGGCCCTTGAGGGGCAAGTAAGAGTCATATTCATCAGCTTCCCAGCCGGGCTCAATTGAGCCAATTGTGCGATGCTAAGGTGATAAAACCTAGAATTTGCATGTTCGGTGCTGCGAGAATCACTCAAATTCCCGCTGCGGGCGCTTTTATTCCCTGACTACAGGTTTGGCTGCTTTCAAAGCAGGAAACAATCCAATTTTGGGCGCTTACATTACTTATTGGGAGATTCTCAATGCTTGAATACAGCTCCAAAATCTATCTCAGTGTAGAGACTCATACTGCTCTATGTAATACAAGTTTTTTATTAGTCTATATTGTACAGGTTAAATTGTTCCCATGTTATGGGAGGCACTGAAAGAGGAGCCATTGGAAAAAAATCATGATATTACATAGCGAACATTAGTCGAAGCAAAGGCCCTTAAAATGTGTTATTCCCCAATCATAGCAATAGCACCAAACCATTCCTCTTCGAAAACCCTAACTCATCAACCTGGTATGATCGGTGTTATCTCGCCGCGTGTCCCATGTACTTGCCTGCTGCAAGGGGATGGTCTCAGAGATATCAATCGTATTATACCCTGTCTTCTGATTGAATGGATGTCCATCAGTAGGCGTTACGTTCACAGAAGGACCTCTTCGTTGGTTCAACGGGTAACCTCCGAGCTGAGTGTCATTTTCGCTGTCGCCACCAACAACCTTAAGGTTTTCCTCATCCCTGATGATCCTATAAGGAGGCATTATTTTATGTTCCATGCCGCTTTTCATTCCTCCTATGGATAGTTTAGTTTTGCAGTCTATAAGCAATGCGTTGTACGCAGGATGGAGCTCAGTAAGAAGACACTTACTAAACTCGAGTTGCACGTATTCGCAAAGAGGTTGTGCCCAGACCAAGATAGCAAGCACCTGTCCAAAGCCCCAACTCGTACTCAAAAAATCAGATTGTGCGAAATCAGCCAGGAGAGCGCAGAAACCCCAGAACCAGACGACGTAAAGGCCAGTGAACAGAACATAGAGCATAGCAATGAAGATTCTTCCAACTATCCTGGGATAGTCCATGTCAGGGTCGAATGGCTCTACTAGGCTTGATGTGTGGCCAAGGCGTCTCCTGATAAGGTAGATGACTCTATGTATGCATCTTGCCGGAACCGTAAGAACAGGTAGGCATGGGGCCAGTTTCTTTGACGTCCAACTAAAGCAATGTTGAGCCGGTCGACTTGTTAGGATCTTGCTCTGCTTTATTATGAGAAGCGCCAGGACGACAAGACAGAATCCCAGGGTGCTCAATGCGTAATTGATGAATAAAGAGGGTGTCAGATCAGCCGAAGAGTAGCAGTAGGCTCCTGGTCGCCAAGAGTTGCACCTAGGAGGTCCGTCGGTCGATGCGTAGGAGCTCAGATCATTGAGAGTATCTTCGCTAGGATTAAATCGGCTGATTGTCACAAGAGATGCAGCTGATAGACCGATGCTCACAGTAGACAAAAAGATAAGATACCACGAGCACATGTCCACGAGGTGCAGCGTGAATAGCGTAAACGTGACTGGGACCAAGCCGCCAAGCGCGATTATCTCGGTGAAAATGTAAGTAAGGGAGAGCTGATCTATACTCTGCGGATCGAGGCCTCCTCTGTGCGTTACCACCAGCGTCGCGATGTTTATTGCACTCATAAAAATGGATTGCGCTTTTTGAAAGTCCGTTAAGGCCGCAATTAACCGGCACAAGTGTTCCTTATTGTGCAATTGGACCATCTGAGCTTTTTTGCTTGCTTTTTTGAACCCGTGCGGTATAGCAAGTACGATTACACATCCATAGTATACCCAGGAGTCATACAACATAGTGGCCAGGAACCCGAGCAATGCCAGACCAGCCTGAATCCAGTAGGAAATATAAATCTGCCCAATGTCAGTAAGATCTTTTGAAAGCCTCACGGATTCCTACACCTATGCCACCAATATCTGTATTAATCTGATGGGGGAGAGAACCACAGATACTATCAACCAAGTATATGCCGTCTGTATAGAGGTCGAAATCGTTGCCCGGCTGATAGAGAGAGGTATGATTTTTATTAGAGGCAGAAAGATATAGTCGATATCCATCTTCACACCCTGGTATAGAGGCACAGTAGTCAACAAGACAGGCCTGGATATCCTGCGTAATATTGTTAACTAGAGTTGAGTCAGGGTTTGCAGGCTCGATCTTGAGCGCTTCAACCAAAGCTTGCGCTTCCTTTGTCAAATTGTGTATCAGATATTGATTGGCCACATTCTGGTACGCCACGCAATTATGTAGGTTCTGTAAATTTGCGAACATCGTGCCATTGCTCGAGCATGATGCCGTGCAATTCGGAGTCTCATCCCCGAGTCTACAGGCGTCCTCGAAGAGGTAGCTCGGCCAGTTATACGATAAGGCTGTAGATTCCGAAGCATAGCCAGAAGATAAAGCATCCTGAAGACTGAAGGTGGATCGGTGGACACCCAAAGTCTGAAAAACTGTTTCATTTGTGACGGCAAGGATGTCGAAACTCATTGCAAAGTCAGACCCTCACATACGGATAGTGAAATCTTGAAGATCTTAGATGGAGTGCCTTAGCCGAGCAGATCTGGACTGCAGCCAGCAAAAGTGGACGAGCGGTGAACAGAATGAGTTTGTAGCGGGACGGTGGCAATCTTGAAGCAAATTCACGAGTCCATTTTGCAGATTATATGAATCAGCATACAGAAAGTAGATGAGAAACAGCGGTGTCACCAAAAATTTGGGAAGGGATGACAGCTTGAGGCTGAGTATTGCGGCTCTTCGCGGCTTCAACATGCCGAGCCCTCACAGTCCTACCTTAGTTCACGATTCATGCAGACGCATGTAATTGCAGCCAGCTGAACTGCTGCGGCGAAAAATCTACCCAACAGCGTCGAGCCGCCAGCCGAGCGCGTGCTTAGGGATGGGACATCTGACATGATCCTGTCGCTGCCATTGGAAAGAGTTGCATATCGGGAATCCTATTCCAAGCTGGCAGTTCTTCAGTGTTATGATAGGTGAGAAGTCTAGCTGGTTTGGTAAGAAACTGGCAGGGCGGTTTAACCAACAGGCGCTTGGCGGCCATAAACCCTCGCTTCGGGTTGTCGCAGGATTCTGTGTGCTGACATGGAGGGTCACATGGCCTCAAATGCAATAGTCCTACTATTATTTCCAGAATGCTCGTTCTGCTATCAATGGTAATATCAACGAACGATGAGAGGGGCTTATAAGTATATACCCGCGCCGTACTGATGATACGAAATAAAGGGATATTGCTGATCTGGACTCGTTGTCACCTCGCAAGACTGGTCCAGGAGCTTCCCTGGACCGAGTTTTAAGGTGCCAGAGGCTAGGTAAGCACTAGAACAGGGCAAGGCCTCGGTATGAACGGATTGCTTCTGTGAGGAGGAAAGCTATGCAGGAGGCCTGCAACTGCCAGATATGTGGGCGGCGCTAGATCCATGACATGAAGGGAGAGCCATCAAAATCTCGAAAGGCAGGTGACATTCCGTCACATAAGGCTACAAAGGACCAAGTACTATCGAGTTAGTATCGGAATACTAAGTGTAGAGTTTTAAATAGTGGGGCACGGTAATCGGAAGCCTTGGGTTAGTATTTCGTTTTCACGTGTACCTTTATTCTAATTTCTGGTGCCTACTTTTAGAGATGCCCTAGGGTTGCTCCCCTAGCAGGATGTAGCTTGGCTGTCCTAATGCTAAAACTCGGCTGTCCTTACGCTAAGAGATTTTAATACATTAATAATTTATTATTAATCTATTCTTATTAAATTTTAAATTATTAATCTTTTAAATTATATTATATATATAATTTATTTATAATTTATTTATAATTTATTTATATTAAATTTTTTTACTTTTACTTATTAAAATTTTTATATATAATATATTTATAATATATTTTAAATAAATTCTAAAGATTAATTATTTGAAAATAATTTAGAAATTTTTTAATAATATATTAATATTATATATTTTATTAATATATTTTTATAAATTATTATTATTATATTTAAAATATATTAGAAAAAATTTACTTATAAAAATTTTAAATATAAAAATTTTATTAATATTTTAGTATTATTATATTTATAATATATTATATATTATTTAGCTAAATATCTATTACGATACTACTTCGTATATTTTGATGGTTAATACTAAGAGCTAGGGCTAGAGCATTCCCGGAGCTAGTAGCTAGATAAACGAGCTGTCGCCCGCACTGTAGCTCCATCATTCATATTATATTTACCAAACCACATGCTATTCGCATAAACACCTTATCCATCCATCCTACTGCCTAGTAGATGCATGTCCACGTGACAATGTCGACTGGTGTAAGCTTGGCGCTAAGAGTGTTTAGCTTAGGACATCCGAACTTAGCGTAAGGACAGCCGAGCTGTGTGGCCCTCCCCTAGGCGATAGAGTTAGTTCAGCTTTAGGGGCCTTCCTCTAGGCATCAGCCCTACAGGGCTACATGGATATCTATCCCGTACAGAGGTACTTCGTAGACACGAAAAGTCTTGATTTGCGCAAACTATTTTTGTCAAAACCCTAACCCTAGCTCTAGATATGGCCCCTGGAGCGTGTTGATGTTTCCGGGGTGCTAGGAGTCCTAGACTTACTTCTAGATTTCCTAGGGGGGTAGTTTAAACGAAAGTACTAGGAGCCCCTTATTAGGGGCCTCTAAATAGGTGTTGTCTAGGCACCCTTCTAGGGTCAGCTTATAGGGCTCGATTCTTGGCACGCTAAAACTATCAGCGCAAATCAAGACTTTCCGTGTCTACCTCTGTACTGAGAATGCGATACGATTACCTCTAGTGACTTTTGAGCAACAGGACTATATCTTAAACCCAACAAGCATATTTAATAAGTGGAGGGGAGAACAAATCGATAGCCGTATATCATCAATGTTGCGTCCTGTCTCGGACTGCTGACTAAAGAAGCCGTTCTCTTTCAAAGTTGTATTCCAAAGTATGGCCAGTGCTTATTATCCACAACCCAGTGTGGATAGTCACCCATTCATGCCCTTGGCCACGCTATGTCGCTAGTAAATTGGCCAGGTGCTGCAGTAGAGACGCAGATGTAATCCAAAACTCCACTCCACTGACCATGCTGAGCATTCCCAACCACCCATGTCATCCCCCCAAGCACAGCCCCTACGGCATATCATTGATCTTCGCGAAGAACCCCGCCATTGTTGCTGGATATAAAAGCTCCTCCAGCACATGCTTATAATTCACTCTATCATTTCCCGGATGCCCATCCCATATAGGCTTCAATATGACCACATCCCCGTGAAGCCCGTACCTATTCTTGTCAAAGTGCTTATTGACCGGCAATCCACTATGCACATTGCCTCCGAAAATGAAATACAATCCATTTGCAAATTGCAACATAGTATCATGCCAGGGGACGAGTAATGCGCGTGTATGCCGCAGTGGTTTGATGCCCCAGAAATCCCGCGCGTCGGGCCAGTGACGTTCTATGCCTGCTTCATCGCAGATGTTCATAAGGTCGATTGGGACGCGCTTTGGTGGGCTGCCGTTGAAGGGAACGAGAACGCACATTATGTTGCTGCCGGTTGGCTTGGCGGTGGTGGGAAGGAGTTGGGCTGTCTTGATTGCAAATGTAAGGTTGGGAGCCACATTTGGCGACCAGATCACGGCTTTTGGGGCTGATGGTCTTGACATGCTTGCTGTTCGTGATATGATGTATGCTTCCAGCAGCGGAGAGCAGACTGGACGCTGTTTTTGCTGTGACGCTGGTGCGTTCTCTCGTTGTCATTCAAGTACTCAAAGTCTCCGGCGAGGACTGAAAAATTCGAAGCTGAAGTTGGAGAAGCAATCCGGTGATATAGATAATGAACGAATGAACGAATAGAGCAGTCAACGCGGGGAAAAGATACAGCTATTTATACGCGCGTAGTTATTGGTGAGTGTCAGTGGGAGACAAGCAATGCTTATTCTGATGGGAGGATTGCATGGATGCCGACATGGAAGGAGCTACCAAAGCCAAAGTCAGAACGACTCTTCAATGTCGCACCTAGGTTATTGAAGCAACAGCAACATAGTACAATCAGGTTGGTCCAATCCATTGAACTGTGCAAAGCTCCTCACGCTATTACATGACATCTCAAAGTTCACAATCTGGAGACAAGCCGAAAAGCGACGTGATTAACAAATAAGATTGACAGGATTCGAGCTTCGCTGGGACCTCCTGAGCTGTAGCACGTTTTGCAAATTCTGACGAGCCTTTTTCATGATCAAATTATGTTCCTTGGCGTCGAATATGCATCTATTGTTGTCTCAACACCTCGAATTCGAAGCTCGCATAGTACAGCATCAATCCAACCAACGTGCAACTAAAATTGTCAACATGAGCCAGTGGCCGCAACTTTTCGTAGTCAGGAAAGGCACTGGGTCGTCTAACGCCCGCAACCCACCCGCTGCGCGGTTTGCGTTGCTGATTTCCGAAGTACTACTCATTGGCTCCGACAATGGTCTAACAAGTGTACCGTTGCACTGTCGTCCGTGAAGTAATCACAGGCACCATAGCTCTTGTAGGCCGGCAGTTGGCTACTAGGTAGCGCCAGATCCAGTGATATCCGGAGTGGTCCAGGTAAGGTTCGAGGTTGTGAGGGCCCCTAGTAACAGGCTCGGCCAGGGCGCTTGTGGAAAGACCTCAAACGGCCCACAAACGATATTGCTGATCGCGTTGCTGGTGCAGCAGCACGACCTGGAGGATCTGGTATTGTCCCAGTGCCAGGAATTGGATGATACATCGACTTCTTGATATTATAGGCAAACGGCTGCTTGAGATGCATATGTAGTATTACAGGATATTGTATTCGAGGTAGGAGGTTGGGAAGGTGGCTTCGGAGGTTGCTTGGTAGGAGCAGGTTGACGTAGGCGTAGATGTCATTGGAGGCTGGACTTGTGGGTTGTCTACAATGACATTGTAAAGGAGCGTGATTGGATGGAAAATGGAGGCATAGTATGTTGGCCGGAGACGTGTCTCGGAAAAGTTTTCCTTGTGGTTGAATATTCAATGGTCACCTGGTGCCAGAAGTCAGTGAAGCATCCGAGACTGTGGTATGGGTAATTACTTCAATCGCTATTCCATGAGTCCATGTATTCGTCACTCGTAGTAAGGTATGCCTGCGAAGCAGAGTCCTCCAATGTCTATGGAAGTGAACTTCCTCAAAGGGTAGACACAAAGTAGATTGACAGTGACGTGTTCAAATCAGATGCATCCTTGCCGGTCTCAGCAGCGAACCTAATACTGAAGCCGTCAGTATAAGTTAACTTGGCTTGCTGGACCCGATCAGGCTCTTCGGCGCAGGACATCATCTAGGGGGTTGCTGTAAAGTCGCGAACTGCTAGGGCATTCGCCAGGCGTTGGAGACAAATAATAGTATTGTCCATTCTGAGCTTCGACAATAGGGACAGCATTGTTGCGAGTATATGGCTTGATCAGCGCCATTGACACATTGCTAAAGATGTCGTAGTAGGAATACCGCAAACCACTGACAGGCACACCCAAACATCTTTTGAGTCTGAAGTCCGAGCTTCGAAGAGTTCGGCCCCAACCGTAAAATATGAGACGCGCCACAGCCGTACAACCCTGCAGGGCTGACGTCCCTAAAGATGCCCACCTAGAGATTTATTTTGTCTCCTGGGCGACCAGTTTTAGGGCGTTTTAGGGGTCTCAGGCTTCCTCTAGGCATTAGCCCTGTAAGGCGTAGAGCTTGGGGGTCTGTGCGGGGGACACAAAAACCAGCCCCCTGGGCCACTTCTGGAGATAGTGGGGTGCCGGTTTTTCTCTGTATACGGGGGGTGAACTCGTCCACTTCTCTGACCCTAAAGTTATCCTCTACCGCCGAGCGCGTAGACCCACCAAGTTCATGGACAAAAACGCGCTCCGCTTGCCATCAACCTTTTTGTCCGGAGTCGCCCATACTACAGATCCTATCAACTGCTGACCTCAACATATTAGCAGTCTAGACCTTTCGTAGGGAAACTTGAGCACGAAGCAGAACTTCTCCGAAGACAGAGGGTGTGTGGACGATGATCTTCCTTATCTAAAGGTTCTGAATTGGAGCTCTTACTGGTCTAGGAGAGCGTTCGTACTGTGCCTAGACTTGCGTTAGCCACCCCTCCATTAGGTACTGGACGCTGTCAAGATGTGACCGAAGCCCCGGGTACTTCGACATCGCAGATCAGCTGCCTTTCCTTCCGACCTAGGAACCCAGGACGTTGAGACTTTCGATCGAGATCACAACTTGTGTATCTATCGGTCGCTATAAATAGGGTTTTTACTGCAAGATAAGAGAACAGGGCATACGTGATGCGGATTGAAGTCATGTCACGCAGGCAGACGATGTGTTGGCAGACCCTCTGAGCAGAGAACACGCCAGTTCATCGCTGTCACCAGATGTGATTGCCATTTGCATATGTCGAATGAGAACATGGGCACTCAAGGACTTTACCCCGCTGATACCGCCTTGGCATCATATATTGCGCGATTGATTACTCCTCTTCTCGAATGTGCAGCCAACTCGTATTCATAACGTTCCAATTCCTGCACCGTCCAGACTAACAAGCGGAAGGCTTGCCTCAAAAGCTTTCTCGCCTTTCCAGGGCCTTTGGGTGCCCCAGTGACCATTTATTGACTGATAGGCAAACACGAATGGTGGTGGTATGCCTTATCTATCATCAATCATTTCCCCGCGTTCGGTTGGTCCCGCTTTCCCCCATACTCTTCGAGCTGCTTTGCCTTTCGTCGTTTGTATGCTCACGAGTGTGTAGCAGATATGCGGTCCAATCGCAAACTTTCTGGGTCAACTTTGGCCTTAAGACTTGCGCACGAATATTCGGGCTTCGTCCTTCGTCCTCCGGCGTACATTACTGCGATCATACCGAAAAAGAGGATCGACTGCAAGGTCAACACCCCTGATTTCGGCAGATGAAATCATCAGGTTCATTCTCCCAATGAATATTCAGTCAATCGGGGTTTTATTGCGGGTCAAAACGCCCAATGAAGCTTTGTGGAGAGCCGGATAGATCTAATACAAGGCTAAGGTATTTGCTGACAGCAGTGGCGGGTGCGCTAACTCGCAAGATAGTAGGCATCACTCTCCATATCAGGAAGCCACCCTTAGATAACCGATTGATATGAGGTTAGGAATGGAAACAAATTGTGCGCCTGCAGGAGTCGGGGCATACGGATGCATATTTCTCATTCCGTATTTGGTTGGTGATGCAATAGCGTTCCCCAATGAGGAGCTTCGGCGTTCTGCCGGACTACTCATTACTGCAAATACGAACATTTTCCACTCTTCGCTACTTGTCGTCTTCGTTCTCATCATATCCTGGACTGCACTTTCGTTATCTCTATACCAATTGTTTGGAAAAAGCACCGCTTTGACCTTATAATTGGCGCCAACATTCGTTACAAACCTCGCCTCAAATCCTTCGTATTTGCCCTAGACGCAGCAAAAAGTTTTCGCAGGCTCCGCTAGACATGCATTTTCTGAAGGTATGAAGAACAATGTATTCATTCGTCTACATAAAATGCTTACCTTCTATCAGGTCTTCCTTTCTGCTCTGCTCACAGCCACCGCCTCTGCCTCACCGTATTATCCTTATCCTAACGCCACTTCGATCATCCCACCCACAACTGGGACAGCATCTTTCACCGGCTTTAGCGGCCTCCCAACCGCAAAGATCTGATCGAAAGTATGAGTTAGTTTTGGTTGGATTCACAAGCTTCATTTATACGACTGTATGTTCCATCATCTAATACCTCAATCCTTGTATCTTATACTGACATGTTGATTTGAAAAGTTCTTCGATACTACTTTTAATATGAAAGCTCGGATTCCGATGGTGCGGTTGTTTTTAGACTACATTTTGCTACGGGTGACGCTGCGTTGGGAGGCATACGAAGCTCACTAATACGACTCTTTCATCAACGTCGTCTGCCATAATTTAAACGAACATCATGACAGAAATTACTATCTCTTAAAGGCGCACAATGCATGACCTACCATCATAGTGCTGCTAAGCTGGTCTTCATGGGTCTCACCGTGGCAAGTGCGATACCGAGAGCCAACCACAAATTGAGCCCCGTTGCAAACTGTTCAATAACAGCTTTGTTCTAACAGCGGTCCCATTTTCGCCGTTTTTCGTTGAAATGCCGCTTTACGTTTTCAGAAAGACTCAACCATGTGGTGTCGTGGTAGGTACCGGTCAATCATGGGCTGTCAGCAGGTACTACATGAAAGTGGACACTAAGCCAATGAATTCCCTTGTCCTTGCACCCAATCCGATCTTAGTCAGGCTCCAAACAATATTCTGATCGAGCCCTTATACAATTTCCCTGCCGAAGTAGGAAACGTTTCCAAAATTATACGTTCTCTCCCTGCTAGGCAGACTTGAGATGACAGAGCACAATTCCAGGATTTCCTACCCCAGGAATTCTGCTACAGTGTGGGGGCTTTATGATCAAAGCCCAACTACCCTCGTCTTACCGAGCGCATGCATTGACAAGGTACGCAATCCAGTGAAACAAATCCAGGCGAATGCGATTCCCGCGCCGTGTGACCGTGCGCAACGACGCGGCTATCATCAGGTACCGAACAACATAGATAATTGCTCGTCCCCTGTGTGAAACTCATATCTAGATCAACACATCTTTTTCAACCAGTGAACATGTTCTTGTCTAGTGGATTCATTACTCTCTTACTCTACGGGTTGCAAGCTTGTCTGGCAGCTACTATAGTTCCTTCTCCGGTATCCATAAGCGGTACTTCTCTTGCAGCGACTCCGCTTCAGTTACCCGCCACGTGCAGCAACGACAACGGACCCCTTGAACAACAGGAGTCACTGCAGCTACTTTGTAGCAATTATACCTTAACTACGTATGCGATAATCCCTGAAGCCAGCCCTTGGAATATCTAGTCTTTCTGATAAGGGCATAGCAACAATGCCTCGAACTTTGAATTTGATTACGCCGTCGACAACACCCCCTACCAACTGAAGGTCACCAAGATCGGCCAACCCTTCCCTTCATTACCTTTCGAGCATCTCTATCAGACCGCACTAAATAGTCTGCGATGGATGGAAATCACGGGTCAAGGAGCTGTCGCACCCCGAAGATATCAGGAAAAATATCAATATCCCGATCGAAATGGACTTATTTTCTTGTTGTGGTCGAACTTTTGCGAAGGGCGGTATGGTACTTATGAGGAATTGATAACGATTATCGAGGCGCTCGAAAAGGTCATTACTGTGCCGGGGGTTATGCAGCCGGAGTATCAAAACAGGGGGTGCCAATTTGATGTATTTAGGGACATGGGACCAGGGGTTGAGAGGCTTCTCGTGGGGGTGGGTCGACTGGTGTTGTGACTGGCGGAACTCATGTTGGCAATGAGGTTGAGTGATACTCATCTTATCGAGTTTAGGTGTGAAAAGTCTGAAAGTTAAATTCTCCGCGGTTCACTGCCATGAAACGCTTGATGAGTCTGTAATGATATATAAGGTAGTGTGTTGCACGTCACAATTGCTTTATCAACAATCTATGGAAAATAAATCGGGGCTGCAGTAAGCCTTTCGTAATACGATGTGTTAAAGCTATGATCTCTCTCGGCATTGGGGCATTGCGCGTGATTGAAGGCCAGTCAGGTTCCATATAGAGATGCGCAAAAGATGAGAGTCGTGGGAATGAGTGTTCGGAACGGCTGTAAAAGAATGGAGCAAAAGTCATGTTTATAGAGTGAATACCTACCTGAGTGCAATCTCACAATATGCCAACGAGATCGATTCGGAGGTTAGCATCCCTTGGGTGAGATGATTCATTTGCTTGATGAAGTATGGAAGAACAGAGTTACCACTCGATAATGATAATCAATTGCATGATCACCACTTGACAATACACTTATATGAATGACTTATGACCGTTGCTTAAACAAAGGCAATAGGAAGTGAATTGCTGCCCCAATGGAACCTCGTATTGAGACTCACCGCCAGCCACGTCGATGTACTGAAACTTAATAAGGGCTAGCCAATGAGTCACAGCGTCTTTCTTGACCTCACAATCTATGCCCATCCCGCCAGATTCCCTTCAGGTTCAAAGTGCTGCCAATATCCTCAAGCGGATTGCCTTCGATAAGTATGAGATCTGCTTTGCGGCCAACGGCAATAACTCCACGATCCTCAAGTCTGAATCTCCGTGCGTTGATACTTGTGGCTGCACGGAGTGCTTCTTCCGGTGTGAAGCCACAATTTTTCACGAGGTAGTGTAGCTCCAAATGCATAGAGAGGCCCCAAGCTGTACCGTGTGCTGGGCTTGCTGCGTCTGACCCACTATGTCATTGCAACTTGATTAGGCCTTTTGGGAAGATATATAACGAACATGGAGCGAGTACTTACCATAGTATATCAATGCCTGCTGCCCTTAGTTGCCGTACACTTTCATAAGCATTTTCCATCTTTGACGTCTTGACTGCGAACTCCATGCAGCGGCACATGTTTTCCCTTTGCGTCTCCCCAATCAGATCTGCGACTCTTGGATCGTGCGCAAATGATCCTTGAAGGATCTTCCCTTCCGTAGTAGCAGAGGCAAGCGCGCCGAGAGTGGGCACACAAAAAGCGCCGTTCTTTTTGTAAGCCTCAAGAAGTTCTTCAGTTGGTGACTTATCAGCAAAAGTATGCGTCATGCCATCTACTCCTGTCTTGAGTATTGCTAGTGTATCTTCCAGGCACAATGAGTGAGCTACCGCCAGAAGGCTATGCTCGTGTGCTGCTTTCACAACAGCGGATTGCAGAGACAGTGATGGGAGATTGAACGACTGTCCCATGACACTCCCACTTTCGTGCACTACTTCTCCGTAAATCTCTATAGCCATTGAACGGGCTGAAATGGCTTACTCAATTTGATATAGTCACAACCATTCTTGACGTTCTCAAGCAGGAAAGGCTCGACATCCTCTGGATTCTTCAATTTAGGCCACTTATCTATCTCTTTGGCTGTCTAATTTTATTACTCTTGGTTCTTGCTCCACTAATACAACAGATCTAACCTCTTCTGAATGATCATGCATTCTGACAATCGCCTCCGGCCATCCTTTATCGACCGTTGCAGCAAAGCAGGCGCTTTTAAAGTCCGCAACATCTTTCTTCTCAGCCGCTATCTTTTTTAATTTTGTTACGTTCCAAGGCTCATTGTGCATATCGAGGACTGTTGTTACTCCGAAGCGAAGAGACTGCTCGATAGCCAAGACCTGGCCTTTGTCCGCGTGGATGTGCGCATCAATAAGGCCTGGAATCAGCGTCGAGTTCGAAGCAGTGATGATGGGCAGATCTGCACTTGGAGTATCTCTGCCGACGTATTTGATGATGCCATCTTCAACCAGGACACTTCCAGGTTCCAACACCTCTTCTCCAGTGAAGATTCGGACATCCTTGATAACAAAGGAAGCCATTATCGTACACGCAGGATCCTATTCGAGGAAAATTCGCGCTGTTAAAGAACCAGACCCGATAGGTCTCAGGGCTTATAGGAAGTTTCGCAAGTCATTCAGCTTCCCATGTCCACTTGTGGAACTTGTATATCAGTCCTGCCAGTCGCCGCCGCAGAGTGACCGAATCCTGCATCCGGGATTCTTCCTAGCGCAACCTTGTCTAACGGACTCACTAATGTGTCGTTCGACCAATATCCGCATTTCACTTGAGCCCGTCTACTAAACTATTACATGGCTCTGCGTTCTGGCAACATTGTTGGTTGGTTCGTTTAAATTCATAGACGGAGTCCCTCCGGTTGGGATGCCGCTACTGGGAATGCGAAGAAGTCCGTAGGCTGATGGATGGCACCACATAAGCAGGCTTTGTTGCTCTCTTTTGAACCAATCTTTCCTGTCCACCAGCACTAATCATCTATCACAGCATTTATGAGAAGATGGAGATGGTAAAATCTCCATCTAACGAGGACGTCGGAGCGTCGAAGTTTGAGGTGACCCGCCCGCGTCTTTGTAGGGCTCAAAACGGAGCCAAGCGGCGCCGGACTCCCGCCTGAAAACGGGACTACTAGGTACGCTCGGTAGGGGCGGAAGAGGATGAGTTCTACACTCAGTGGTGCGCGATACCTGCTAGTCAAGCTTTCACTGCATACCTTGCGTTAGATATGACTGGTACCCAAGATATGTCCTTGGTACTTTTCTGCCTCATCCCGACAGCGTTGTGCAACGCGTTCTATCTCTTTCACTGTGCATTCTCAGTCTTTTTGTTATGCACCTAGAAAATGAGTACTGATTTGGGCAGGAAATGTTCTCGTTGATGCCGTAAAGTAAGGGTTGGACCTACTCCCGCCACGCCCCCGAGCAGAGTCTGCAGAGATCCGTTTTGGCGGCCATAGCTCGGACGCAAGCAACCAACAGATACCGACAAATGGTTTTGCCATTATTTTGGACAACGTACCTCTCCTTAACTGGGCTTCCAAATTGGGGGAGTAATGTGCTTTCAGTCCACACAAAGCGCTGAAGGTGGGCTGGAAGGGGAGACCTCTTTCTCCAAACGACATTTAGCGTGCGTCTCAAACCATGATGGAGCTACCATATGAAAAGGGAGCTACAGGAGCATTGCAGAAGAAAGGGACGTTGACACGAAATTGGACGCGGCCGCGAAGTTTTATACCTCCCTAACGTTGTCGCGCCAAGCCTTATATTGATTGGCAAAGTCCGTGTCGTCATGTTCGCAAGAGATTCTACTGGATCAACGGTTCCACCCTTGAAACTCCAGAGTTGACAGATAAACTGTTCTAACTAATAGCATACCAGAGTGCCAGCTAAAACTTATAGCATAATTCACGAGCTCCAGCCATCAATGCAAATCTACGAAGCAGGGTTACTTGATTTGAGATTCAACATATGTCCACGATATATCTGAAGACATAAGCCACGCAGTACTCTTCACCATTCAATATAGGGCCAGGAACGGAAGCATAATCCTATTGAACCTGCCTCATAAGCGTGTTTGAAAGCGATACCCGAGCTGGTACCTTCTGTCTATTGTCGTGTTCTCTATGTCACCGCTCAGATGTCAGAGACTCGACGGTGACTAGAGGCAGCGGCTTGCCATGTCGTTGGCGGCTTCAAGGCCTTTTATCTCATACTGGCATAGTGTTCATTGCTATCTGATTTCTTCCGACTGGGTTTAAAATATCACTTAGATACCTAAGATAAGAAGGTATCATAGGTTCAGCTCAGTCAGAACCTTTTAGTATAACGGCTTATCCTAGTCTGCAGTTTCAGATGTCTCTGATCCTAAATCTCCATTTGCCTTAACAGAAGAGCGGAAGATCTGACTGAAGAGACATCAGGATGAAGTCTACAGCGAGGTGTGATTGGCGGTTACGTCATAGGTGACAAATATTTCATAGAAGCTCGCGGGAACTCGCCGATCCTATCGCGCCGAGGATTGCTTGTTTCTGGTCATAGTATGCAGGAGGAAGATTATGTCCGAGGAGAAAAGTCACTTAGACAGCTAGATCTGGTCTAATGCCAATACGTTACTTAAACATCTTCCGCCGTTTCTTCTTCCATTTTGAATCTTCCGGCCAAGTTTCAACACACACCTTCAAATTCTTTGCTCTTAGTTGGGCCCCCAGGTGTCGATCAAATATCACCATTTGTTTCCAGCCCTTCCTTCTTGGACACTTGTGATTTCACGAGATCAATTACAAAGACCATCATGAAGTATTCCAGCAGTTTTGGGCTTCTAGCCAGCTTTATGGTCACTCATTTCGCCAGTCCGAGCTCTGCTTCTACGAACACAGCTCTGCCTGCCGCAATTCCTTCCTCCTCCTGGACAGCCGCCTACGCCTTAGCTGCATATCCCCAGCCAGCCACCGACATTGCTCAGATCGTCAACACTCTCGCCTTGTACCCTCTCGCAGTCGACGGCGGGAACTTCTCGGCTCTCTCCCTGGTCTTCACTCAGGATGTTGTCGCGGACTACCCAGTCGCCGGATTAGGCGTACTTACACCGCTATCTGTGCTTGAGCAGGGTTTAGCAGCTGCTTCCGCAAACACAAATAGCCAGCATTCGTATGGTACACAAATTGTAGAGATTACGGGAGAAGGTCGGGCTAAGAGTTCAACCTACTTCACTGCGACTCTGTTCGGCAAAGGGAAATACTACGGTGAGGTATGTCATTGTTATTGTATTCAAGAAAGTTAAGGTTCAGCCGCTGTGCAACACAAGGCGTCGTTGAGATACTCTATTGCCTTTCAATTGCTAGCTTGTACGGTTGCACTCATTGCAGCTGCTAGCTGACTAGAACCTTACAGGCGGTCTACGTTTACGGACAATTCCAAGTGGGCATCTTCCATTTGCTTTTCTTCGCAGTGACTAACGCTATCAGGATATCTTGTTGCGATTATCAAGAGACGAGTGGAGGGTTAATACCCGTAATCTAGTACTCATGGTAACGCCACTCTCTCTAGTTTCATTGATCGTCGTTGAAGTACGGCATGACTAATGAAGTAATGGATAGGGACCTATGATCGGTAATTCGTCCGTTTTGAATCCACAGTGACGTCTATGAGTCTGCAAGAGTCAGCCTTAGGTCCTGAGTGGTGGCAAGTGGAGGACAAGAAATCAAAATCACTGAACCAAGTTATGGCTCCGTGATGCCTACTAAAAAGCATGTATTAATTTCAAAAGTAGCTGGAGAACCATTCATTTCTGAATACGTAATGAATCATGAACTTTAGAAATGCAAAAGAGATCACTTCCACATCTCTATCATAACGCAAAGGGAAAGATCCTATATATCAATACGGTTGAGCTCAGCGGCGTTGCTGTGTTGATGCCCTGGGATGTCAAAGGTATCTATCACAACAGCATGGTGTAAAAGTTAAGCATCTAGCACTAAGAGCACTGTAAGGTTAGAACAGATCAAGGATCTCCAACAATAGATATAATAAGACAAGGCCGGATTATGAGTAGGATTGTATCAAATGTTCAGCAAGTGCTAGGAATTTCGAACCAGAAAGGATTAATCCCTACTGGCGTTGTGCTTTTCACTAAGATCAAAGTAGTATATCAACGGGCATTCACTCAAGATGTAGTAGGTATGTCCATTGTATCATACGTTTCAGATTGTAAGATACCAACGAGCTGTCTATCATTTCCAGTAGGCTCAGGCTAGTACCCAATGGAAAGTCGGAGAGAGGAATGTATAATCCAGGTGGTACTTAGTCTTCTGATTTTGCGAGGCCTGGTACATGAGACCTGAGACCTGCGACCTGAAACCATCATTTAATATACGTCGTATTGTTCAAATATGTACTGCAGACATTATACTACTATTTATATTAGTATTACTGTGCTCAGATAAGGTGCGAAATGGCAAGTCATGGCTTAGGGACATGCATAGTACTATTTTGAGACTTAGCGCTTTCCCTGTGCCAAAGTTCGGCCAAAGTTCGGCCAAAGTCCGGCCAAAGACCTGTCACATCGAGGAGCTACAACCCTCAGGGTCAACATGGTCGACGTGATCAGCATGATGAATACACAGCTTGATCAGCACCCATGGCTCTGACGACATGGCATAAGGCGTACAGATCATCTTAAACTCCCTACTGAGTTTCTCAGCCCGTTGTTAGCTCCCCGACATTGCAACCCTGAGCCTTTGGAACTCCATAAATCTGTACCACGCTTTGTCAGAATGGACCGGACGCTACTAGACCTCCCAGTCGAGCTTCAAGTGTCTATCTTCAAGCTCTTAGCTGACCTCGATGACGCTCGATCCTTGTCATATACCTGTCGAGTACTCCGGTCCGTATATACAACATGTCAAAAAAGCATCCGGAGGGTCATCATCGTGAGGATGTCCTCAGCTCCACATATGATGTTTGGCTGATACAACATAGACCAGCTCGCCCGTGTACGAATATGACCTTTGTCTTTCGAACCTCATCCATACTTGGGAAGATGCTGCCAAAGTCCTCCGCGAATACGAGGGTGACGTGCCACATGAACTACGACTCAGCGGGTCGGTGTGCCTAGATTGCTTCGAGAAGGACTACACAGACACACAATTGACAGATGTTGACGTCGACGAGATCTCAATAAGATGGCGGAAGCTAGGCATCCTACGGGATCTCTATCTTGACGAGGCTATTTCAAGAGACTTTGAGAGATACAAAGTCCAATCTGTTTCTCAAGGGCCGGGATATTTGAAGCCAAATGGTATCCGTCCCATAATCGAGGAGAGCCCAGAGCTTACGATCGAAAGCAATCCCAATCATAAGTACGGCCCTGAATTCAAGGCCCGTTTTCATCAAAGCTTGTGTTTGCATTCTATTGCACTTGTAACCCGATTTCATGCAATGTATTCGCGTGATCAAATTCAGATGAGGAACGACCCACCTAATGGAATGGGCGAGAGACTCTACCGTGCAGCCGGCGACTTATGGGACAAGCTCGACATCAGATTGAATGGCCGCACTGTCCAACTCAGGGATCATGCTCAATTTGACTGCCTTGAAATCTTCGATTTCCTCTATAACTTCCTTCTTGAAAAGGTTGTTCCCTTTAGTGCATTGGAGTCTTGGACTACGGAAGCTGCAGACCGTTATCCATACGCCGACGTTGAATTATTCCCCGGCGACCTTGAGAGTTGGTTCTCTTTACTCCGCTACTGTTGTTGGACACTTCAACCTTCGGATATCGTGGACCTGGTGAAGCACAAAACATGGCGGGTAGGATCCAAATTTCCTGCTGATAAAACTAGATATATGTGCGAGCGGGGGCTTTTCGATTATGGCGGAGAAGGGGCTGCTGATTTTTACACTGGCTTTACACGATATGGAATCATACAGGAGGCTCCCCATAGTCTCTCGGCTGGAGGTGACCTGCTTGATGAACATAAATCATGCTTATGGGACGAAATACGCATCAAACTTGGGTCCCCGTTCAGGCCAGGCTTCCGGCAAATGCTTGATATTGAGGCCAGCAAATGAGTTGGCGTCTGACGTCCGCAGCAGTCATATCTATGGCTGCCCCTGGGACACGCCATGATGGTCCAGTCAGATCTCACCGTGTAAGAAACCATTCTTGGAAAGCTGCTTCTCTAAGTAGCTAAAATATTGCATAGTCCAGGGGCCATTATGATATTAGCATGTTAAGAGTGCTGGACAAGGCGAACGACCACTACGTCTCAAGCGGTTTGGTCTTTCAATGCGATTCCTGGATATTGGGCTAGGCTAATGAGAGATCGGGCTAACGCACTTGTTGAGAGATTCTGTAGGGGATTCCATCTACGAGGACCGCAGCTGGTATTAAAATTCCAGGTTAATAGTCTTGAAGTCGATGATTGCTGTTCCATCAGCAGAAATGTACTTGCTATCTGAGCTTATTTTGCACCAATCGACATTTGACCTGCGAGACTTGCTTAAATGCACATACTTACCACTCGAAAGTACGATCATTGCTTCAACGAGGACCCTGGAATTGGGTAAAACGGGATGGATTTCCTTGGCCTTACTCATTCTTGCCCCCTCTGCAAAGCTACTTTTGCCCATTCTGCATTCAACGGCTTTTGTTGCTCGTCTTATCATGCTTCTGTTCGTCTAACAGTCTAGATGACAACATCTTTTTCCTGATCTTTTTGGTGTCTTATGACTACACCTTCTTGCATTTCAGTCTAGAAATACTAAGTACAACCGCTTGCTGGGCATACACGTACTCGACGTGGATTAAGAAGGTTTGCCTTACTTGGCATCCCCGTAAGGGGATATGGTCAAATTTGATTACGCAGTCGAGCCGCTAACAAGCTGATAGGGGGAGAAACCCGATTGCACCAATACCTGATAATCTCCATTTGTCCGCACCGGTGAACGCACACTGGGATCGACCATCTCAGCTCCAAGGATAAATGATTAATGTTTCTGCACCAAGTGACTCTATTAAGCCATGCCAAGACCCTCGCCGCAAAGGGGTCTAAAGGTGAAACTTCAGCGGCCCCAAAGCGGCAGATCTGTTCCCACGGGGTCTGCCCTGTCCGTCTTATTTTCCCCACCACCACTGGTCATTAATAGGTTCAGATCCGCTTTAATCTCTAGCACCAGTCCAATACTATCGAACACCGCTAGCCTTAAGCTTGACTGCACATCAACACTTGACTTAAAGCCTAGGCTAACTCTAATAGGAGGCAAAGACGTTGAAACCAACATTTACGGCCCCGGCCCCCAAACACGATAACTGTCGGTACTTCGAGCATTCCGTGCGAGAATCTCTTGATAGAGCACGTGAACACATACGATCTCTCGGAAACGTCATTTGTGCACACAGATGATGACTGGGGCTGGTAGATCCCGCGATCGCTGTTTTCGCCGCTTCTCTGCATACGTCAAGGTTACTCATGAACCTAACAGAAGCAAAAGTGTTAATTAATATGGCCATAGAAACGCCCATCAAAATGCCAATGTCTTGTTAAGTGTCTCTCATTCATTCACACTCCGCATTCATGATGCACTGTTTCTTCACGACATAAGCTTAGAATCCCGCTGTCTTTACCGCTGTCTTATAAGTTCAATCCCCTCTAAAGCCAATCATTCTTTTGTTGAAATTGTCTTGCAGTTGACCGTAGCATGTATATCATCTATCTTGTAGCAGCCTTGTCTGTCTTTCTGCAATTCGGCAGTGCCCGCCTTAGTTCCTCATTCCCTACCACTCTTTCAACATTGTCGTCTCGCTCTTCGAGCCAGTCAGCCTCCTCATTATCATCTGCACTTATAAAAAGTTTTCCTTCTATTCCCTCGTCATCAACGAGGTCATTAACCCTATCTTCTTCCTCGTCATCATTATCATCAATATCTTCCACAGGGGTGTGCTCTACCCTTCTATCCTCCTCGCCAGGCACGAGTGGCACTTGGAAAGGGTCTTGTACATCTTCCAACCTTCGAGCGTGCTCAGCCCTATCAACAGCGGCAACATCCTCCAAGCCGCATAGCCCACCAGTATCACTCTCTTCATCATCCTCAATACCTGCTTCTTCAGCGGGCCAATTTCCACCGCGGTCTACACTTTCGACGAACAGCCCTTGCGACTACCCGCACTCCTCATCTGTCATCAGCACCGTAATTTCGTCATCTTCGACTCCGCAAACATTATCCTTGACCTCGCGAGTTCCCTCTACTTCAGCATCGACCACACCTTTGACCAGTACATTCCCATTATCCGCTAATGCCCTATCAACCGCCTCTCTTTTCTCTTCGACGCCATATCAGCAATCGACTTCTGCTCCTTTAGCTGGCACGGATTCATTCACTGGCTTTACAGGTACGGCATCGACCATAGACACATCCACCGGCTCGGCGCCAACCGGATCCCTATTGACGGCTTTTTCATCAACGGGTAGTCCATTATCCGCCGATACTGCATCAACAGTCTTGTCTGCGTTGTCAGCTCTGATTTCTCTATCTCCACCAATGGCCTCGCCTTCTTCAGTCGAGCCCTTTGCTTCATCTGAGGTATCATATTTTCGGTCGTCCACCGGCAGCGTAATATCAGCGGCCTTTGATTCTACCGCAGATCCTTCGTCTTCATCTCAACCTTCATCATCTACATCGCCTTCGGCAACCGCCACTCTTGCAGACTTCGAAACCGTACTATGCAATAGTAGTGACGTAGGAAACCCTGCAGCAGATCCGTCCGTTCGTTGGGCAGAGGCAAATTGCGATGATGCATGGGCGGCTGTGACTCACGACTGGACAACCGTACCAGGGGCACGGAGCCTTATCTTTGTCCAATATGTTTCGGAGTACTGGGACGGACCGCAACAGTGGGATTGCGGCAAGATGGGTGAGGATCCTTGTGGTGGCGGACCCGGCGACTGTGGAGATATGGATGATAAAGGCTCGATTGGTACGCCCAACATGCCAGCTGGTTGGTTGTTCTTGCAGTCTTTCACAAATTTCCATAATGTAAGTTATTTTTCCCGAAGTGTTCTGGTCAACCTCATTTCTTGCAAGTCCACTGTCTCAGCAAACTTCCATAACACTCGTTCCCATAATGCCTGGTCACTGATATTCCACAGTTTCAATTCAATCAGTATTCAGCTATCGGTGACGCTCAGGCTTTCGTTGTAGGGCAAATGCCCCAATTCCAATCGGCCTTTGCCCCTATCGATGACCCAGAGTCTGCGCTCAAGATCTTTCTAGACATACTAGGACTTGGGATATCACTTATATCTGCAGGTGTCTGGAACAAAGGTTTGCCTTTCAATTTATAACATTAGCCTACGAAGACAGATTGTTAATTATGAACAGTTCTCAAGGACATTCCCTTCTTTACTACACCTATCGATCCTAACAACTATGGTTGGGCTAAGGAAAGTGCAAATGCAATCATAAGCTCAGTCCTAACCATATCGAAAGATACCCTGCCGTCGTAAGTAGCAGTGTCCTCAGCCCGGAACCATTGAGCATCGACACTAAAAGCTCTTTACAAATAGCGCACAAACAGCTCTAGGAGCCCAAAACACACTCTCCGACTATACAATCCAGCTAGTCAACCAATGGCAGAACATCACCGCTCTCTACACCTCAAATCTCTTTTCCGGCTCTTCCTCCACAACCCCCAGTATTACAGACCTCACAAATCTGATGGCCAATGGCTCCCTTCTTAACAACGGCGTAGGCGCTCAAGGTATCTACGACATGCAGAGTATAATAGCCCAAACACTCTTCGGACTCTTAATCCCAAAAGCATGGCAGACGTCTAACGAAGATGTCAACCCCTTCATCCTGTACGCAAACCTCCCCCCTTGTTCTACTTTCCCATCCTCACACCAAATCTTTCTAACCCCCTCCAGCCTCCCCGAAAACAACACCCAAGGCTGCCCCAAGAACCCATGGTCAGAATGGGTCTCCGACTCCACCGCCGCCGCCTCAGGCGTCTGCTACAACAACCAAGCCTACTACCTCTTCAACGTAAAGGGCGGCCCCTGCCCTCTCGAGATCCCCAAACGTGGTACCCGAAGCTTCAAACCCCGCAACGTCCCTCCCGAAATCCCCCCTGCCCTAACAAAGCCATTTCCGAACTACCTGGCATCAGCACCATGGATGGCACGCAGTGGGGCGGCGTCACGCGCGACGATCTAGTCATTAGTGCTGTGCAGGGCTATGTTCTTAATGGGAATCAGAATGGATATCAGATGCCTGATGTTGGGGATGGGAGTGGCGAGACGGGCGATTTGTATTTTGAAAATGGTATTCAGACGCCGGGGTTGACTACGATTCCGGTTTGTACGCTCGATATGGCGGTGGGGGCGTGGACGAAGTATGGGGGGAGGAGTGGGGCCAAGCCGAGTGGGTATCCGTGTGTAAGTTAGCGTGGGGAAAGGGTGGAGACCTCTTGATCCTTGAGATTTAACCATGCAAGACCTGGAGTGTTTGGCTAGAGTGATGTTTTGAATTCGGAAGATGTTGGGTTGTAGGATATCAGGAGAGTCTCTTCATATCGTAGCATAGGGTAGGTAACACGTCGTTGGTATACGGTTAAATCCAATAAGTCTCTCTTAAAATTGAATGGATCTGTTTGCTGCTTCTCTGGAACTTCTTTTCTACTCGTCTGGTGATATCCCGAATTCATTGTGGTATGGTAACCAACCCTGACCTTCTCCAACATGGTGTCGAAGATTAAAATGAAAAAGCCCTGGATTCGACCAAAAAACCAGTTTCATGCCTCTAAGGCGTGAGGTAAGAACGTGGACGACGACAGTAACAGCTGAAATGAAGAGACATTGTCAGCAACCAGCGTCAATTAAGAGGGATTGTAGCGCAGAGGGTGCAGAATCCGACAGGTTTGCCAACGCGTTGCAGTTTATTATGCAGAGCTATTGATGCACTATTTTGCCTTCCTCGCAGAAACTTGAATGCAAAGATTGGTTTTGTAACTCCTTTGAAAGCGCCGAAGAATTCTTTCTGGGATATAAGCACCTGGAGTATGTGTATAGCGACTTCTAAATGTCTAGAGCTTGTTGTGAAGCCACCTCTATAGTGTCTCGGAAGGGATCGTTCGAGTATGAAATATTTGAGGGTAGAAGTAGCCCAATTCTTTGCATCGCAAGTCGGAGGCGGCATCGCACAACCTCTCGGTGTCTTGATGTGTAGTAACAGCCGAAGCTTGGCAATATGGCGATTCAATCTTGTACGAGCCATTCGGCTCAGCGAATATGTTGTTGAAGTTCGGCAGCTTCGGCAGCGGGAATTCCGCCAGTTGGCCAATATGACGGTCTGCCTCAGAGCTCACACCGCTGGATATATCTTTAGCCGCTTCATGATGGGATTTCGTCCCACTGATGAGCGCGCGCGGGGTAAGTGTTATCTCATCATCTGAGTCGTTGACTGCAGGGGATAATCTCGAGCGACGTAAGGCGGCACGACCGATACATGTAAGTTTCTTGATACCCGTTTCCATGCACTGGCTTAATTGTCAGCCTAATTTGGAATATAATAGACGGGACAGTGAGAGTAGGTACTTTTGCTTCTACGGTCTGCCACTTTTCGCCTACTCGATCTCCGAGAATCTTCCACACTTGCTCGCGCAAATCATTGTAAGCTTTACTAAGAGTTTCCATCTTGGCGTCATCCCAATCTTCGGCAAGGTCACGCTTCATTATAAGGCGTTCGTATCGTTTTCGGCACGCATTGGCGGTCTTATCTGGGAAGTACTTGGTGGCAATAGGTTGCCAGTTCATGCCTTGTTGACGAGCTCGCATGAGGAGGTCGTCATTGTCAGGCGACGATGACTGTGAGGCATGACGGTCAATACCTGAGGCTGTGGGTGAATAGGTTGGATTTGGCATTATAGGAGTGACTGGTGGGTATGGGGTGCGACAATGGGTATTGGTGATATTGTGTCTGCCCTCCTTGGGCATCTTATAAAGATAACGGTCAGTACCTGAGGCTTTAGGTGAGTAAGTTCGGTTTGGGATTGTATAATTGACTGATGGGTGGGTGTTGGCGATAGTAGATCTCCCAATGCGTGCTTCCCTGGAACTCCCACTAGACGAAGCCTCAACTGAAACAGGTTGCGGAATCATCTCCGTAATCGGTGGAGGATCTGCGTTTTCACGTATTAAGTTTCTCTTGATGCGTGCGTCCCCGGACCTCTCACTAGACGAAGTATTATCTGCAATAGGTTGCAGACTCATCTCCGGAATCGGTCTAGGATTTGCCTTTTCACATATTAAGTTTCCCGATTTGATGAAGCCGATAAATCTATACGCAGCCGATTCTGGCAGCCGGCTCCAGCCAACTATAGGCACTGAAACTAGAAGTAGCGTAGAATGGCTTTTATACATGCACTCAGGTCGAACATCTACTTTTAAGACATCCCATGGTGCTGCTGTTGTGAGCCAAGACACCCATTGTCCCACATTGTGCGCAACATCCTCAGCTACTGATATAGCCAGAAGAACTCTTGTACCTTCAGTGAGCGAGACTGGGGTTGGAATCGCAGGGGAGGCTATACCCGTATTGAGGCTGGGTCCCGTTGGACACTCCGATCCCTGCGGTGAGGGAGAGCGACTTTTTGGCAATGGCGAGATCACAATGCTATTACCACCCTTTTCGGCAAGCGCGGCATAGATGGGCGTATACGCTAATTTATGTCGTAGAGTTATCAGGCGAGCATGGAGCATAGCAACAGTGAAGGCGGCTCCTTCAAAACTTTGCAATTCTTCTATAAGCACGGAAGTGAATGAGCGTATGCCAACGCCGGGTTTTTGGTTCTCCCGTCCGCAAGCTGCCAGCAGCTCTTTTGAGGAACCCTCCGTTGTATCCCTAGCAGCATTTGCTGCGAAACAGCAATCGAGTATCATTAAAACATGAGGCTTGGCCGTGAGAAGCATAGGCTGTATGTTGAACCATTCCAGTGATGGAGTTGTCGCCAGGCGATTTCTAACCAGTGTGTCAATGGCAAAGATCGAGGAAAGGTCAACGGGTTTCCTTGGACTTACGCGTGCCAAATACTGCGGCCTCGCCTTTTGTCTGGGTCACTATGCCCACCATAGTAAACTATCAATAGGTCCGAGGGAGTCTGATGGGTTTTCTGAAGGTGAAAGATCTTGTCCTGGAGCGAATGGTAAGGATCTACGGTTGGAATGTTCCATTCTTCCACTTCGAAGCGGAATTGGTCTTCGAAGACGCTCCTCAGCCTCGAAATTTCACTCTGAACGCCAAGGTCGTCTTCGTCCCACCTTAGTAGAAGTACATGAACGGCAGTATAAGGGCAAGTCCGGGGCGGCAAAGAGCCCTGGAGAGCGTGATTCAGGTCATTCGTGAACTCTTGAAGTTTTTCTACATGGTGGTGGTCAAAACTCCTCGGGTGTGTATCTATGTTATCGTCTTCGCAATAGTCCTATAAGGAGCGTAAAATTAGTCAAACGGCAAAAACTATGACTTTGAGAACAAGGGTGCCCGAGGGTAGGCATATCTCAAGAAGAATAAAAGTGTCAGAAAAGACGTTCTTTGTTGGGCCTCTTGGGCTTGTCTAAACACAGCGCACGAGCTCGTACAAGGTAGTCATCGAAAGATGGAGTCTTACCGAATCCGGATCTGAATAGCTTTCTGGAGTAGGTAACCTGACCGCTACCGCTACTTCACGCCCTACAGATTCTTGCCTACTTTTCTTTCTAGAAGGTTCGCACAATTGCCTACTCTTCTTTCTAGAAGGTTCGTTGTGCGATTGCCTCGTTCTTTTCGTCATAATCGATAGAGCAATGCTTGATGTGAACTCTTGCTTTGCAACATGAAACGGTTGATGAAGTAAACAGGAAGCAATTGATAAAAGCGTTGGCATGTTGTAAATTCAGCTGGAAGCACTGCCCATCATAGATTCGGCCATTACAGGCCGCATTGATGTTGATTGGATCGCCTTACTCTAAGTAGAGGCGCAGCCACAAGCGATTGGACACATAAGAAACAGGCAGGGCGCACAGATCTAGAAACAAGTCGTGCTGCTGAAATGTGATGCATTAATTGGAACAGCGTTTTACTGCTGGCCATTATTTCTGAAGAGATGTTCGTCTTGGAAGTGCCCCTTGCGAAGATTTCTGAGGTCTACGTAAGCCTGTAAGAGACTGGTCCAGGATAGAAGGGTTCACCCTCTTACTATACAAACCCTATTGCTGTACAGCTCTACGCGGCTGGACTCAAAGCTGGCTAAGTCAGCCCTGAAGACAGCCCAAAGCCGGGTCTCTCTGGGGGCCAATTATCGTCGCCCTAGGTGACCAGATTCAGAGGATGGAGGGTGCTTTAGGTCTAGATCTCTGGGGCTGTACAGTAAGGGGGTAAACCCTTCTAAAGTCTTGGCGCTAAATGACCGTATCTTCGGGTACATCTAGCTGCACATCGCCATCCCACAACCCTCATGAGACGCACTGAATCCTTGTGTTCGTGCGGTATGGCCTGAAAGTTGAAGCGAGCTCCTAAAGCTACTAAGTCGGTCTAAGCTCTGGTCCTAAATGTCAGCAGCATTTCTGGCACTGCTCGGTATTCTTTACGGGTATTATACCTGATGATTAGCTTATCAAATCATCTTCCACGATCCTAGAACATCTCTCTCCGAGAGCCCCGTTCATTCATGGAGAAAACATAAACGTAGGATCTCAGCACATCAGCTTGCGCCTGCTGTTGAGTAATACCCGGTAGCACCGACGATGGTTTGTTCAGGCTTGAAGGAGGCTTTGGCATGGTCATGACCTAAGGTCCAATACGAATATCTCAGCGCCGAGTTTCATGATGGAGGGACGAGCTGTTCTGAGCAATGCATGATTGATACATGACTATTGCAATTTCCATAGACTCACTCATCCAGCTTAGTCATCCTGATGCCGGCCATGATGCGATCGCCAAGACAGGATAGACTAGTTACGTGAAAGTATCATGCATTCTACAGACCAGATGCAGGGGGCTTAAGCGCCCTGAGACAGGGATACATACTCAGAGGTCTACTAATGGACACTAATACCCATATTCATTACATCAAGCACTCTGCCGATCCCAGAAGTCCTCACATGCCTCAGGATATTTTCCACCGTGAACATGTGGCTGTTGCGCTTCTTCTTCCAACCAATCTTGTTGTATCCGCCTGTAAACATCATGGTCAGGATCTAACCTCACGGCACGCCAGATCTCGTCCCGAGCACGACAGTGTACTTCCATTTGGTGGCTTGCCCACGCAAGCCGGTAGAACAGCTTGGCTTGTAATAGCTTCTTTTCACCAGTATCAGTGAAAATGTCGTGGACGCGGAGCATCGTAAGAGCGCTATTAGTCCATTTCCGGACTTGATCGGGTCTCTGAAGCGCCAGACAAATCTTAGATAGTCGGATCCGAACGTTGAACTCGCCTAAACAGATGGCATTTTCGCACTTAGACGCAGGCTGCTCATGACATCGGAAGGGGCAACCGGATTTGGGAGGCCATTCAAAACCCATCTCTACGTCTTCGATGACTGTCTGATATGTTTTGCAAGCCAACTCTAGTTTCCCGTGATAGAACTGCTCTTCTGCTTGATGCTGAGCAATGGTCATCGTATGGAGTAGGTCGTCAGCGGTTTGTGGTGCTTTCATCATCTCAAACAGGATTTCGCTTTTGTACTCCGCTGATATTGCACCGTTGATTTGGACAGAAGTGTGACTATGAAGCCGGCGGAACGGCTCCAGGAGTCTCCTCTCATAAGTCGCAGGTTTATGTGCTTCTCTCAGAGTCTTGAAGGGGGTTTGAGATTTTCCTTCAAGAACCTCGAGCCGGATCAACGATCTCTGCAAGTACATCCCATATCCTATATGGAGATATAATTTTGCGTATGACTTGCATAGTAGGCTTAGGTCATCCCCAGCAACTATGAATCCTGTACTCGCGATAGGCTTTTGCTCTTGATCTGCGCAGCCAATATAGAGCTCCATCGCATGGTGTTGAAATGCACGGGCATGGCGATTTCTAGCAACTATCGGAACCCCACATCGTTCAATAAATCCTGAAAGAAATCCCCTGTCTGTCACATCACGTTCGTCATTGAACGAAAAGAATACAAACAGGTTTTCGTTATAGAATATGTAGGCGGCTTCTTGATAGATTTTCTTATTCGCAAAGAGTATAGAGGTATGGAATTCATAGTGATGGTGCGGTTTTGGGGTCGAATAGGACCCGCGCAATCCGAATGTCTAGTAGCCATCGATCAACAGTGTCACGCAGGAGATTAGTATCCATGATTACTCACATCATCATAGTGAACCAGCGGACGCTTGGTATATCTGGTAGATAGGAGGTATCGGAAGATCTCGCATCGTATCTCCGGCGGCAGTTCCATAAGTAGGGAACTTTTATGGCGTGCTCGCTGGGGCCAGCCTAGGCCATCGGCGACTACGGCTCTCTCCAACATAGGTGGCAGTGTAGTTTTGATTTGGCCTGGACTAGTCAGCTGGATAACTATGTTCTGATCAGGTCTGGGAGCACACTTAGGAAGTAATATGGCACTTGATGATGTTTTGTAGCTTCTGAGTGATGATAGATGCTTTTCTGTTGTGTTGTCATGAAACTTTGTACATGATAGCACAAAGAGCTGAAGCAGATCCCTGTTCTCGTGATCGCGGGATGCTCGTGCGTAAGGCCTTTGCCACACTTGCAAGTAGCCCCTGCGAGTAACACTTTCGTATACCGGATCTAATTCACTCTTCAACCGGTCTCCGACGCACCTGAACGTTGATCAAAGATGTGCCATCGAGTCTTCTAGGCAGATCTCAACATTTATTGCTTATGTGGAATAGATGCACATATCTGACTTGGATAAGAATTAGGAGCAGGCATTTTAAGTGAGGCGCGGTAACACATTGAACCGGAAGTCTGGGACCGGTTTGATTGGTCCAGAATAGAAGTATGGAGTCAGCAACTTGTAACACTCGGGGCGGGAAGTTTTAGCAGTTCTAATTTGGACGGTCACACCTCATTGGTAGGGAAAAGCATTGGACCGAATCTCGTGATTCACGACTTGTTGTCTGCGATACTGTGACACAGAAAACTTGGACGACCCCCAACATCAGCTGTCTCCTGCGCTCGCCAGCAACGCTAGCATTGTTTTCGTATTCCTGCAGTTATAACTCTCCCATACTAGTTGAGCATGATACTCTCTTATCATTTCCTTTCCTAGCCGCAGCTTATCCCCCTGGATCTTATGTCTTTCGCATATTTGAGGATGGATCCCGCATCATCCATCGACAGGATGAGGCGAGTCACGCAGTATCCTAGGAAGCAAAGTACCGACTTACTACCCTTTTTGGACTACCTCTTATACTCAGTCACGACATCTACCGCCTCTTGCTTTCAGCCAACTTTGTCAGGATCGAGGAAAGTCCAAGGCCCAAGGAGATTAGAAGCTGAGTCAAACTACGGCTTTTTCTGATGTTCTTGTACCATACTACAACAGGCACACATCCGCGTAGTCTGAAACTTTCTACCGGTTCCATATGGCTAGACTCAGCGACCGTAAATGTAGTTCGAGATCACAGCTCCTAGTAGAGTTGCGTATCTGCCAAAAGATGTCTAACAACGAGGATTTACCAGTTGTCATACCCATTAAGCGTAGAATGTGAGCATCAACGAAAGGCAACATGTTTGAACGCATCCATTTGCGTCGCTGTTAGACTACTCGAAGTCTCATTTGTTAAAACCCTTCGCTCGTAACAAAGAGGCAAAGTCTTGTCAGATCAATGAATCCAGATTTGGTGGAACGCTGTATTCGCGTCCACGGCTTGGCCTTCCATTAAACCATGCACGTATGCTTCCCCTATGAGTCGGTGATGGTCCCTTTCCTCTCGTAATACATAGGGGACTCTGCCACCACTCATGATGCATATGATGTCTCCTGTGCACATGGAACGAGGTCCAAGCCCGATGAGGTCTTTCGTAGTGGTGAAAAATTTCCTGTGTGGTGCGACGTAACCAAGTGTAGCTTGGTTTACCAAAGGATGGATGATATCAGACGAATCTTGACGTCTTCGAGTATCCATAACCTGGGTGTATCCCTGCTGGTGGGCCCTGGCGTGAGCAAGATAGCCTTCAAAGGGTGTTCCGTATTGCTCGGGACCTGGGAAGTCACCCTTTTTTCGTTCACCAATCAGAGCCCGCCAAAATCCCTCGATCTTAAAGCCACGGCGAATGAGAGGCTCGGTAAGATATAGCCATTCTAGTACCACATTTTGGTCTTCAGTCTGGCGGTCAAGGCTGTTAGTTGACACAGTTTTAATCGTGTCGTAAAAGATGCCATCGAGTCCTAAGACTCGAGAGCCTGTTTGCCATCTCGCCACTACCGGACTGTTGCCGGCGGCATGAAAATTAAGATGAGGTACCCGTATGGAAGACCCCAAGATAGTATGGCGTTGCCAGATACTGTAGTTTGGCACCCAAGATGGGAGATACATAAAGACTCTATCCATGATATCTTCAACACTAGACAAAAGATTCAAGGACCGTTCTCTTTTTATGAGGTGGCCTGTCACTTCAGTATATAGGTCTTCAACGGATTTAGAATAGTCTAGCACCGCAGTAGCTGAAGATCCCAGACTTCGAGGATCAGCCAAACCCACTAGGGCTATGGCTTTGTCTCTTGGGTCGGTCGCACCGAATCTGCGAGATGCGTTTAGCAGTAGGCTGAGTGGGATACCTGGGCCTCCTTTGAGTTCCGAGAAACTGGCTTTGATGTTGCTGATTGTTTGGACATAATTGGGAATGCAGTTCGGGCCATATACTTTCTTAAGCGCTCTGATCCATCCAGTGGCTAGCAGGGATCGAGCAATGAATTCCACGCATTCCCAATCGATAAAGAAAGACCCACATCTGATGATTGTAACCGATGCCACGACGACTTCTTGTACTACCCAAGTTCTTCGAAAGTAAGGGCGCTCAAATAATCTGGCAAGAGCCTCCCATGCGAACGATGGAAAATGGGGCAGGCCCATGGCATCCATCTGTTGCTTGTCCCATATATCCTCGGGCTCAGCATCGAGACTGACGTCAGGGGACACATGCTTTGTAAATATGGTTTGAACAAGTTGGAAGGCTGCCGCCGTATAGTCATCTTCCAGACCAAGCCAAGCTATGACGAGTTCGGCGCGATTGTAGATGAGCCTCATGAGGCGTACCTGACAATTTCTCTCGATTACATCCTCTTGATTGATACAGAGCTGATCAATCCATAGAAATCGACTGGTCGTAACTCTACGCAGTGTGCGAAGTGCATCGTATAGAATCTGCGTTACGTAGAGGACCTTCCCGTCGCATATAATATAATTGCTTAACGTCTGGCTCTGCCATGTATACGACAATGCTTCATATTTCCCACGTCGTCCATTGCCAGGGAGAGAGTGGGTGTCTTCCAGGTCGACTACGTGCATTTTGCAGTGGATCTGAGGGTCATCTCCCCCCAGCAGTTCGATCAGTCTGATCATGGAGCGGTCCTTCAGCAATTGATTGTAGGAGTACCGCTCAGAGGATTGCTGGGAATGACGGCGAAGTCGGACTTGCCGCAAATTGTAACAGCTCGTCTCGTGGGAGTGCTTGATTGGATGGTCGTGACTGAAGTATGCGCGACGTGATTCCATGGGTGGCAGAGCCAAGCGAACGATGTGCGACGATATCGCTTGCGTGGGAGCTGCTGAGCATTGAACGGACATTCGTCGCATTGGCAAGATGACGCTAGACGATCGTACCCACAGAATGGCGCTTCTAACATTTTGCCCTTGTGCTGCCGCAGGGATATTCCTCATATAGATTATGAACAGGTAGCTGGGGTTGGCAGTCTTCTGCGATATCGGTCCAAACGCTGAGGTCTCTGCCAATATGATATTCCAGAGCTCTTTCACGACAGATGGGACATGTGAACTCCATTTGCTTCCTGAAGGAGTTCCGTCGCTGCCGTTGACAGTCCAGCAGGTTTCCTCCACAACCAACGAGCGTGTTTCACGCTTGGCGTCGCGCCCTTGTTGTATCTCATGTTTAGCTGTCGCTGTCCAACTTTTGATATCGCCCGAGTGGGAGCCGCAAGGACCTGGGGATCATGGGTTTACGAGTGGGCGTTTCTGGTGAGCAGTGACGAGGCCAATTTGATTGAAGGTATGAAAGTAGCGTGGAGAGCACCTCGGAGTTTAGCTCGGCTATCAAAATTTTCCATCCAACTCCTGCGATATTCCGCTAGCCCCAGCCGATAGATGTCAGGATTACATCTGAATAGAGGCGTGAAGATGGTTGCCACCGCTCGAGATGACAGCAAGGTGTTTGATGATGCATTCAACACAATATCAACACTGCAAGGCATCTCTGAAGCAGATCAGCTACAATGGACTTCTACCCGACCTGTGACGCGTCCATCTCGCGGCTCCCTGGTGGGCCCCCAACTTACAATACCATCAGAACGCTTGCTCTTCTCAGGACAGCCTGTTGAGTGATTTCAGTGCAAGAGCGTGGGTGTCGGTACCACCAATTATGGTCCTAATCACGGTGTTTACCATCACTCCGATGATACCCCTAACTTCACAAGGTTACGTTCATCACGGATACAAGGATTCGCTATGGAGTCGAAGCAACTCCCCTGGCCCTCCCGTCCGCCATCTCGATCCTCTGCGTACCCTCCGCCTACAACATGAGCAAAGTCAGTCATAGTTTGAATTGAGCAGTTGGGGGTTGTCACTGCATATACAGACCTTGAGACAATCAGGCTTCCGCTTTCTCGATCGTACTATACGTCAGGATATCGACAGAAAGAGCTACGGATGAAAACAGATGTGGATACACGAACTCCCGAAGATCGCTGGCAAAGACAAACCACAGACCTACCCTCTGTCCCTGCTGCAATATCGCAGCACTCTACATTTTGTCAACAAATCTTAGGCCATCCTCTTATTCGGAGGTCCATGCCACCACCTTCGCCACCACTTCAACACACAGTGTGTTCACTCTTTCTTATGGAATAGTGAAGACATTTGTCCCTTGCAATGGGTTGGGCCAGATCAAGCACCATCCTGACGGCTTCCACGGCCATCTTTGCTTCTATCCCATGCGGTAACTTTATAATACCAGTGACATCAGTCGGTCTAGAGCAGGGTTCGGGCCTATGTTTTCAGAAAACGCCGTAATGCGGCCCCCTTCTCTATCAACGAAGATGAATAAGTATCTCATGAAGCGAGTCACTTATACTCTCGCCTGCAGTACTTTGTCGAGCAGCTTCCGGAACATTTGGACGCCTGCACATGTATTCATTACAACATCTTTGCACCCTACGACCTCAACATCATTCCTCCGCATTCGCGGCATCTCGCTCGATAAGGCCAATCGCAACAATTCCGCAACCTAATTCGCGACCAAAGACATTATCTGATAGCAGGCGAAGGCTTTCCAAATTGCAATTTTCGACTCAAACATGTGACTGTCCAGAAAATCTGTGAGCTCAATGATCTTCGCTTTCCATCCGTATATCCACCCATATCCACCCAATGCTATGAGTGCAGATCCTCGAATAACAGGGGTAGCATTTCCTGGGTAACCACATTGAGACAACAAGCCGCTACCCTCCTTTTCAGCAAAGGTCAAGGACTCTTCACTGGCCGTTAGGTCACATGTTCTGACGAAGACGAAGATTATACAGAAACCTAGTCTGGTGAGCGAGCATAAGTTTCTCGCGCGTTACCGGCGTTCGACCTTGTGTAGCATTGATGACGAGTATTGCACAATCTGTTAATGCATTATTCGGGCTCTTCACACAATTGAACTTACTTGTGAGATTGTTGTCACTGTAACGACGAGTAGCCGCGTCGTGTTCCACATCAGAAGTGTGGACAGTGAGACCACCAGCAGACTGCCCAGATGCAATCTCGTTTTGAGCAAAATCAATGAGACTGGCTCCATATGTCTCGACTGGGTTGGTAATGATAGCCAGAATCGATTGTCCCAATGATCATAGAGGGTCTGGTTCTCTGAAATTGTTCTCTGGATTTCCTCTGTCAACGTGGACTGGGACAAAAGACGAGTTATTTTGACCAAGCAACTATATGGAGCCGACCAATAAAGCGGGAGAACGTGTGGACTTTTACGGACTACAATGATTGCTGCCGACTTAGGAGACCTTCGGTCTTGAAGGCATTGTGAAACCTGAATTATACTCATTGCAATCACTCCCCCTAACTTGCACGTGGTACAAGGACAGATGCACCAGTGTCTGAAGGCTTTGTTTTGGCCTACATTAGAAAGTGAACATGCGTTACCACAGTGGAGAGATACCAGCCCACGCAGCTGCGCCACTCATTCTTGTAGACTTTCATTGCACTCAGGGACGAGTTGTAGCAATCATAACCTCTGCCTACTCGGTGACTAATGGAAAACCGTCGATTCTATCATGTTGAGATATTTTCAAGTACTAGGGCTGGGTTGCTTTCCTTGCGGGAGACATTTTGCAAAATCTACTGGCTTACTACCTCGCGTACGCAAATGAGCACCTGACAGTCATGAAAAAATCAAAGTTGAAGGACTTCCCTACTCTCTTCAATGGCATACTGCAGCAGGAGTCACATACCGAGGTTGGCCGTTTGTTGTTTTAGAAGCCGTGGTTGTGTACTATGTCCAAGATGATAACGTGTGGCGGTCAGATCTCGATGATTTGAAAGGGATCCGAGTACCTGTTCGCAGGGTTTATAGGCTTCAAAACTGTACTCTCAATGGTTCTAACAGAGATTCTAGAATTATGCAAGGAATTGCCAGGTTTTGAAAGAGATTAAAGCAGCCTTTTCTGCATGGAAAGATTTTTTAGAAGCCCTACAAAACTTCAACGCATCTTGTTGTAACAGCAAACCTCGCTTGACCGTCCTCCAGATACTTTGCGATTTAACCAGCAGACTTATGAAGCTGACTTATCCAAAGCACCATCCGACTCCGGTCCCGGCCCCCTCGACGGTGTAAAGCTATTAGATCGCTTTAAAACATTTCCTAATGGGTGTTAGCTACCTCGGACTTCTCTAGGAGAGCTCTATATACCTCGATCGGTATCTCGCGGTGAAAATACCGAGTCCCGTTGGGAGTCTTTGACCAATAACCACTGAGAGTCTCGATTTCACGACTGGTTCGCTCCGTATGTACGCCATTCAACTCCCGGACCCGCCATAACTGGTTGCGGTCAGGGGCTGCACGCCTCCTACCGGTGACGTCAAGCTGATACCCAAAAGGAGCATTTGCGTCTGGACGAAGATCTTGATTGCGGTCTCGGTTGCGAGGAGGGTCTATGTTATCGTGTGAGTAGCACTCATCATGGTTGTTTCTCCTATCATGTTGAGTGTCATAGGGGTGAAGAATGTCCTGGCCCGAATAATTGTAGGAAGAAACTGCAAATCTCTCTGAGGAGCGGGAAGAGCTTGAGTGGTCAAACCCTAGATGATGCTGATGGTTGTCCAAGTGATATTGGGAAGGCTGACCACGAGCACTCGATGAGCGAGTGTTGTAACGGTCTTGATATGTCATGATGCTTGTCTCCCTTAATATGCTTGATGCTTCAAGTATTGACAGTTGAGTGTGTTTGAAGTTTGAATATAAGAGTTCTGGGGATGAGAAAGAGCATGTTGGAGGAAGGAGCACCTGAGAAGAAGGATAATAAGATTTATACCGGGTCCCAGTAACACTTTTCACGCATGACACATGACTTCATTCCTACGGCCGTCTTCTCCTACGTGATATCGGAAGCACTGGCTTGTGCATCATTGTGCACAGGTACAAGATGGCCACCGACACAGATAGTAACACTTCGGTCCTGTGCCTGCTTACCTTTTAGCGGCTACCCAATAATGTACCGCCCTACCCTAATCCGCCTGCTTGTCCAATACCTCCTAGTGGCAATCAGCTATCATCAAACCTCAAGTTAAGCGCTAGTCAAGGTGTCCCACCACACCCCAATGACCTGACACGGACAAAGTACGCACAAGCGCCAGGCTCAGGCTCACACCTCCAATACCCCGGCTGCAGATACCTCAAAATATCAGACAGCGTCTGTCGGGAATAATCGCCATTAAGTTCAAGGCACCAATACAAATCGTGGGCTTGTGCTGGGCGGGAGGTGCTAGTGACCTTGGGATTTGTGAGTGGCGAAGGAGGTCGGTACGGATTGTTAGGGTTGTGGTCGAACAGTGCGTCGTAGATATGGGTAATGTGGTAGTAGTCGTCTGGGCCTGCGAGTGTAGGATTTTCGCCTACCAGGCCGGGAGGTGCTTGTGGTCTGGTGGGCTGCGGAGTTGGGTTCCTGGCTCGATGACTGCACCTCAGATCCTGAATTCGCTGGGACACAAGATTGGAATTTTGGCCTTGTGCCATGTTCTGCATTATTTGAGTGGAGCCTTCTGAAATGTTGCCACGCGTGGTGATACTGCTTGGCTGTATGGTGCTACTGTCTGATCGGCCACTTCCGGGATGTTGCAGGTTTTGAGCAGCGTTGTTGGTATTGCCAACGCCTACAGTGTTGCGGTTAGGCTGGAACATAGTGTTGATGGACCTCCAGGAATACAAATTTCAGGATTCCAATTTTGTGAATGCAGAATATGACAGAATACGTAAGAAGCAAATGCAGAGGAAGCTAGCAGGCTGGAGAGGCAAACCTGTTGTCACATGTCAAATTCGGACATGGGATTTGGTCCACGGTTGAGCTCACGGCCGTACCACCTACGGACATGAATTCAGAATATTGCAGATGCAGCAGCGTACAATTCACTTCGCTGAAGAAATTGGAGCGCAACCTCGAACCGACGCCATGTGAAACTGCTTTTGTCCAGAAAGACCATAACATTCGAATTGTTAGCCAGCATTGATTGCTGTATAGCCTGCTTGGTCAATGAAGAACACTGAAGCCTTGGGCATCTCTGTTATTTCGCGATTCTTCCAAAATATGACAGATGTAAAAGTAATTCGACTTGGAAGCATCAGCACATCACGGCCGCAAATGAAAGAGACGCACTACAACTATACTTCTTTACAAACAAACACTCTGCCAGGACACCTCACATACGCACAAGAAATACCCCGCTACCCTCATACTACCTATCAATGTTCACTTCATTGGATTGAGCATCCGTTCTCAAGGGCAGAATGTATCATGAGCGGTATGGCAGATAAAGGACGCCTTAATGAAAGATCATCACCATCATCTCTGCTCATGGTGACCATCACTACCACAATAATAGATAAGCACTGACTCTGGTAGTGGTAAATGACCGTCCCATGCCTATCAACAGGCTCTGCAAAACACATACTGAATGTTCGACTTCTCGCGTTCCAAGAGCTGGCTACTGTTAAGGTCCCCTCTGCGCCAACTTCATCTATTTTACATCACCGCTCACAATACTTGGAGTATCTGAACGCACATGGCATATTTTCTGAAAGGGAAAAGCTGTCAGTGCGCATGCACGTACCGTGAAGGATACTGCAGGACACGCCGCAGTGCTCTGCCTTCTTAATATGCTATCGCTCACTTGCTTCAAAGCTCTGTTGCTCGATTATGTGTGATATGCATCCTTCGAGAATAGACGCACCACTACTCAACCACATACGACACATGACAACACTCACGCTCTTCCAAACCCATAACGTTGCATTCAGCCACAGCTTCATATACCAGCAGTACATACTCCATCCACGCCATCTCCACAACCGCATTTCTCAAACTCACCACGTCACGATTTCCATAGAAGCCAGATCCGAAGAACTCACTTTCCCATCTTCCAAATAATGCTCAAATACAACCCCATCCACTACTCCTAAAACCCCTGTATCAAATCTCAACCGAACACCTCCTATGAACTAATAATCGAACTTTATATGCAAGTAATCAGCACCCCTCCTACCCACTTCCCACCTCCTCACACACCATCACCTCCCACCATCCCCCTCGCTCCCGAACTAAACCTTGATCCCACCACCCGAACCAAACCTTGATCCCTCCCTCCCTCCCTCCCCCCCCTTCTCTCCCCCCCCTCCCCCACCATCCACCAATACCACCCCTCCCCTTCCCCCTTCCCCTTCCTTCCCAAGCCACAACCCCTCAAGGCTCGAAGCAAGTCCTACATCCCAAGATATACATACACAAGCCTAAGGTACCCTGCCTTACGTCACATCTCACACTTACACTTAATCGATCTACCTCACCTCTTTACCTCTCTTACCTCTTCAAAAAACCATAAAAACAAGAAAAGGAGGGCGTGCAAAGCGTATCTATTACCCTCCAACTCACTCTCTCTCTCACCTCTCTCACCTCTCTCACACGACAGCCAGCCAGGCAGTTCAGTTCCGTTCTCATGATCAATCAAACACACTTATCAAGGGCACAAGAGAGAGAGTTGGGCACATGCCATCTCCCTAAAAATTTAAATATCATCTGCTCGCACCACTCACCCATCTGCTTGCACCCTCCCTACCCTCCCCATCGCTCCCTTCCCCCTCCCTTTCCTTCCCGGTAATCTCCTCAACCCGTCCATCCGTTCCTCATACATAGCTCTCACATCACATTACACCCCACCCCACCTCAGCCCTTAAGCAACCACATCACACATCCACCCATAACCTTCCACTTCCCCTTCCCCTTCCACCGCTTACCAGATTACATGATTCATCAAATCTTCTCGATCCTTCCTATCAGGAATCTTCTCTATTAATCGCTTTGACATTGACAATTAGCACGTATATACAACCCATGAACAAGACACCTCAGAATATGACAGAAGTGACGACGAGGAAAAGAGGAAGGATATGAGTGGAAAAGGAGGGGTAAGGGAGGAAGAAAATGAGAAAGGAATGTTGATGATCTCTTGGTCATTTGCGTTAAGTGACTTTTTTAGGGTAATACTAGAGGAGATGGAGAAGGGGGAAGAGAGCAGGGAGATGGGGTCAAGGGAGAGCAGCTTGAAAGGACGCAGCGGGGTCCTCACTTCTGGACCAAATGACCATAGAAGAATCAACGAACTTTTGGTTCCCGCTATCCGTCACCTAGGTAGGTAAGCAGCCTCAATGACGTCAGTATCAGACTGAGACCTAAGCCGCAGATGCAATCTACTATTAGATGTACACATTAGACCTCCAAGATAGAGGTTGAGGTTGAAGTCTGAAAATATACTTACCGCTCATCATGTTTATGCCGTAAGATATGATGCAATATCCGCTCGCTATGTGATAAGCATTTAAAATCAAAGTCCACCCGAATATGCTCCTATCCAAACCTCTCTCCCATTACCCATTAACCAATCCCGAACATCATCAAGTGGAAATGCCATCGGAATTAGATGCAAAGATAATGAGTGTGACACCAAGCCCGAGAGGTCGTGGGTTATAAAGTGATCGTCAGATAACTAGCCACACTCGGCACCCCCCCAGCTAGCGCAAAGAGATACCATACCCCCGGTACTGCTACCCCCGGATCCGTCGGAATCGTAAGTGTATACGTAGTACCATCCGTAGCAGACGGAGTGAGTGCGATACGCCGCTGATCAGTGTTTACAGTGTGTGTAGTGCTTGTTAACCGGATGATTGAGAAGGAGTCAACCCCCCCGCCTGTAGTGGCGGTAAATGAATCTCCTACTGCAATCGAGCCGACGGAGACGGAACTGATGACAGGCCGTGCAGCGAGTGCGCCGGCACCGTCATATAGATAAGCAGGGGTATAGATCTGCATATCGTAGTGGTTTGTAGCGCAGTCGCCGCAGAGCCCGCCGCCGCCGTTGCCGACGGTGGCGTCTGGAAGCAGAATTCCCACACTGTGGTAATTGCGCGGTATAGCCATAGGCGCCAACTGCGTAAATGTTTCCGTAGCTGGATCAAACAGCTCAGGCGTGTATGCCGAATCGGCGTCGCTGAAAGGGACTGCGTAACTTTGGCCGCCGGTGATAAAAACGGTGCCATCGGGGAGGATGACGGCGTTGGCAAAAGAACGCTCGTAAGCCATGTTGTTTATTGTGTCGACGGTGGGGTCGACGCCCGGGGCGCCGAGTGTGATTATGTGGGCGTTGGAGGTGGCATCGGAGTCTTGGTAGTCAGGTGAGCCGCCTACTGTGAGGATTTTGCCCGCGACGGCGTCGTACATGGCTGCGTCGCCGGTCTGGGCGGATCTGTTAGCGATGGACAGTCTTTTAGGGGAAAGCGATTGTGCGGTGAGGGGTGAGGAGCCAAAGGAGTGACCGTACCATGGAGTCGGGGTCTGAGGCTCTGGTGCCAGCCCCTACTTGGGAGCCACCGTCTGCTGTTCCGTACCAGTTCATTGCCGAGGAGGGGCCAGCTTGGAAGACGTTGCCATCCGACCAGGCAAAAAGCCAAGCGTGGTTATCGGATCGGAAGATACCTTGTGCATCAGCAGTAAGCATAGGAGCTACAGGACAGCCGGGAAGGAGTGTCCAGGTGTTGGCGCCAGTGTCGTAGATTTCGCCGTTTTTACCGCCTTCGCCGCCAGACCAGGAGGCACCGATGACGAAAATGTCGCCTGTGGAGATGGTGACTTGGGCTTGGTAGCCACGGGGAATCTGCATTGTCTGGGTAGTGGATTAGCTGAATGCATAGAGAATCCAACTTTGGTTTGTAGTCTTCCTGGGAGACTTTTGGAGATGTGCTTACAGCAGCCGCCGTCCAAGAATTGGACGGTGAATCATAGTAGCTCGTAGCATCATCCGTGTTCCCGCCAGTTGCAAAAACTTGTCCGGTGAAATCCATGCTCAATCCCTCACAGAACATATCGTGATCAGTGTTTGTAATCAAAGCTTGTGTTACAAGCCCTGTGCCTGGGCTATATGTCGCTGTAATCGTCTGGACCAAATTACTGCCACCAAACGTGCTGGGATTGTATGAACTCCACACTAGCAGATTCCCGCTCGACCACTCGATGGTGGCAGAAACGGGCACTAGAGGAAATTCGATAGTAGGACCCCATGCGCCCACTCCAGCTGGAGAACCGGGAGCATCACCAGCTGCAGTATAGACATTTATTTCGGCGCTGGAAGACCAGGGCCCACGGTCGCCAGCTTCGGAGAGGGCAACGATGCGCATGTATTGACCATATGTAGGCGTGAAGATAGTGGTTTTGAGGGTATTATCATCAATCCAGGTGCCAAAGGCTACGGTTGTAAAGGTTGCGCCGTCACCACTATGTGAAATGAGTGAGTTAGTGTATGGCCTGTAGATAAGGTTTCTCGATATCATGGTATGTGCATTACCTAAGCTGGATTTGATGCTGACCAATATTACCGTCGCTCCCACCATCCTGACGTGGAAGATAAGTAATGCTGCCGACAAGGTAGCTTGCCCCCATATCGATTGTGATCATGTGGGGCAGATCCACAGTAATGGGAGTGTACTCGGTATGCCAGAATGTACTCGTGCTGCCGTCGATGGCATTAGTTGCTGCATAGCCAGCTTCTGCACTGTCAGCAACGACAGTCCAGCCTGCTTGAGAGATGGCTGCATCCGAGGCAATGACCGTTGCTGCGTCCGGAGCTGCCTCAATGCCAGCGAGAGACGCTCCATCATAAGTGGTGGTTCCTTCGGTAGAAAGCTTCCCTTCAAGTGCATCTGATGAAGAAGCCGAACCGGCATTGGCGGCTTCTGGAGAAATAGGACTGGCAGGACAAAGAGGAAATAGAAGGATGAGAGTGAGCAGAGAGATCATCTTGGATAGTAAATGATAGTTCATGATTAGATTAGTATTAAGAATAGTATGGCTGATGTTGATGTGCTTGCCTCATGCACCTTGGCACATCTCAAAAGAACGTGCAGGAAATGGAAGATTAAAATGGATGGTGGGATCCTTGAGAAGACATGGAAGACGAGAAAGTGAAAGAATGCGGTATGTATGACAAAGGAACGAGTCTATGGTTCGGGGGATTTGGTGCATCATGGGATGTATAACATTTCGTAGGACAGGCAAGGCAGCCTCGTATCTGCAGGACTATCGAAAGCACAAGACCGGGTAGTCGGCCGTTCAGCTCTGGTGCAGGAGCAATGCCGACCGGAGATATACGCAAAAAGGTCGAGAGGGTCAATGATCAGCGTAATGGACATCTCCCTAAAGGAGGCGTCGCGCCTTTCCTGGGGAGTCAGCAGGAATTGTGCATGAAGGATGGGGATCCACTTGGCATTGTTTGGACAAGAGCATTGTTGTGGGTTGTTGTGGGGGCCAGAGCCAGTGTGCTTTGGGAATCTGATTGAGATTATGTAAAGGTGAAAGTGCGACTTAAAGTGAGAGAGGTAAGAGCGAGGGAGTCCAAGCGCGCCAGGCGGCTTTGAGGCCTTGGATCTACGCAGTAGCCCGCACCTCGATATCATGCGCTGGGAAAGGAGGGCCTTGATGGTGTCTGGTCAGGGTGGTGACTTGACAGCCAGTGGATGGATTACTGTTTATTTTATGGTGTGACAGTGGAAGTTCTACAGGATGATGGCTTTGGGGTAGCTTGTGATGGCTTGTGATGGCTGAAGGTTAGCTCAGGGTAGGTCAGGATAGCTCAGGATAGCTCAGGATAAGGTCTGTCAGGATAGGTGCAGACGGGATGAACTAAGGTAAGGTAGGTTGAACTTGTGGTTGACGTGGAGCGCCATCATGTAGCTTATCATGTACCTTATGGCGGGGTAGCCACGGTGCTTAAGATAGTGTTCAGATGGTCAATGGTCAGGCGCTCTAGGGGCCACTTTCCGGCACTGGGGCGGTAGGCTAGGGTAGATGGCGCCGATCCTGGAGGGGGGGTCTCATCGTGACCACCTCCGTGTCCACTCTTATCGCTTCCGGACAAGCCACCGCCATAAGCAGTGAAATGCTCTTGTATCTGGACCCTTCACTTTCGATAAGACATCTCGTCTGAGTAAGCCTTCCAGAATATTTCAAGGGAGTCTGTGCGACTGGAATACCGATAATGCGCAATACATCCTATTTCGTGCTTCAATAAGCCTGATGAGGAGATTTTCTATATCGAGGGTCTGTAATGTTCGCCTGCAATGCGGGAGATCGCCGCATACATCCTGTATGGTGTACAGTTCGCCGAATCACCCCTCCATCGGTGCCAACCGATTTACCATCAGCAATTAGTCGAGCAATATAATTAGTATATTCTGCTGAGGCAGGCAAGTGGGGACTCACCGCCTCGAAGCATCATCTTTGTTGATCACATTCTAGTCTCACTCTAGTCTCTCGGCATCCAAGCGTCTGCCTTACTTCTGACAGCATCTGTTGGCATGCCTGGGCCCGCTGGGAATCGCTCCGAAATGCCTCAGACACCCTTTCCGCACCCTCACACTCGCTACAATTTGCACCTAACAACACACCCGCTAATGCAGATAATCATCCTGTCCACTCGATTGTTGGCTTTTCAGTCCATACAAGAGTCTCCAGCAACGACTGATCCATGTCCGAACAGCGCCTGCCAAGACCAAAGTTCGCTTCCCGGTCAGACGAGATCCCCACCCTGCACGCTATGTGCTGTTGCGGGATAGTCAAGCGATGCGAGGCTGTTCGGTTCGCAGCACGTGACTGCAATGCCGGGCGGCACTCAGCTCCCATGTGGCATTAGATACTACACGTGTAGTCACTATAATCGCTCGTGGATGACTCTGCATATAATTATGTAAATGATAGATCAATCCAACCTGAACACTACTGCGCCATTTTTACCATCCCAAATGATGCCGCGAGAAGTCGCCCACGCGAGCGAAGCATGGCGAACCTCGAACCCACGTTTGCAGATGAGACATAATACTCAAATCAAGAACACGCTAACATATACATTACTGCAGCCGCATCTGAGTCAGCTGCACATCATCAAAGCCCAGCCGTTGCATCCATCTCGACGACTTTTCTTCTCTTCCCGCATCATAGATTGTCTGCTGAGGGCCGATGCATGGTTTGCCTCCTCGGGATCGATGTTGGGCATCGATCGGACTAGCCACTGCGATGGTTGGTGAGAGGTCTGGTGTATGACCGTAGCATTAAGATAGTATAGCTGATTACCTTACTTCACGCTTCAGACTATCTTTATCTTAGGGCCAGAAGACATGTCGTAGGAATTTGCCAAGAGATGTCGTTGACGTTCAGGCTTAGGGGATGATCTCCGCCATGGATATCCGGTTGGCGCCCACTGGGTTTGCTGGTACACTGGGGGAAATTTCCGCCTTTCACAACGGCTGCCAAGAACAAAGAAGGGTCCGAATCGATAGCTTTGCATGGTAGCTACTCATCCACTGGTTGTAGGAGGCGTAGGAAGCGATTAAGGTGTACCATCCACTGTCCTGTTGTCCAGTAGATGTCGCGGATTCATTGTATTCTCCAGCTCTCCTCCAAGTGCGCATTCAGGTCCCTACGATTGGGTACCCTCGATGTGTCTGATGCACGGGGATAGAGTCACCATTGAGCTTGCTTGGTTGTGCCTGATTCCGCCCCGATCCCACGTGGTCTCTCCATCTGAGTTGATCGTGACCTTCGCCCACACAGGATCTCATTCTCGTCTGAGCTTCGGGACAAGAAGCCTGCCTCACGTGCTTATATTTTCCTTCCTTTTTCAACCCTGCAGTGTGGGACGACAACAATCGAACTGTTTAGAGCGTCCATACTCGTGTGACGATGTCGACCTGTAGAGTGGTGTACAGCAATGCCGGTCGCCGAAAATCCCTTGATCCATTCACTCCCCTGCGATACCAAGGAAACATGCAGTGACAGATCCAGGGATTACTAAAGCAGGTTAATGGACCTCTATGTCACTTTCCGTACTCAGTCGTATTTGCGAGGAGTCGTCCGGTTCAATCGCTTTGATCTCGCCGCGAGGGTAGCGTTGGTCTCCATGCTCTGTCGGGCCCGCAAATGCGATACTACCGTGACAGAAAGGCCGACTCCGATCGACATGGTCACGAGCCCATGATGCAGGCGAATTGTACGGTGTCGTCTATCGTCTTGACGAATTATGAGTCTTACGACACACCCGCAAATCTGGTCATGTCTGCTCACTGTATCGTAGTACCTTCGATCCGTCTGGAGACAGTGATCCCTAACTCTTCTCGGAGGCAGAGAACAGACCATGTAGTCACCCAAGGCTCGAAATATGGCCGAGTACAGCCGTGAAGGCTGACAGATTTGGCTCCATGTCACGATCATGTCCACTGTCTGCGTGAAGTCCGCCAAATTTTCTCATCCTGCAACCTTATCCAGAGCACCGGTGTGCTCATGACCCAGCATGCTTATGTCCCAGCTTTTGAGTACAGTAAACGTCTTGTTTTGGAACTGCTTGCTGGCGCTGGTTGGCAGCTACACAACGGACCAGGAATCAGGGTGCGTCAGGGCAGGTAGTTCGGCCCGATCTCAGGGAAGGGAATCTTTCAGGCATCGTCACTTGGTCTCGACGTTTCGTGGGTCAGGGTCTTGTCTCCATGAGGTGATGGATCCTGAGGAATCGCTTAATGCTGATCAATGATGACGGACGCTCTCCCTTCTCTTCATCAAGAACGCCAAGACTTATCCGAGTATCCCGCTTCTGGAGAAGCTCGGGCTTGGCGTAATTTCTAGCAAGGGAATATGTGAGTGAGGAGGTACTATCTACGGAGAGTGAAAATCTAAGTCTTGATTTGCGCTAACCGTTCTGGTAAAAACCCTAACCCTAACTGTAGTTGAGGTCCCTGGAGCATGCCTATATCTTTGGGGCGCTACAGGGCCTAGACTATGACCTTTTAGTGGGTACTTTAAGTAACGGCCCCTAATAAGCGAAATTACTGGGGTAAGAGGTCCCTATTATTAGCCCCTAAAGCGGGTGTTGTCTAAGCATCTCCTTAGGGGGCTGGTTTATAGGGCTGAAATCTTGGCACGTCAAGATTGTTAACGCAAATCAAGACTTAGATTTTCACTCTCCGTATCAATCACGTATACTTGACAAGCTGCTTACGATACAGTCAGCAAAGTACTCAGTCGTCTTTTGAAGACTATCTCACAATGAGATGAGTGGAATCTCAGGCGCGTCAACAGTCGCCTGAACCCTGATGTACTCCTTGACTTCGACATTTTACAAAGGCCGCAGTCTGGTGAGGAATGGACTATGAAAAGAACTGATGCGGAGGCTTCACATCATCCCCACATCCCTTGCCACCTGCTCCACACCTTCCCAAAGGAAGTGCAGCCGCATGCTTCATGAAGCCACCGTGAAACATGGCATTGATGTTATTTTCCCCAAAGCCTAAGACCTCCAATGCCTCTTTTAGGGTGACTTATGGTTTTATAATGCTAAATACAAGAGTCTAAAGTGGCCAACGAAATACATACGCCTCACTTCGAAGCACAAGCGATGGAAACGATAGATATTTCTCATGCCAGATATCGCTTCGGCATGCCTCTCATTTCCTTCTTCATTGTACTGCTATTTATTACACTGATATTGCATCTCACCAGAACCACTGCAAGTGGTCCTGCGCTTGTGTTGTGGAGGCGCCTTTGAGGTAAATATGACCTACCACGACATACGCACCAGCAAATCGTCCACGGAACTTCTAGGCAGAGGGCGCTTCCCGCACGTGAGGATCATGGATGGGGGTTTTGCATAGTCCTATCTGTACACAATAGTCTTAATTTTTTACTCGGCCCTATTTTGTGTCGGCGATCTGGAGCTGCAAAATCACTTCATACCGCCTTGAAACCATTCTGTTGGTCGTTGTTAGCAGCGCTATGCGTCCTCTTTGCAAATGGTCACTGTATCAAGCACAGCAGCAGATACACGCATGTACCCACGGGAGAACAGAAATTTCATCGGCCTGGCCATGCTTGCTGCACGCGATTGACGGGAATCATTGTCATATGTTGTTCTACAATTCAACCCGCCGGCATACTCCCCAAGATCTACCGAAGGACTTACATAGTCTCACTCTCGTAATCCTGACTATTGGGGAGCTCGAAAGTACCAGATATGAGAAGACTGGGTTTGTCAGTCCAGTTGTCATACCATATGTTGTCCGGAAATTGAGCTTACTGGCGACATAAACAAAGACGTGTGGACAGCTTTACGGTACAAAGTAGTGGCGTAGCTACACGTTAGATACATCTGGAAATCGAGCAGCGAGCTGGAAAGCGATGGTACGTTCAAGGCCTGGCTCGAAACCCTCGAAACGATTCGTATTGGTAGCTTACTTCATTTGACGATCCTAGATACTGTATGTACCCTGTAAGTGATACTACAACAAAGTCTTGATCCGCTAGGTGGCTGACCGTACGGGGCACAGAAAAGTTCGGACAGACAACCAAAGAAATTTCCATCTATAGCTCCACTCGAAAGCTATCAATCGTTAAACCTAGGTTGGTCAAGTCAGAGGTAGTCAGCTTCCAGGCTAATATCCACAGAATAAATCACGCTATGCGTGTTACCGTGCATTTTGGATGTCAGATTGGGGAAATATCCGAATGACTTTGAGACCTGCAGAGGTGAACAAGTCGATGTAAGTCGACCAAAGACTTCAGCGTTGTAAGATTCCAGGCAACTGCTTCGCTTTCTCCTACTACTCTTTCGACGTCAATCGCCCAACTTAGTCAGCTGGGAACCTTTTGGTTGTTCAGTAAGTGGTTTCTTAGGCCAATTTTGATAGAAGAGACGTGCTCTCAAGTTCAAGTTAAGGTACAGTCCTAAGCTTCTTCTGAGGTCGGCTTGAGCATCTGATACTTGGGTTGCCCGGCTGGCGGTTCGGCGCTAAAGGTTCACGCGTTCTGGATTTTGCAGCCTACTTCATCAAATTGGCGCTTCCTGAAATTGAATAACTGTCTTCATCATTGAGATTATTTAACATTTGCGTATCTAGATCAAGCGACCAGATCTTTACTCTTTCTTTGGTCATCAAAAACTTGCATTGGCTTCTGTTATTCGAATCCGTGCTGGGCCATTTCCGCGAGGATGTCTCGATACCTGGTCACAACTACATGAACGTCGACATACTTCTTCGAAAGAGTCTCTTGTCTCAGGACTTCCAGGAAAATAATTTTCCAAGTCTTTAAGCGTCTCATATCTTCGGAAGAGGTGTTTAACGAGATACAGTGAATGTCTGCCAATTCCCCAAGCATGCAGGCGCTGGCAACATCTTTGCGGTCCCGTTCTGTACTGTCGAATAGACTTAGGCGAATCTCCTCGAACGGTTGTGCGGCGCAGCTCATGCTTGTCACAACGTCCGCTCTATGAGATTCGACTGTGGCAGCGAACAGAGCTTTTCGAGCTACATACGGAGCTATTCTCAGCGCTTTATATGCGGCAGCGGAGTGTCACCACAAATTACACCATCGCCGAGATAGTCACATATTGCAAATCACTTCAGGACTTGGTATTGGATACTAAATACAATTCCGGATTTTAGCCAATCATCTCAGCTACTGGGAACCACAAACGACTTGAGGTATTGCGACTTTCAGGTCCTCGTAAAGAACAAAAGGTTCTGAGATATCTTCTTTTACCAATGCTTAGAACTTTACAGCTGGTTCGCTGTATTCACTGTGATGACGAAAGGTCAGCTTCAACTTCAGACGGTCTCATGGGTGCCCTACCTTCTCGCCATCATGAGATAAATGCTCTGACGATAGCCGATCCCTGGGCGCCACCACAGGCTATCGAAACATTATTACAGTGGCAACACCGACCAACACCCTTATCCCATCGATAGCCTCCCATTCTCGATCCAATTTCTACCTACATAGACGACCGAAATCACCCAACAGTTCTTCGATGTCCACTGAGAATCACTAGAATATATCAAGATTGGCGAACCACAATCTGTGTCACAACTCCCACCAGATTTTTTTTCTCTCCTGCACTGTAATCGCTGGAGATATCGGGTTATGTTCTGTTTCTAATCCCGTCTTATCATCATCAAAAAACCTAGAGACACCCTCCTTGCATTATTTACACCGCACCCCTACCCTCCTGTGTATACTTGCTTGCTTACTATCTAGATACACACGACCCTATCCATCCATCACATCCTCCTTAATCCCCAAACTTCTTATTCGTCTCAGATCAGATTTCTTTTCTTTTCCCCAGCTTTCTTTCCTCGCATACATATCAAAAAAGAGATTCGCAACCGGGATAAGATGCGTTGCGTTGATTGATAGGTAAGTGTGGGATAGGGAGCGAACCGTGAGAGGCTCTCTTTATTCATTGCAATACCATTTGAGGAATCGAATAAGCTGGGGAAGTAGAAGGGTAGTGACTATAGGTAGGTGATTATGTTCTATAACTTTTATGTGTAATTTCATAAGCGCCAATGGAGGCTTTTCCTTCCCTTTCCCGTAATGTACAAGTCAAGTCCGCTCTCTTATTTCCCGTTCCTTTTCCCTCCTTCCTCTTCTCATCTCATCTCATGCTTATCTCATCTTATTTGCTACCTATATCCCACATACATATACATCCCCCCAACCAACACCATCCATCGCCTTTCAAATATCCAGGGTAGTGTGCCGCACTGTGGGGGACGTCGTGATTGTTGGCGAATTTCTCGATCGTGTGGACCGGACCAGATCTGGGAAATGGAAAGCGGCTTTTGTTGGACGGAGAGATGAGGGTGAAAGAGAGGAGTGCAGGTAGGTAGGATTAAGGATGGAGGATATTTGGCGCGTCGGGCGGGGGCGAGGAGATAGAATGCTGATTGATCGTCTGCTGCAGCGCACAGGGTTATTGAACCCATCTTCCTTCATTTCCCGAATCCATCCATACCCCTCCAGCACAGAAGCAATCAATTAATATCCATCCCCATAACTCCATTCCTCCCTCCCTCCCTCCCTCCCCATTCCTCCCTCCCTTCATTCACTCCTTGGGGGGGCTCCCTCCTCCTCGTAGTGAGTTATTATTCTAATTTTTCAGGACAGTGTGAACAATGAGGCTGATCTCAGCTATGAGCACGAAGCAGGAATAGCAGACGAGGAGGGATGAAAGGGTAAGGGTGAGGAACATGGTTATTGGGTGGTTTGGATGTTTTGAAGAAGGAAAGGGAGGATGGGAGGATGGATGGGACGGTAACAAGGTGTATTAAGAGGAGGGGGGGAAATGGTTGGGTCGTTGGATAGATGGATGGATGGATGGATGATTTATATGCATTGAGAGAGAAAGAGAGAGAGACACACACATGGACCCTACACGCCTCGTCTCATCCCATCCATAAATATGCAGGGTCCACTCCCCATCTCGTTAAGCATTTCATGCTAATTAATCCCCGCATGAGAAGACAAACATACCCATAAGCTTGATTCATGGAGATTTTCGGTCGTAGTAAGTTTCGTATATTCCCCCGCTTGCTTGCCTTGTTCATGCAAGCAGTGGTATTATCCAGAAAGAGTTAAGGTAAGACAAATCGTAATCTGTGAATTTAAATATCATAAGATTCATTCCATAACTTCGAACCTATCCAGTCCAGTCCAGTCCACTCCCTCCAGCATCAAATCGCCATACATACATATATATTCGTAGCTATACCAATCCCACCCCCTTCACACCGCCCATCCACCATACCCTCGGACATCCTCGGCCTTCCCCTCTTCCCTTCCCCTCTCCTCTTCCCCACCAAACTAACCAACCAACTAATCACCCAAAATAATCATATGGTGTAGCTTGAGCTAGTACGCACGAGCCGAGGACAAGGCTAGACGACGCCATGCCAAGCCAGCCGAACATCTCCACCATTAGACGCGCAGAGCGATCTTCTCCAAGAATCGATTTTAGAGACTAGGTATGAAATGGATCAAGGTGCCCCGCATTATTGCACGTGGGTACGAAGCAGTGAGGTCCGATATGCATAGAATACATACTTCCGGTTCCTCCTCACCAACCAAGCGCCCCCAACCAGGAGCCGCGAAACGAAATCATGTTACTCAAGAGAATTTTCTTACATATTTTTCTTTGCGCGGTATTATCGCGTAGGGCTTGGGCGATGAATATAGCGGGTTAAGGTTGTATGTATGTATTCAAGGTAGCGTAGTGGCGGGGTCGTCTTGCACGATAGAAAAATACAAGCCCACGAAGACACGCAATTCATTAAGTTCTCTATACCACTTGAGCGGCCGGCCTGTTCTATTCCATTATCCCAGGGGTTAGTAGTTGTGAGGCACAGGGGGGATGTTGAGGTATGCGTTCAAATATTATGATAGCTAAGGGAAGGTAGGCGAGTCTTTGCGGCGAGGGAAGGCTGGTGGGTTTTGGTAGGGAGGGGGGTTAGATGATAATCCGATACGTTCGCGCGGAAGAGGCGCGGTATGGTGGAGTGAGGCTTATAGTCATGGTTTTGGAAGTGGATGTTTGGATTGTAGGTTCTGGATATCTCCTACGGTTGCAGATCTTTGTATAGAAGGTACCATTTCTTATGGATGTCGAGTTGATGAAGATCATCTCCGGGTTTCTGATTGCTGAGCTGTCATGAGAGACGAATTCTTCTGGCCAGTGGAGTTGGTCGGCTTCGAAACGGGGAACCTGCCCTCTTTGTTGGGAGGATTGTGTGTAGAAATTAATATGTACATATCTGATTAGGCCTTGCACAGACTGACAGACGAGTTGAGCCCCAACCCACCTCCCAAACCATTCTTTAATCCCCCCTCCTCCTCCCCCCCTAGATACCTTTCCCAACCTTCTCACCCCCTAAACTTCTGCTCCTCGATTGCACCACCTGAACTATATCTTCACGGGGGAGTATGGATTGATCTTGCCCTTGCGATCTGCTGACGCGAGCAAGACTATACTACTATACTAGGGGGGGTGGAGGAGGGAGAGGGAGGAGGGAGAGAAGGAGGGGGTAGGGGGGGAAGAGTGTAATAGACGGACGTATATATTAAAAGTGTATACGGGGCATGCGCGAGTAATTCTGAGATAAGGTGGTATTGAGAAGGTTGAGCGCATGGCTGGAACGTAAAATGGTAAACTAGCTGGAGGATTTTGGATAGTGGTTTTGAGCGAAATGGGAGCGCGTTTGGGTGGGGGCAGGTGTGATTGGTTTAGAGGGATTGGTAGAGAAGGGAAAGGGAAGGGGAATAATTGTATTGTGTTGGAGAGATGCGAATGGAAATGACAAGATTGCGGCGCGGATATTATTCATCTCGCGATTTCTGGAATATTACTTAATTATGTTAGCTCACCAACCGCCTACCTTACTCTACGTATTCTAGCTTGTTGTTCTCGGAGTATGACATCAGTAAACTTAGGTAAGGAGATCAAGAAGCGAAGTTTGTAAATTTGTGGCATATATTTCTCAATAAGATAAAATTATACGAAGTCAAAATCGCGCCTCCCCGACCCATCACAACGGTGAGTAAGTGCGCCAAACCATGCTCCTCTCCCGGCCGCGCGTTGTGTCTAAATAGACAAATGGTAGATGCTACTCTTACCTACATACATTACTCGTAGCCTTTCCACTTTCCAATGCCTTTGCTATTTTCACCACCATCGCTGATATTAACGATGTGTATTTTCCCGCGACACCATTTGAGTAAGTAAGCTTCTTACAAAACGTAAGCAGCGAAACCCAGAATACCGCCAGCGATACCGCCAACAGAGAGCTTGTTGGCGGCACCAGTAAAGTGGGTGGTGGTTGGCTTGACGGGCGCACCAGTTCCCGGAGCAGTACCCGCTGGTGGAGCTGGGGGTGCAAGGGTGGTTGCGACCTGGCTTGGTGCGCTGGGTGTGAACACTGTGGTTGTTGGCACGGGTGTGCTTGTGGTGAATGGGCCGTTGGTGACAGTAACGGTCTGCGCAGGAGTAGCAACGTAGGTCGCAGTCTCCGTTGGTCCCGGCACCACAAGGGTAGTGCTGGTTGGGCAGACAGTGGTGTAGCTCTCAACGGTAGTAGTGCTGTAGACGATACCAGTGGAGGTGACGGGGACACCGGGAGTGAAAGTTGCAGTCTTGGTGAGTGTGCATGGGCACTCTGAGATGGTGAGGGTCTCAGACTCAGTGGCAGTGTAGGTCTTGCCGTTTTGTACAAGGCTGGTGGCCACAGGGCAGAAAGTAGTGTAGGATGTGACGATCTCGGTGGTGGTAGTTGCGAAAGGTGTGGCGGTTGTCTTGTGGGTTAGAGTACACGGGCAGTTGGTGATTGTGAGGGTTGTTGCCTGGGCAGATGTTAGCTGGGAAATGCCTTTTGGTACAGGGATGTGGTATATTGCTCACCGAGGTTGCGGTGTACGTCTCATTGTTCTGCACGAAGGTAGTGGCATATGGGCAGTAGGTGGTGTAGGATGTGACAACGTCGGTGGTGGTGATGACGACTGGAGTTGGGACACCCGATCCAATGCTGGAGCTGTAGTTTCCTCCCCAGGCGTTGGCAACACCAGCGATGGCGGCCACAGCGACGATAGCAGACTTCATTGTGAATGTGGTTGTTGGTTTTGTGGTATGAATGGAAGATTGGGTGTTAGAGACAGTATTAAAAGATTAATAAATCTTAAGAACGAGTGACAGTACTTAACGAGTGACTGTGGATGCGAGGAAAAGCTGATGTATGAAGGAAGGAAGAAGGAGAGGAAGGATGGAGGGACAGGAAGGGTTTTGAGGGCGGAGAAAATTCAGAATCCATCGGATCAGGAGCAGCAGGCTTAGCAGGCTTAGCAGCCTTCCAACAGGAGGGGCACGGCTGTGAAGCGGCGAGTAGGGCGAAGGGGTCCTCGTATTCTGACTATTGACGTTGCCTGGCCTGTTTCTTCCCTGTACCGCTTACGTTAGTCTTCAGTACTACCTGACTGAATTCAAGTCAGGGCGCTTTTCTTCTCCCTTTTCCCTGCGCGTATCCCTCCTTCTTTCACCTTTTCCAGCTTGGCAGCACGAACGGGGCATGTGCTCCCGTATTTACAGTTTAATGAGCTCGACAAGCTCAACGAGCTCTTAGCTGTATCTGGCAAGGCTCGGTTGCAGTCGGCTGTTCATGGCCGTCGAGGGCTGCCAATAATAGACGAATGTCAACAAACGGCCCCCCTGACTACTCATTTGTTGGCAACGGCGCTGGATGTGACTGGCTCTGGTAGTCAGGGGTAAGTGGAGCATGGGCCAGTCCAGCCTATCATTCAAGTCAGGAACGCGCTCTGCTGCCCCTGACTAGGGCTGATTTCCGTTTCAGCCAAGAAAAATTATTGGCCACTGGATGGAACTAGATACCCTTCCCGTCAGCCACTGCCCCTGTAATGTGACCCGACAAAGCGAAGTTTTCCCACTTCCTTCACTCGGCACCCGCTAAAACATCATCGGGCTGAAATGGGCTCTGTCCTTTTCGGCCATTGCTTCCGACTCCTTGTTTTGCCCCGGATTGTGGCTTTTGAGGAATCGAAAGCGAGGGACAATATCCAAAGTTGCAGTTCGTGTCAATGAAACTTCTGAATTTCGGTTCCTCCTCTGGTATCACTGGGCTTATATGCTGTTGCGCACTGTTGCGCACTGTTGCGCATAGTAAAACATACATCGAGCATATGCGCGAGATTGCTTGTTGGAACGGCTGTGCCGGAACAAGGCAGCCAAATGGGCTCGTGTTTCTGACTGATCGCCGCAGGTCCGGGTGACAAAGTGGGGTTCTGCCAAGCCTGCATCCCGATCTTTGTAGATGATTCTCGGAGAAATCAACGGAAGAATGCATACAGTACTGGTACCAATACTGTTATTGACCAGATGGTGGATATCTACCCCTTAGTGAACGAATCCACAACCGTGTGAACTCCACATGGCAAGAGGTCTGGAAGACTGCAACGATGAGCGTATTCCATTAAGGCTCAAGCTACTATGCGCCCTCGCTTAATCCTGTCCTTAGCAAGGTGTGACTCGAATCTCCACAGCGCTACACTTTCCACAATGAGGGAAGTATCGTAAGAACTGGCTTTATACCGTCCCTAATGCTGAATGCCTTTCCCCTGACTCCTGACTTGGGAGCGACTTGGTACTGGCGTCAAAGGATCTCCACTGCTCTTAGGCACACTTGCCTGTAGAGTCTCATTCCTACAGCTGAGCAGAGAGCCTTCAGTGGGCTGAGTACGAAGGAAGGTACGTCAATGACGTACGAATTTTATGCGTTGAGGGCCAAAGCATCATCTTAAGCATGTACGAGACGCTGAGTGAGCAGAGTACAAAGGATCCTGCCCGAATGTGCCACACTTCTTCCGGAATGATGCCCGCAAAAAGCCGAGCGACCCGAGGAGCTGGGATTTTGATCACAAATATCAAGTTTGCTCGGGTTCCATTCGATTGGCTCAAGAATATTCCATGCAAAGCTGCAATACTTGGGAGAGGTTCAGAGCTAAAGCAAGGGCCGCAGTCACTGCAGCCTTGTGTGTTAGGGCGTTCGCCGCTGCGTCGGCACATTCGGTACTATTTATAATTCGGGTTTTCGTTTGCTCACTGTAGGTACAGTTGCCTGTAAGGCCACCTAAGCATGAATGTGTGGTGGGTAGCAAGGTGTTCGTCCACAACCTGTTAAACGGAGAAACGTCAGCTGTGGTTCGCACGGAGCGCCTTCACCTCGGGATGATGGTCAGCTGGGCTGGGCTGCGCATTGACCGTACCGAGGGCCTGGGATATGTAAGGTCGGAGAGTGGCAGAGACCCTGCTGTTGATCATTCAAACAAGGTACTGTCACACCTGGGCACCCACTGGCGCTCTGCATACTTGCGCAAAAGGCTGGACATAAGTCACAACGGCAAGGAGACTCCAGACGACATAAAGCCTCAAGTAAGGGTTCTCTAATTCCTTTACCAGTTAGTCTCATTAGGTGTTTTTTCTTGTCGGAAAGTCGTATTACCCAGTCTGGAAGACGGGCCGTTTTGTGGGTTGTTCTATTAAGAATGCTAAGATGCTTACCACAACTTGAACGTGTTGCGACACGGCCTCTGGCTTGGTGCCCATGGCAGCCAGCCCATACCCCAGAACCGTTACATCTGTGAACCTAGTTGGGGAGCATGATGACAGTTGATGGCTTGAACGGGTTGGCCTTGAGGTTTGCTAAAGAGCAGAAGCTTAGGGTGTGGATAGCTAAAGAGTGTGAGATAGCTTCAAGCTGCCGAAATGAAGGCCTTGACTGGGCCACTCTCACCCTTGATCATGTGTCTCCTGCGAATGCCATCCTTGTGCCGTCATTCCACTTTTTTGGGTGCTTGCATTCTCAGTAAACAGCGGACCAGTCTCGAGCGATGAAGTCTCGCCGGAAAGAGCGACAGCCATCGACCGACGCAGTCAACTCCGTCATTTGACGCAGCAGTAGCTAGCGTTCCCATTTTGCGCGTCAAGATCTCCCTGCGTATCTCGCGGCAGCGGGCCCGCTTAGCCTTTCTCTTCCATCCGGTCTTGCTGGCTGCTGTGACTGTTGAGCCTCTGTCCCTGCCACCTCACCAATTCACATGGGAGTTTTTCGGCTAGTCGTATGTTCGGCGACGCGGTAGGTTGCGTTGGATAGGTAGGTGATAGATGCATTGCTGATGAGACCATCCTGCATGGGCTCTCAGTCTCCATCTCTCCATGTTGACTGGCTAGGAAAGGAGCAGTCCCGAACATTCATTGGGCTCCAGCATTGGACTGCGGTGGCTTGAGAAGCAACGGGGATACCTCCTTCGGTTGCGCACAGTCTTGTGAAAGTGGTCTTGTTGGCTATCAATTGACGTCCCTCCGGGCAGCTGGGTTGGAGTCCATTCGAATGGCGTCAATGATCTGGTAGGCTGGACAGCACAGTACCAGACTACTCAATGGTTCTTGTGAAGTCCTCGAGGGTCGGAGGCAGAAGAAGACCCCATGCTTGCTATTCGCAGTCCTTGTCGGCCACGAGACGTGGTTTGTTGTCAGACGTCTGCGAATGGAGGCTCAGAGCTTTTCCATACGAAGTAGAATGATATGTACGGCAACCAACTGACACGAAGTAAGAGGAGTCTGAGCAACTGAGCGTTATTGAGATATGTAAATCGTGTAGGTACATTGCAAACCCTGAGCGAGCCTTCTACATCAGGTCTCCCCTTTTTGCTGACTTGAGCTTGACCACTTCGTCACACTTAGCAAACATCCAAGATATGAAAGAATCCTGGGAAAGGATTCTGGGTGATACTGAAAAAGAGCCAGAGTGTCGATTGTCGAAGGAGGCTTGGCAAAGATAAGATGGACACCTTACCCTAAGCTCGGGCCGCTACTAGCTGCTTAACATTTTGCCTCGTGGACCGAGTTCTTCGGCTTACAACCTCATACCCTGCACCACGAAAACATACAAAACACACTTCCCTGTTATGCCCACTCAGTCCGCTGCCTTGTCTTCTTCCTCATATTGTTTGCTCAGATCCGTACTTGATCGTATTAGGTTCGATTCCTAATGGCGCTGGTACAATGCTGTAGCGGTTTCGTTGATTTCTTTCATACCGGTTGCTGCGTTGGTCAATCGAGGGTGTTGATATGACTGTAAGATGGCAGCGCCATTCCACGGAAGAAGGTGCTAATGTATCGTGCCCAGCGGATACACTGACCCCTCGGAAGCATGGTCTCCAAATGGCTCGTGAACCATTTTTTCGGTATTCGCAGGGATCTACAACGCAAAGCGAGTCCTTTCAACTGTAACCAATTGCTTCTCCGAATGTCAAGATCTAGGACCGAAACAATTCGAAGACCACTCGCGCTTGACGTGGCTTTGACCTCCTATATACCGCAAATCCGTTACCATGCCTCCTTCAAAGTTATAAGTAGACTCTGGCTTGACGCGGGCATAGGAGACTATCCTATCGCTACTGCCTCTCAAGCCTCGCTAGTCGAGCCGCCATACTAATACGACGTTGTCTACAGACGCAACCTCGCCAAGGCTTGCTGACGTTGCAGCTGAATATGTACATCCCAAAACATGCACGCTGCTCCACCAACCACGCATCGTAGCCAACCAATCATCTTGAAAGCTTGATTGCCGCAAACTATGCCGTCCTATGCAGAACCCATGTAGCTCCCAATGGGCACAGAACGCGGCCATACCACATCCATATTCTTTCCCCGTCTTTACGTTCTTCAGTATTCGAGCTTACCAGTTGCTGCTCTCTCCAATTTTATAAATCTCTCCTGATTCCAAAGACTGCATTTGCTTCGGCTTGGTCAATTTGCCTCCATTTCCTCAATAATCATCGTAATGAGCTCCCAAACTGCAGTTCTCAATTGCACCACCACACCATGGGCAATAGAACCGAACTCCGATATCTCTGGCATTGGTGTAAGGAGACACGCTTCTATAATCGATCTTCATTACTGATATGTAGGACATCCAAGATGTTGATAGGATTCGCTGCTACCGCATATTCGACACTCCTCCTCTGCGTCGCTTACTATCTGGTCGATTTTGAGCGTGTTTCGAACCCTGTCGACCAAAAATGCATCGACAGATTCTACCGACTCTTCAACCAATCTAGACCATCTGAAGAATGGACCAAGGCCATTGAGGCAGCTGTGCTGACTTTTAGTGACCAGCAAGTCATTACTGGTATTGCGATGCTCATTAGTGGATATAGTCAATTGCGTAGTGGCCTTGCAGTCTACTATTGGCAGCTGACTGTTGATCTCGCATGGTTTTCGTCAATTACACATCTTACCACTCTGACATGCTTGCGCTACTATTTCCAAGAACGACAAGGTCTCAAAATCTTGCGGTTGATATGTATGGCTGTCACGGCGGGCATGCTTAGCTGCGCCGTAATCTCCACCGGATATCTGGGAGGTGTGAATTTCTCATTTGATTACCCAGCATGGTGTCTGTTTCATCCAACGCTTTTGAGGACGGCTACCAATGATGATACTCATCGAGATGGAAGCGACTGGACTGGATATTACAATGCAGTCTATGTCGCCGTTGTGTTACTTTTGCTGTCCGTAAGCTATGGTGCCCGAGTTATTCAGCTCTTCCCATCGATCATGGATAAGATACGTCAAAATGGTCGCACCCGGCTTAGTGACTTTGCGCATAGTCGGTTGCTGGAGTACAAGAACAGAGCGTTAGGCAACACGTTTCGCACCTACTGGGCATCCGTGTACACGTTGGCCTTGGCAACTTATTGCATTCTCAAAGCCGCTGCAGATCTTTATAGCTCGATGCTTTGGGAGGTCTGTTCAGTTCCGCAAATCTTGTTGAACGATTCTCATACTGACTATGGTCATAAGATCACTTGGCTGGCTACGGCCCTTGTGTGGGGCACTATTCGTATCATCGAGGACCGTCAGATCGATATTGATTTCCAAGCTCCTGATCCAGTCTCCCTGTCCGGCCAAGATTTGAGGAGTGCGGTTTTGGAAGACGATATTTGGGGATTTGGACAGGTTGTTACAGTGGCGTTGTTGTTGGCACCCTTGTTTTCCTTCCTTGAAACTATATATGGTAAGTGCGAACGCTTCTCGAATGCCACCTGCGTTTGGACGATCAAGAACCATACTAAAAGTGATGTCACCTACAGAAAGCGTCATAATGAACAGGAAGAAGTACGGGCGGTTGCCGACCTCCGCACCAACGGATCTCATATCACCGGAACCTGTATTGGGTCCTGGATCCTCTAGCGCCGAGCCATGGACCGATCTGTACGAGTGCGCGTGGTTTCGTTCGCTGGTCCGGCTCATCTACCTACAGACCTTAAGTATTGCCGCGTATGTTCTTGTCATTTTCCCATTGGGGAACGGCGCCTACGACATGGGAGGAAACATCAAATACATTACTCAATTCTTCTTAGCCTGGTTCGGCTTGGACTTGGCAATGCTGTTGTTGTTCACAATTACTTCTCTGTCCCTATGCCATGGGCAAGACGCTTCAGGACTTAGATGGACTTGGAGGGCGAAGCTGCGAGCCAAATGGCGTCCCTCAAAGCGGACACAATTAATTCAGAGAATAATACTGGATGTTTCGGTGTTAATCCTTACCGCGTCGTCTGCTACGGTCGGATTTATAGGTCTACCTAACTCATATTTTGCCGCTTTCCTGTAATCGTTTTCATGCCGGCGGTGGCAGCAACTCCCTGCGTCAGACGCTGGACGTTGAACAGCAAGATAGAGCGGAGAGACTTTAGATCAGCAAAGAGCTTGGAAATGGCAGCATTTCGTGCTCAGCAATGTTGGATCATAGTGACTGCGAAGTTTGAATAGGAAGAGATGTCTAGCGATATGCAATTGCCACATGTGCGAGAACTTTATCATGAACAAGAGATGGTGTTTTGCTTCTTTATGAGCAGATAGCGTGTTGCAGAAATCATGTCATGTACGGCAGCTGTTACGATACTCAGCACAATCATTTATAGTCATCAATTCGAAGCACAAATTTTATTCAGTACTTGACATAACGCTAAAGCATGAACGAGCAGAGAATTGCTCGAACAATAGCTATATCTCTGGGGGAAGGGTATCCACACCGGTACAACAGAAAGCCAAAAGATATGTAGTGTATTTGAGGGGTTACCTACAATTACGCCATATACCAGCTTTTCTTATAGTTAATAACTATACAGAGGATAATACTCCTATATTTATTAACAATGACCAACTATAAACTTTATAGAAAAGTAAATATCATTAAATCTAGTATTAGATTATTAAATAGATATAGTCAAGCTTACTATCTTTTATTCCCGCGTCTCAGATGTCATAACTTCGTGATCATAACCATCATTCATATTGAAGCTAAGGATTCACTTTAAGTCAGCCTCAGCTGACCCCCGGCCTCAATCTCACCCAAGATCCTCCCAGCAGATTGTTGGCCATACCCGGCGATCTGTGTCTGCCTAACCAATTCAACAGCACCATCAAGCAGCTTCTTCCTTTCTTTGATAACTTCCTTCTCGAGCTGGGCCTGTTTCTTTAGCGTTGCCAAAGTTTGTTCATCCTGCCTCCTCTTCCGTCTAGCCTCTTCATCCGCCATCGACCTTGTCCGTGCTTGTTCTTCTTCGAACGCTCTCTGTTTACCATCTCTTTGCGCTCTGGCCTCTTCTTCGATGGCTGCTAATCGTCGAAGCTCTTCTCTAGCCTCAGCCTTACTTTTCTCTTCGGCAACTCGTAGCCGCCGCTGATCTTCCCTTGCGTCTGCTTCTCGTTGCCGCTCGATAACAGCTAAGCGCTTCGTTTCTCGCTGGCGTTCCGCTGCTGCCTCTGCGTCAAGGCGTTGTTGTTTGGCCGCTGCCTCTGCATCGAGAGCGGCTTGTTCAGCATCTCGACGTGCTTGCTCCTCTGCTTTTAGACGTGCCTGCTCTTCCTTTCTTCTGCGCAGACGCTCGGCTTCCCTCTGTGCTTCGACGATATGCGGAGGCTCGCCACAAGATCCGCGAGGCTGTTTGGCACCGCCTCTATCGTTCCAGAATCGGTCTTGACAGTGAAAAGCTCGTAGAAGCTTCTCCAGGGCTGGAGCTTGACAGCCATGCAACTGGCAGCATTGGTGCTCACTGTCGAAATCGCGGAGATGGGTGGGGAGCAAGCACTTAAAATGTCGAACATACATAGTGGGACTATAGCAAAGTCCGCCTTCCCTTCGATATATGTTGAAGTCGCTGTTGAGATGCTCCCGTAGGTACGGCCATACAGCCAGTAATATCCGGACCATGATTATAGCTTTGTTATTGTCCAAGGCAAGAAACACAAGAGACTTTTCACTTGCCAGCTTCTCGGGGTTAGGCTTTCTCTTGGTTAGTTCCCTAAGGGTTTCTTTAAGTCGAGCTGGATCCTTCTCCGGATCAGTGCGTCGACAGATTTCTCCCATTGGGGTTCGATCTTCACAAGAAATAACGCCTGGATAGTCTACAGACGCGCCATGGTCAAGAAGTAGGCTTACTGCTTCCGCGTGGGTGAACCTGGCAGCAATGTGTAACGATTCATCTTCGAGCTCCACATTGTAATTGAGTAGATGTCTCATGCTCTCCAAGCATCCTACACGTGCAGCATAATATAGAGGAGTTCTTTTCAAGCGGTCCTCGGTTGCAGCCCGGGCACCTGCTTCCAAGAGCAGCAGAACTAGAGCTGGTTGAGATGAAGAAGCGGCGATGATTAGGGGGCTGTTATAAGAACGCGACGTCCGGAAATTTGGATCTGCTATTATTGAGACCAGTGTTAGCTGTAACTTCTCTGGCTGATTTATTTAGACATTCCTGAACTCACCTTCGTGGTCAAGGAGCATCTTCACGGTGCGCCGATCAGTTCTATCGTCCGCTTGGCACAGCAACCAGAGCAATCCTGAAATCTCTTCACGTCCATGTTCGGGGTGAAATTGCCATTCAAAGGGAGTGTCTGTCAGACAACCGTTATCCAGAAGATACTGCAATAAGTCTGGTTTGTCTGCATGATGGTGCAGGAAATGGTAGAATGGGTTCCGAGAAGCGTCATGGTGCGCGAAGTAGATATGCTTTTTCTCCTTCGAGTATTCGAAGAAGAGCTTGATCATGTTCATGAGAGGCACCTCTCCAGTCTTGGCTTCCAGTGAAGAGATGAAAGCGGCATATAGAGTCTCGACACTGGGTGCTCGGTCGAGTAGTTCTTTGACAATGTTGAACCGACCTTCCGTTGCAGCCAAGCAAAGGCTTTTGCCACCTTCAAAATTGGCGTCCAGGAGAGACAGAGACTTTATTATCATGTTTACGTATTCGGCTGCGAGAGGATGTTTCGACCTAAGAGCATTATACAAAGCTTGATCCACTGCCGGACCGCTGGCTCCACCACCAATCAGAAGTTTGTCGATGCAGAAGTGGAGTTCGGGCTCGAGTCGCCTTTGCTCGAGACCTTGAAAAGCAGTGACGGCGAACGCATTTGAGTAAACTTCTGGCAGCGGAATTGCTTTTGCTAGAAGTGTAAGAGACTTGATATCGGCCTGCTCGGTGGCTGTAACCACACTAACGCCGTTCTCATAATTTGGGTCTGCTCCACTCTCGATAAGATACTCTATAAGATCATGGTCAGACTCTTGAACTGCCTGTATCAACACGTGATGCACAGCTTCGGATTTCTGAACACCAGAGTCTGTGATAAGCTTCACGCAAGCCAATCTCATTGCGCCGTCTGACTTTTTTTTGTTTGCCGGTATACGCATGGCGGATCTGAGAGCCTCGGATAAATGCTTGCGAGCGGGGTTTGTAGAGAGCAAAGACCGAACAATCGAGGGGTATCCTGCAGCAGAAGCTTCCTTCAGAGCTTTGCCGTTGTCAAAGTCCAGAGATGCCCCATATTGCAGTAAGATCCCAATGGTTGGCTGCGAGGCCGGTCCTTCCAAGACAGCATCGACGAGGGCAGCATCAATTTGTTGTCCCTTGGGGCAATTTCCAAGGATAATTTCAAGAAGTGGCAGCCTGATATCTTGTGTATGGACCATTGCAAGCGGTATTAAAGACGGTAGGACTTTTGAAGCGCCCCGGCCTTCCACAAGAACCCGCAACAGCTCAGTCTCAAGAGGCACAGAAACAGCGCGCTTGATAGCAAGGCCATCAGAGTAGTCAATCTTGGCATTATGCTGTACAAGAAGTCGTACAAGTTGAAGCTCACAAGCCTGATCGCTGCATACTTCCTGAGCTAGTGCATCGCTGACCCTATTGCCTCTTGCACCACCCTGAAGTAGTATAAACACAAGTTTATATCTCAGACTCTTCTCTGCCTCCCTCATAGCAATGGAAAGCATGCTCGCTAATGTCTGGTGATTTGGCTTGCTGTCAACAAGCAGTTCTAGCAGCTTGACGTTACCAGATTTTATGGCAAATTCCATGGCCTTCCCGTTGTCATAGTTGCAAGACGCATGATGATGCAAAAGACTCTCCACTAAAGTTGTACTATGCGAAGGACCGTTGCTGATTTCCTGGACGAGAGCACCATCCAGGCCTTTCTGATCAATGCCAGCTTTAAGTAGGAGGTCCAGCTTCGTCTGACGATCTTTTGTCGAAGGGTCAAGTGCTATCGACAGAGCAGCATTCAGCGTTTGCTGGTCTGGTTTGCCAATATCGATCATGGAAGAGATTAGCTTCGTCGTGAGTCGCATCGCAAGCACCAAAGCTTGGCCTCCACGGTAATTCACATCAGCGTGAGCAAGCAGAGCCATGACCATATCTTCGTCGACGAGTTTTTCCTCCAGAGAATCAATCAATGCTTGGGAAACTGCAGGACCCCGCGCCCCATGATCGAGCAGAAATGTCATGATTCTACGCTTGAGAGAAGAGTGCGGGAGCTTTGAGACTTCCGGTACAGCTGAAGAAATAGAGGATCTGCTTGCCGAGCTTGTAACTAGAAGCTCAAGCAACTCCAACGCGCCTTTTCTTGTAGCCAATTTGAAGCATCTACCATTTGAATGGTTGACGTCGGCTCCGGCAACAATTAGAATGTTAGCAAGAGGCAAGTCAATCTCATGACATTGTGAATCTATTGTTTGCATCAAGGCTGCGTCAAGCATTGGTGTCGGGATCTTCACAGAGGATGCAGCGTCAATGATGGATTTGGTCATATTATATCTGAGCTTTTGCGGGCCGGGGGGCACAAGAGGTAGCACATATTGCATTGAGTGTGGTCGGGGTCGTCCTTTGCTTAACAGTAAACCGACGGTGCTCAAATCTCCGGCGCTTGCAGCTGTTTGAAGAGCCTGAGCATCGTTGTAGTCCGCACTAGCTTTGTGGTCAAGAAGCAATCTCGTTATAACACCAGATTGCTGTTGCACAGCTACCACAAGGGCTTCGTCTAATGAGGTCCCTGAGGCACCCTTGAAAATCAAAGCCGACATCAAATCGTAAGTCTGGGGTTCAGTATATGGTCTTGAAATTTCTTTAAACAATCTCGAGGCACAATTTTTAGTCACACTGTCAACCAAAAGTATTTTGACAAGTTCGACATCTCCAGCCGACACGGCTATTTTGAGAGCTTCTGCGCTTCTGTGTAGTGGAGAGGCGCCATGCAAGATCAGAAGTTTAGCAATGTTCCTATTGCCTGACCGAACCACTTGGACAAGTGTCTCAGCCACACGTTCTCCTTGCGCACCACCACAAAGTAAAGTCTCGATGAGAAGATACTGCTCAGGAAGCGTTGTTGAGCTATTGGCAGAGAATGCGTATTCGAAAGCCACGCTTACAGAGTCCCTAGACGGCTTGCCTTTCAAGATTGCCAGAACAAGATCGATACGCTCGATCTGGACAGCTTTTCGGAGTGCAGAAGCGTGATCATAATCGACATCAGCGCCGTATGCTATCAATAATGAGACAATCTCTGGCTGGCCTTGTGAAACCGCAAGTGGCAAATTTTCTGCAAGGTAAGTTTCAGCTACCTTAACGCGTGATCTAAGGAGCAATTCAACAATTTCTGGTCGCTGCGACTGGATCGCGGATTTGAAGATGACCCCTTCCAGTGCGTTAGGATCTGCTTCATGTTGTAACAGGGCAAGCACCACATTGGGCAAGTTCTGTCTCACAGCCTTCTCCAGAGCTTCCGCCAAGCTGCTCGAGGATACTCCACGGCTGGCTAGAAGGTTGACCATCTCGACATTGTTGGCTGCTGCTGCTATCTGAAGGTTATTAGCAGGCCTAGCAGTCACACTTTTCGTCCGGAGAACTTTGCTCTTTGCTTCTTCTCTGATGGCGTTGACATCTGCGCCCTTATCTAGCAATACCTCAGCAACTCCCACATAACCAGATTCTACCGCTCTTTGTAAAGCGCGGCTCTTCTCTCCGTTGCTGAATATCCAAGTATGGGTGTCTTGGGCTCTTTGTTTGGACCCCTTGGATTTCAGTAGCTTTCCTATGCCCGTAGTGGGGTCTTTGAAGCTAGAGCTATCGCGCCGTGTAGTGACAAGAAGGTCATGGGCATGTGTTCTGTCTGCGATCGTAGCGTTGGGCACGCGAGGTTCTTGGGGCTTGATGTCTGGTTTCACAGCAATCGAGGGCGACCTTTCTTTCATCAAGCATGCGAGTCTCTGAGCACGATTAACCGTATCGCTTCTCACGCTATCCCACCGTAACACTGCTTCGACTTCATCAACAGCTTCTAGTCCGACCTGACTGAGCGAGGAAGTCTCCTGTATGGATGCGGTACGACGGAAATGATGCCGACTGTCTGGTAACGACATAGTGACATCTGCATGCGTGTGCCGCAAGCTGTTAGCCGCAGGTGGAGCATCGGTGCCTGCCAAGGATTGAGTCCTTGACAGCCCACCTCCCGAAGCCCTAACCTGGGCGTAGCTGGCTCTTCGGGCGATCCTGTTATTGCCTATTGATGGAAGAGATCCTGTATAATGTATAGCCATCTCATTCAAAGCGATTTGTGCATACATGCGAGCATGTAGCAAAGCCACGTACACCTCCAGCGGTGTCCAATTTCCATTGTGTAGTGCGTCAACTTCGACCGTGGTAGAAAGTTCCCATACTTCTTCCACCCGCTCTTCGGAGAGGCCTGACTTGGAAAGGAGATGCCCAACCTGATTATCTATTTCCGTTTAGTGAGGCCAGCTAATTGAGGTTTCTCAAAACAGGATACTGACCTGTTAGTCCAGCCGCTGGGAACGCTCCAACGTTGCAATAGATGATATGATCATAGATTCTTCGCTCCTCAGGAGCAATCTCGCCAGATTCACCATTAGTAAGTTTGAACGGTAACCCTCCTTCGAAAAAGGTATTCTGGCTTCCTGACGATGGAGCCCCATGTTTTTGAGCTGCCATTTGCAACCACAGGAATATACGTTGCTTGTCATTCAAGATTGATGTAGCTATGCTAGTTATTATCGGGCTGAAGCATATCCATGGCCGGTGGTAAAGGGCCCCGGAGGTGGGGAAGAGGTCTAGATCTCCATTGAGGCTCAGCAATCACGAAGCTGCTGGGCCGAGCAGGCACGAGCTAGTGGCTCAAGACAAGTGCAATCTGCGTAGGGTTCAGACTTAGTTATCCGATACCAATGAGGGGTAGAATCGTGAGTGGACATTGGCCATGAAGATCAGCGCTATGCCAGCTGGCTAATGCAAGCCCAGTGCACAGTACCCTTCGGAAGCCAATTTTGGCCATTACTGGAAGAAACGGCATTTCTGAGGTATGAGAACACGTTGTCCTTTGTGATTGGCTTTCTTAAGTGAGTGAACTTTGTGGCTTGGATGCGTTACATTGCAGCAATCGTTGGCGATGCCCGAAGACGAACGACTGCGCAAGGCTGAGGATCAAAATTTGCTTAGTGTATCGGCATGAGAGCGTCTCCCTCCTCGCGGAGAAAAAGGCGACCCACTGGATGCATAGGCAGTTCCTACGAGAGAGTATAATCCATGATTGGAATGAGTGTGAGCAGCAGTTGTTTCGAGTTCTGAGATAGTTGTTACGCTAAAGGTTCCCGTAGCGAGCGGAATCATCCGGCTTCACAATAGCCCCACCAACAAACCGATAGGCGGCTGCCTTGCTGGGACTATACTGTACCAGCTAAAGCGGGCTTTAGCTTCGGGGTCTACCTTATCCGTTAAGGTATTGAAAATCGCAGAAGACCACAGACATATGACACTGGGTTGACGAGCTTCGACCCTCTTCTCGTAATGGCTAAGAAGCCATTCAATCCATCTTATATCTACAGGGCTGGTTGGAGTCATTTTGTCAGCGATGCTTGTTTGGCATATAGTTTCAGCTGGTGTCTCTGTGTAACTGGTGCTGGCCATGCACCGAATGTCAGCAAATGTGGGAACATGGCGTGGTGACAGGCGTGAATATATGCGCGTCGCTCTTAGATGAGACCGGAGTGATGTCCGTGCCGTGTGCGTATTTTGACCGTCTGCGTAGGATTGTAAAGGAAGAGTATTTACCAAAGGCATGTCTAAGAATAAGAGGATCTCAGAGGAGCGCTTCGGCAGGCATAGCACCCAGTCCATGCTCTGGAGGCTAGACAGTTAGATGACAACCCTTAGGGTTATGAATTTCTATAGCAAGGAATGTAATTTCTGCGAGTGGAAGGCAGATTATGCAGTGCTTTATGGGGAAGACATGGAAGACTCCAACGGAGCTTTGACACCCCAGTAGATGTCTTCATAGCTCTGTACTTCCAGGTATATCATGATTCCTGATGGTCGTCCAAAGCCGTCTCCTCCTCGAATCCCACATCCCATACCCCCACTCTTTCCCATAACAGAATCACTCCCACCAATGTAGCCTTCACTTCTCATTTCTCGGCTTCTTCTTGTTTCGCGATTTATCGCCGACTTTCGCTTGCTGAATCCTCTCCTCTTCCCCTTTCTTCTTCAATGTCTCAAGAACAGCATCAATCTCCTTTTTCCGTTGCGGATATCCCCGGTCCAGAATGTTGTTGAACGTTTTCGTCAAATCCCTCACGCCTTCCAGCTTGTGGAAATCATAGCTCGCTAAAGAGTCCATATGGTATGTTTCGTAGTACCCATTCGCAAGAAACGTGTGATCCTGGGCACCGGCAGGCGCTTTTCCGGGCTACACTTCGCACCAGTGTACCCACATGCGGACACCGTAGCAGTGGATAGTCATTGAAAACGCAAAACATTGCGTATCTGAGCCTGTGGAATAAAGGAGGCCTGCTTTGTGGTTGAGTATCTGGCGAGAATACACTAACGTTGCTCCACCACGGATCACCTGGTTCTCGGCATCGGCGAGCCTGCCTCCAGCAGCCTTGCCTTCGAAGATTAGGAATGGGTTGATGAGACTCGAACCCACACCGACGAGGACCCGCGTATACTCATTGATATGCGTGTCTTTGATGTCGGGGAAGATGTCATCTTCAAGACCAAACAGTAATAAGAGCAGGGCTCGCTGATCCCAGTTTCTTTCTCAATACCTCTTTCGATAATCCTACGTTGACCATTTTCCAAGGAAAAGGATGTTTGCACAGGCGAGAGGTAGTGCTGAATGCAAGGTGATCTTCGCTGAAGTCGACTACTTGGCCAAAATCCAGCTCTTGCCGTTGATCAGCAATGCTTGAATTTGGTATAGGATTGCAAACCTTATTGCCGCTGGACGGGTCTTGAAAGGGGTGCAGCTCCTGAGTTCGAGATTTCAATGGTATGAGGGCATTGGCAGTGTAACGTAAGATTCCACTTTCAGGCAAGGTGTTATGAAGCTCGAGCCATCTTAAAAGTCGGTTAGCGTCATCTTCAACCATGCGTGGCGATTCACGCTTTCCCGCCAGCGTATTCGTGAGTCCGTCATAGAATAGTTTGTACGGTGTGTAGGTCTTGAGCTTTCCCGGGTTGATATACATGCCTTGCATAGCTAGCATCTTTCGAATGGTGCCTGACGTCTTCGGTAGCTTGAGGCTATCCGGGCGTGAGGATGAGAGGGAATCGGCGATAATTGAGCCTTAGGTGTCTTGCTGGCCTAAGGTCTCTGGTGAGGGCAATCCATGCTGCAAAAAGCATTCTGAACAGCACCATAAGAAGAGTACTATACGGAGCACCAAGAGTTCACTTGTGTACCACCCTCAGACATGTCCACTTCCAAGCTCTTTGCACGCCGTCTGATTGGCGGTAGGGTCTCAACAGATCGTGCCCTTTTCCGTAAATGCTGTAAGACAACAGAGCTTGTCGAAGGGCCCTCAACTTTTGATAGCCAGCCGAGAATTGATGAGGAGAGATCGCTGAAGGTGGATAAGGAAGCCATTTGGAAGTTGTGCACCGGTCTAGCGTGTGAGAACCGTGAATGAAGGATAAATAGCTGGGATCGGCTAAACTTTTGGCCGTCAGCCCCTGGACTACCCGTACATCCCTACGGGATACAAGCCTAGGCCAATGGTGGAGTTGGAGGCTTTAACGATCATCAGACGCCAAGTTTAGTCTGTTACCTTAGCAAGGCTTTCCGGCTTTCTCACAGTCAACGCCCACGGGAGGCATTCAACACACTTGTGCAGTGTGCCTCTCAAGGCTATGAAGATGAGTCTTACGACAACCCATTGAATGCCAGCTTCCCGTCGCGAAGAGCTGGACGCAACTAAACAATGAGGATGCTGGCACATAGCCTACGGCTGTGTAGCCTGGCCTTAACATTGAATGGTACCAGATAACGAAAAGCCAGAAAGATTTGTGATGCTCTCCGAAGCGATTTGTTCTGCTTAAGCAACTTCCGAGGTCATCAAGGCAAGTGCATCTCTGAGAGCTGCAGTTCTGGAGCTACCAATCTAGCGCAGCAGCAGTAATTACCATCGAAGAAGAGTCGCTTTTCCTTCCTGCACCGATCCATGCTGATGCATTAAACGAAACCAGACCTCCGCGTACTAGGAACCCTCGAAAGAACCTTCTTCTCCTACGGACCAGAGGTTCTTTAGTGCCGCGAATGCGGCACTCCTTTACCTTACCCTACTTCAGCTACTTCACCCTCGACATTCAGCTACGACAGCTTAACCTTCAAGCCTTGGCGAGCTGTGAAAGCAGCTATTCGAGTTGGGTGAGAGCATCATATAGGATGTGTGAAAATTTGCTCAACAGAAAGCATTGTCATCATTGAAACGAGTACATTATACACGCTTGGCACTCGAACCTATATAAAGATGTGAATTCACAGAGAAAACTGGGACAGGGAAACAGCCTACTGTGCGATATTGAAGGGCATTTATTCATTCCTAAAGGGTTGAAATCTTTTCATTTTGGTAAAAACGGCAGTCATGAAGAAGGGTCCATACACTGCTTCCGATGCTGCCATTATTCCTGGAACAGGGTTTGCATGTTGCTCAGTGCGTGGATTGTCTATTTGACCTGTTCACACGAAAAATCTCGTGCGTTCCCGGCTTGGACGAACTACGTTTCGATCCATTGACCTAGCCTCAAGTCTCGCCTTCGCGCGCGTCTTGGGCTTTCTCAATGTTATTATCTCGCTGCTGCTGTTGTCGTTGTCGAGCTTGAATCCTCGGTTCACTCTTGTTGGAATTTCGCTTTTCTTGACTGGTTTGCCGCTAAGATGATGACTTCTCCCAACAATGCTGTGGAACATCAAAGATACGCGTAAGATAATTGTATATTTTGCCCACGTCAACAAGACATCGGGAAAAGGAGCGGCTGCAGCTCGCTTCGGCACCTCCATAATAGTCAAGCAAGTTTATCTGTGTTCGCCTCGCGAATTCTCTGCAGGTGGTATTCTCTAGGACAGATGGTAGCCATTGCACAAATACTTGCATTTCCGAAGTTCTTATAGCTGGGGCGAGAAGGTTGCACTGTTCATATTTTTGACTGACGAACATACAGATTGAAATCGTTCAGCTATTCATGCACCTGCAAGCAATTCAAGGAGCAGAAATTTCCCGTGATGCATGGACACGAAAGCATAATTGAGACAACACATTTCATCTTGTCCACCTTCTCGATGGCAGTGTCAGGCCAACGACAACACAATATACGCATTGCAAGCCTAGCCCAATGATATGAATCAGTATAGACCTCATTACTAGAAAAGTCCTTTAATTTCGCTCTCCGCAGGTCCTGCGATGACGTTGCCCCCGGGAAGCAGGGGTAATAACACTATTAATCTATCCAAAGGGCATCCGTATGTCCGCGCTGGATCTTACGCTGATGTGCGAACCCACCCTGTTATCCCTTTGGCCCTATGAAGTATTTATAAGTGACCGCTGGGGTTTTAACACTTTATGTGGATAATGAATGGGTTTTTCTTAGAGCTGGCAAAACTTACTTGATCTATACAGTCAATGACTTTCCCAAGCTTGCCTTTGCCTTTATATGGTGGCACTGAGTGGTCTCCTATCATATTAAAACTGCATGAATTCTTGGGTGGGCTGTAAAGAGCCTAATAATGAATGCTTACACATGCCACTCATCTTGGGCTATGCGTTCTCGCCATCTATCAATCGCCGCCACAGCGGGAGCAGTATGTCTTTCAATCCCGTATTATAACCCCTCTTTACTCCTCCAATCTTAAATGTGGCAATTGCATTCCAGACTAGATAAGCGCTTACCTCTTTCCTGCTTGGTACTTGACCACGTGCTTGTAGGCTCCTACTCTTCTTTCCTTCTACGTCTCATTGACACTAATATTTGCAAACTGGACTGTACGCCTTGTGCTGTTCTTTATGTCAGTCAAAATGGTCTCAGCAACAGCAGCGCGTGTAATAATGGTCGTAACGGGCCTCTCGGCCATTTCCCACGTGCAAGCCCAGACGAGGTAAGCCGAGTCTCTCGTGAAGTACAGACTTTTTTCGGTCTTGCGCAACGCGAAGCATCTGGCTTTCGGGTCTATCATGTCCCTCGATTTTCTCATACCCAGTATCTGGAACTCAGCCTAATCCCATCGATAGCTTGTCATTATCGCCGTCGCAGGAATTCTACATCCAAGTGCTTTCAGACAAGACAGGCTCAAATATAGGCTATCTTGACAATACGGGCCAGACCCACACCCAATGCCACCTAGCTTCGCCATGGCAGTTATCTGACGAGTCGTTGTTCTCCGGCAATGGCAATCAACTTATCTCAGTCGGACACAATGTGCCATATGTAAGGTTTGGTGTCGTTGATATTGTTAACACATCAAGCCTCGACCACTCTTGGGTGCTCAAGCCCGACGGAAACATTTCCTGGCAGAATAGGGCATTCACAAATGGTGCTGCTACTTTTGGTAAGGATGCTCGTAGCATATTATATGCAATCTTTACGGGCTCTGGACCGGGGGATCTCACTTCAGTCTCTCTCCATGTCTTGAATGGTATGTTAGCAAGCGACCTTATAATCAGGTGTAAGCGTGAAAGATAGGCTGAACGTTAACGCTGTGCTTTAGTGAAGGACTGCCATGATTTGCCTCAAGATTCTTCGAGCGCTCCAACGGCATCTGCAACCACCGCTGCTCTTGCAAAGACTTCTTTGGTGGCGGAAGGAAGTTTGACAATTAGTCCGTGCGTTATACTATCCCGAAATATCATGGATTCTGACCCAACTGAATACTAATGAGACTAGAAGGTCTGCGCCGTTCACTCCTAACCCTCTCAATTGCGACTTTGAAACCTCGGAGTATGATGGCAACGCCATCGTCTCCGTGGCTTACGACTTCAATGGAGGCTCCATTTCAACCGACGATGCTGAGCCATACACATGCTGCCAGACCTGCCAATCGACGCCCGGCTGTGTATACTCGGTATTTGATGTTAACGGTCCAGCCTGCACGTTAACGCTGGTGGGTGGGCAGGGTTGCTCACAGAACGGCTATTATTATACGTCTACCACTGCAGCCGCATCCATAATAATTGCCAATGGTACGTGTGGAGTGATTCTCTATGGCGGAGATGTTTCTGCAACAGCCAGTACATCCAAGGCAAGCGTGACTCCAAGCAAGTCCGTGGAGACCAGCCCGTAAGTCATTCATATTAGACCTTGTATCAATCAATCCACAGCTTGGTCATCTAACATCCCATCAGCTCCTCCTCACCAACTACCAGCTCCGTCTGCGATAACGGCATCTCCAGCGTTAACGGCCAGGCCATCACCACAGTAACAGCAGATATCGAAGGTACCTTCCAAAACAGCGCAGCCACTCCATACGACTGCTGCGTCAGCTGCCAAAACGAGGCGGGCTGCCAATACGCGGAGTTTTCAACAGAGTCCGGCTGTACGTTGGCGCTGGCTGGTGGACAATGCGCGGCTGGGTCTTACTATACCAATGCCACAGCACCGGTAAGCATTACGCTCTATAATGGGACCTGTGGTGGAGTCACGTATGGTGGAACGGCAGCTTAAAAGTAGGGGGAATTGTCAGTGATTGTTGTAGGTAAGGGATGTAGCAAAGGGGGGTCTTGGTGAGATTACCCCTTGCATGCTTGAAATTCTGTTTTGATAGGGGATGAATCATGTTCGGTACCCATCATCTCCAATATTCAAAAACCACTTCTGGTGGCTTTGTATCACTGCGTGCTGTGATATTGTGGAACACCGACGCAATTTGTTGTTTGTTACCACCTCTGCCAATTGTACTGTGATCTAGGGTTAGAAACTCCCTGAAGCCAGTGATACGAGCTGGTAGATGAACAAGTATTGCTATCTCGTTATGTCTACTAGCACTCAATGCGTATATACAAAGAAGACATTTGAACGATCAGTCTGATCCGCAAAAGCCATCTTTTCCCTCAATTCAGCCTTCTCCTCCTCACTCATTCCAGCCAGAGCTCTCTGGTTCTTCCTGTTTAACCAGTCGTTCCAAACTCTCATCACCACAACCACAAAGCACAAGGCAGATAAGGTAGCGACGATACTGATCTTCCCGGAAATATATCCAGGAGCCTGCTTTTGTTGAAACGTTTGTGTGCCCAAAATGTTACCCACACAGAAGGCGACCAATGTCAACGCATTCGCGGTGACTTTCTTGGAATGACCTGCAATGTTTGATGCATTCCAGGCTAGCAACAGCATGAACGCTGCTCCAAATGTACCTGTCAAGAAGGAAGCGGCAAGTAGTCCAGCTTTATTCTTGGGGATTCCATTTGGATCGAGACCGATCATAAGACCCGCACCAAGGATGGTTGGAAGTACGCATATTAACATAACAATGGATCTGTCGCGCCATTTGTCCGACAACCATCCCACTAAGAGCACGCAACACGCCCCCACTGCACCCGAGGGTGTATTGAGAATAAGAGCTTGCTGAGAGGTGTAGCCAAAGGTCGTAAGGAGGATGCTCGAGAAGTTGGAGAGGCCGCCGTTAGGTATGGAGCTCAACATCGTGGCGAGGCAGATAAGCCATACTCGAGGATCTCTGAAGGTCTCAAATACTTGATCCTTCTTGATACGAGAATTCTGGGTTCCACTGGTCTAAGGTCAGCGTTGTTCCTCCTCTGAAAGACGTAAACACCGTTACCTTTGATTGTTCTTGACCCTCAACAATGCAGCCACCTTTTCTGCATCCGTAAATCTTCTTGCTCTGACAGGTGAGTCTGGCAGGTAGATGGCAACCAGTAGTCCAATAATCATCGTCAACCCTCCAATGGCAATGTAGAAGATTCTCCAGCTAGCAAACTTGGTGTTGGCAAAGCTAACTCCATAGGCGACAAATCCACCAAATATTTGTGTGAGGGAGTTGCAGACATAGAACCACGATACGCGGCGGCCTTGCTCTTCTTTTTTGTACCACATTGCGATGATAAGGACCAGGATGGGGGCAACACTATATCAGATAAGCGCATACTCAGAGATTAAATATGAGCAGCACCTACCAGCTTTCAAAGATACCAAGCAATGTCCGGGCGATAGACAACCCAGCAAATGTTGAACATGCAGCATGACAACCCAAGACAAACCCCCATATGATGATATTGACCCCTAGATAGAGACCTAGGCGCGATATATGCTGTGCGAGGTATTGTGTGGGAAATTCGGCAACAAGAAACCCTGTATTGCCTGTCAGGTGCCTTGGTGTATTTGACGAGAGAAGAGGGGTGGCATACCAATGTAGAAGAGCATGGACAGGTCCGAGTAATCCTGACCAACCAAGTGCGTATCCGTCCTAATGCCCATGACAGCGGTATATGACAACGTAGTCTTGTCCAAGAATTGCAGGAAATAGACGGCTGCCAGCAGCGGCGCTATGGTCAGGTCAATCTTGCGTACAAGCTTTTTCAGTTGAATTGGGTCTTCGAGGATAGCATTCCCCTCTTCTGCAATCTCGAAAGACCGGGGGTGGTCCTCAAGGAAGGCAAGTGCCTCGTCTGCATCTTTGAGAGATTCAACAGTGGTGATCGGCGCATCTCTTGAAATCACGGAGGCTTTACGGCCGTCAAGGGCCGCGAAAGGGTCTTCCTTCTTCCCCAAAGACATGATGATTGATACTCAAAGAGTGATGAGTGGAAGGAGATGTTTGGGAAGGACGTGGATTCCTCCCATTGAAGTAGACATTAGTATACCAGTGCTTCCAGATATCGGTAACCGGCTCTGATCGAACGGCATTGCTTCGCGCAGCATTGCCATTACTTATCGTAATGGTCGATAACAAGAGAGGAGACAATGAAGTCATCCCGTCTTGGTGAACTCCTCTCTGAGTCGCGTATCGTGCGAGGGATAGCAGGGTACGTTGATCAGATCGTTGTCGCTATCAAGTCCCAGCTTCGCACCTGCCTCTTTGGGAAGCAGATCTGAGAACGGCACAGCGAACCAAATCAATCAGAGGGAAGATGTACGTAATAAAGCCTTGGCTATTCTGCAAAGCTCCTCTCCGGGAGAATAAACACATGGCTTGTAAGATCTTCGCTGAGCATTCTTTCGTTTCAAGCTCTTCCTACCACCATGAGGTTGTGGTCCGGGAAAAGGCAACGCCAAGGCTTGATAGAGCGGCCCTAATTCCGCAGTCCCTTGCCTCTGCCCCCAGTCTTCCAGCAATTTCACAAAGGAATATATCAAAGTAGAGATCCATTGGAAGGCTTCTCTTGTAGTTGCGGAGACTCATGAAAAATTACCTGGAGCTCGTTTACTACTGCGACTGTCCATCATTCCTATCCAGATCCTGGACCAGCAACAAGTACGCCCACAAGTCTTCGCCTGCTTCGTACCCTTCATTCCTCTGCGTACCCACGGCTAGCGAATACGACCATCCTTGCCCATGTCCACTTGATGCAGCTATCAACGCATCCTCGTCACCTAAATGCCGGGTATTCGACCATGCGAGAGACTGTCTGGCTCTGAATAGTCGTGTGCAAGAGTTGAATGGACAGACATATGGCATACTAGTTGCTGAGGCGGAAGCAGGGCCAGTCAAATGCTGAAGGGCTAGACAAAAATCGTTCTACTGCTATATGAAGATCTACCTCAGCATTCAATGGGTTGCCGAGCCCCGTTTCGGTGTTGACACCAATGGTATTGATTGCTGCATTTTAGGGGACCTTCGCAATGGAGCGATCGGTCTTGGGATAGCTCGCATGGCTGTTAACCAGCAACGCGTGTCATTTTGCGTGATAAGCTCGCTGGGCTTATTGGTTCATGGACAAGACGGCCTCCGATACTTGGAAAGAGGGCCGGTACAAGAGGCTTCGTGGCGCGAGGAATGCGAGTGGGGAAGAGCACAGACTTGTGGAATAACCAAACACGTTGCTCGTCGAATCATCAAGTAGGTCTTTGGATCGATTGGTGGAGCACTAGGGAGCAACAGCTTTTCACGGTGCAAGGTCGATCGAATTTCCAAGCTGACAAGCTGATGGTGCGTGGCGATCTATGTGGGTTCATATTTGCCACGGCTAGTTTCAGGCCTGCGATCACTAGATGAACCTGCTCGGGGCTCCAAGGTCTGTAATTGCGAAACATGTAATACGGCCCACAATGTCTTGCCAGACCATGCTGGCCCTGAAGGCCATGGAGGTCCTGAAGCACGTAATAGCTTCATTGAAGTTGAGCACGCTGGCCGCCTACATTTCTACGATGCTGCATCATCTCACAATACCCCAATCTCATTCCCATCCCCTCTCGGCCTGCCTTGGTCTTCCACTGCTTTCTTCGTGTCCATCATTCTCCTCATACCTTATAACCGGTTATCTCCACTGTGTGTAAGATCCTTCTTTCGCCCGGTACAAGGCCCTCACCATCGCCATCTGCTCCCTTCCATATGCTGATCACCGGGCTAATGTCGAAGGATCCCATGTCCCACATCTCTTTTTTTTTGGCAGCCATTTTAAGGATATAGCGAGGCAACGATTAGCTGCCTTCCCCCACTACTACGGCTTTGGCGTATGCAAAATGCTTTGAAATCTCTTGGCGCCAAAGAAAGAAAAGAAAAGAAACCCCCCCCCCCAACATTGTGCTATTTCCTACCAAATCTGCAGAACAAGCAATGGGAACTTTGCGCAACTGATGTTCTCCATTGGCTAATTGTGAAGCTATACAGAACCGATATGCAATGCTGACTTAGAGAAAGATTAGTCGCGCAAAGTTACTATTGCTTGTTCTGATTTGTATGCAAATTTGGTAGGGGATTAACACAATTGGGGGTTGTTCTTCCTTTTTTTGCGCCAAAGATTTCAAAGCATTCTGCATACGCCTCATCCGGACTTTATCAATTGATGATCACACAACGGATAGACTTTGCGTTCCTCCCCATCTTCTTTATTCCGCCGGCTGATACTGAATGTGATATATCTGAATCTTACCCCCAGCTGAGTTCTCGTCTAGCAGAATACAATGGAACCAGATACGGCGACTTTGTTAGGTCAAATCGACCGCTTGGGCAAAAATCTCTCCGGAGACGCTCAGCAAGACTGTACGACTCGAAAGCAGCTTCGCATCGCTGCGCGAAATCTAATCCGTGCTTTGGAAGAACCTGGAGACGTCATTGAGAGGGTTTGCTTCCAGGTATGAAATGAAATGCCTCTCTGGTATACATCCGGAGCACCTGTGAGTTCAAAGCGGCTGGCTAAACCGTTGGGGTTGCAATAGTTCGCGGAAACTGTCTCCATTCGGATTGCTATCAATCTCGATCTGTTCAACATTCTAGTGAAGAGCGTGCGCCCCCTAAAGCTAACCGAGTTGGCTACCGCAACTGGCGCTGATCCAGTGCTCCTTGGTACGCTCAGATCCGCTATCAAGATGCGGCAGCCCGACTAGTAACACTGACACTTGCCAAAGCAAGGATACTACGTTCACTAGGTTCTATTGGTGCAGTGGCAGAGATCGATGAAAACGGGCAAGAAGCCTACGCGCCAACGAAAATGTCGAAGACGTTCGTAATTCCAGCGCTAGCTGCAGGCGTGGAAATTATGTAAGTGCTGCAGATTCTATGTTTTTTAATAAACATACACTGAGATTCTCTATGTATTATTTCAATGGTCCCTTCTTAATGGTCCCTTCTCAGTGATTTGTACTGAAATACGGTCTCTCCACTTAGGTTCGACGTCTTCAGTCCCAACTGGAACGCTCTTCCAGCGTATCTTGCGGCTAAAAATTACGAAAATCCAACTGATGTCATGGATGCTGCGTTTCATGTTGCGCACCATACTACCGATCACTTCATGAAGTTCTTAGCTACTAAGCCAGATTCTCAGAAAGCCTTTCAACTCTACATGACTGGCTTTGACGAAGGCAGAGGCAGTTGGATGGATATCTTCCCCGTCAAGGAGAACCTTGGTATCGATGCCCGAGATGACCAGGCCGCGATTATGTTCGTTGACGTTGGCGGCGGTATGGGACACGAGGCAGTTGGTCTGAAGAAGAGATTCCCTGACCTACCTGGCCGGTTCGTGGTGCAAGATTTGCCTCATGTCGTTTCAGGACTGAATCTGGACGCTGAAGTAGAGTCTATGGCGCATGACTTCTTTACTCCTCAACCGTTGCAAGGTGAGCTGTTCCTGTTTGATCAAGTGCCCGCCAAGAGGGTGGCTTGTAATCTGACATCACACGCAACTTAGGGGCACGGGTCTACTATGTGCGCAATGTTCTGCACAATTGGAACGATGCGCTGTGCCACCAAATCCTCCAGCATATTCGAGCTGCTATGGATCCATCGTACAGTAAGGTGCTCATCAACCAATGGGTAGTGCCAACGCAACATGCCACCTCATTCATGACCCATATGGACCTCAACATGATGGCCACCCTCAGCGCAATGGAGCGTACTGAGTCGCAAATGCATGCGCTGCTGGAGGGGGCAGGTCTCAAGATCGCCCATATTTGGAAGCCTGCCGATGTAGAGAGTGAATGTACTATTGAGGCTGTGGCGTGCTAAGAGGCGACTACATGAAAAGCTAATGAAACGAAATACGGGGATCATGGACTCTGTCGTCACATATCGTCTTAACTTATCACGATCTTGAAAATTTCGCACAAGATCCACGGATGCACAGGACGTGGTCAAGTCCTCCGTATATGTCTGCTAATTCGGGAAAGTGTCTGATACGAGTCCTGATGGCGTAGTAAATTGTAACTTGGTCACAGGCGCAGATCACTGCATGGGACTCCCCTCGTCTCGGGCTTCCCTCCTCTTTCGTTATTTAGGACTATACTACGTGAACACGTAGGGTCGTGGTAGATCTGTTGGCATTGCCGCAATCGCTCAGCTCCCGTCTGCATAGTTCCCATCAGCGTGCTGACACTTGGATGCGTTGGTCGAAGCTGACACGCACGTTCCTACTTCCTTTCACTTGCTTTGTGAACTATGATTTACAAGTTGAATCTGCAGATATCAGCTACGCTGGTCAGTCCTGAATCTCTCAAACAAGCCTTAACTGACACTGGAAGTTTCTGCTGCTCTGGGAATTATAAAGGCATTCAGCGGGAAGATGCATTATATCATTGACATAAGTCATTATATCATTGACATAAGTGATGCCTTGTACCTTGAATGATTTCTCATTTCAATACTATTGCTGCTTCTTGCGCAGATCTTACTGCAAACCCCGACCCAAGGCGGTAAGACTCGGCCCTGGTCAGCCAGATATACACGTCTTTGGTTGCTACAAGCATATGCTTCACGCTCGTTCCACCAGATAAACTAGTTCTACATCGCAAGTATGGTTGGTTGTCCAAACTCTTCTCCTTCTCCAGCACCGCCAGAGAGATAGGCAACCTAACTCTAAGAATGTAAATACAGGGCAGTCAATGCCTATATTCACAGACTGCGTCTTACACTAATTTGCTTATAGAACTTGCAGGATTCCAATTCCATTCCCGTCAAGATCAATGTCTAAATGCTTACTCTGGAGAAGCGACCTCAGCTAGTATTATGAATTACTGATGATATACCTAGCTTTCTGGACCCTTTCTCCAAAATGATGATCATACCCAAGGAATAGGAATACGCTTTTCGTACCTCGAAGTCATTCGCAATCCTTGCATTATCCTATGGTACCCCCTGACAGAAGTCGGAAAAGCCTTTAATCTCTTGCCCTTTGATCTCATGCCACATATGCGCCATGGATGTTTCAATGAAACGTGTCATGCTCCGTGATATTATGCTGATGGGAATCAATGGTAATCCATTCAAGGCATGCTCTTCGTTTGAAGTCTTCGTAGGAGTAATGGTTGAGGGTTGAGACAGGATGAGTCAAGCAAGGGGTATCTTCTGCATCGTTGGTATGGCTGCATTTAGAGTTTTGCACACTACAGTGGCCTTCTTTAAGGGCTTCCCGGCCTCTGTTTGAAGCGGGATCAGCGCTCGGGATGTCAAGGGCATCGTTGATGTTTTTCTTCGGTTTTGGTCTCTTCAACATTGCATGTTCGGTTTTGGAGGCCTCTGTGTCATGTCAGGGGGCATGAATGAGTGCGCAATGAGATGGATTTACCCTTAGAGGATGAGTGTGTCTGAAGAATTGGTGACAAGCGTAGTGGAGACATAGAAGGAGAACGGGATGAAGTCTTTACTTTGGCCATTGGGCTTGTTGGTGTGCGGGTATCTATCGTAGTCTCTAAAGGAATTGGGCTTAGTAGTGCGTGGGTATCTATCTTATTCTTTAAAGGAATTGGGTTTAGTGGTGCGTGGGTATCTATCTTAATCTTTAAAGGAATGGTCGAATAAATATATTTTCGTTTTTCTCGACTATAAATCAGATTTCGGCCAATCAGGGTCCAGTGGTGTGTTACTCACACCACAAATAATCTGGTACGAAATTTCACTAGTGCGGTTTCTTACAGTAATAAATTCTAGATAGACGAGTCTCACGCCACCATGTCAAGATTCGTTTCACTTTTTCCGCTGTTGCGTGACTAGGTATTCAAGATGAGGTGACTGCCCCTAGGACCAAGTATCTATAAAACCTTCCGGGTCCCCAGGCGAATTTGACAATCTATCAGACAGCGACGACGGTGTAGGGCAGCTCTAGGGATCTCCTTGACTGTTCTGAAAGACTTGACCGTTTTGAAAGAGCGGGTAATTGACTCAAGCTCCGGTGCTTTCGCCATCCGAGAGGTCCGGCATCTGGATTGCTGTCGGTACTTGCCCGAGGGGTATTTGAGTGCACGGGGTTGGTGATTATAAATGTTCTAGGCTGCCATATTCATAGAATGGACAGCTATCTCCTCGGTGAAAACGCTTTGTCATCTTATTTCTCGCTTCCAATTGGGACGTCGGCAAAGTCCGTGAGCAGGAATTGGCGACGCTTGGCGACGCTTGGTCGTCCTGCCAATCAGGCTGCGCCTCGGCGGAACCCTGCATTCTCCTGCGAGCGTCAGCGTTTCCATATGGACGATCGGAGATGCCTCCGGGTGACACAGCTGTGGGATGTGGTTCCAGCCACGGTAACTGTTCAACAGCTTGCGGTCAAAGACGGATTGGTAGCGCCGGTTGTATCCGCCAATGCATACTGTGTACCCAATTGGCGGTGATGAGAAAGTTCTAGACTGCAAAGAACATCCTCATCTCGATGACTGCAGTATATCGCACTCTATATCAACGGTGAATGCTCAATTCACTTATTCATTTAGTTATTCTCTCCAAACTTCCAGTAACTTGCACATTCACAATCAGACATCAAGCGCATACACCCTACAGCGGTCATCAAACCACACAGTTCTGTCCGACCACACGAGTGCTGTAGCCTTCCACTGCCGATATGGAGTTCGTAGATCAGGATCAGGAAATGGTATGTTAGTAGAGGCTGCACATCCCACAGCCTTTCCTCTTTCATTCGCCAGCTAATCCTCGCTCAATTTATTTCAGTCCTCAGTTGTTAGAGATATTTTCGAAGAACAGGACCGCCAAGCCATTTCGCCAACCGACGAAGCTCTGCCATCAATGAACGGGATGGGCTCATATTTTCCTGCTGCTGATCAAGATACGGATACCTTTCCGATAGCTCTGTCTTGGGAGGACTGGCTTTCGTCAGGATTAATAGCCGAGCCTGGCTTCAATATGCCACAAGACTTGCCACTACCAAACAGATCGGCTTCCCGATGCCCAAGTCTTGATTCCAACGCTTCATCGGATCAAATGAGTAGTCAAGGGTGGTCTGGGAACTTCCTGGAAGATCCTCAATTCAGTTTCGCATCCTGTCCTCAAAGAACTGTACAGCAAGACATCGAATCCTGTATCCCTCAACTACCTCAGTGGTCTCCCGTCGCAACCATACCATCGAACACAACAAGTGAGGACCTTCCACCGGCAAAACGAAGAAAAGCGTTTCCCCAACCAAGAGAACACGCGGCTCACGAATCAAGCCCGAAAACCCTGCCAAAGAGCCCGCAAAGAAAGAGGTCAAAACTAAGACCGCAGCATCAACTCGAGCAGCGCACTCAGTCATCGAACACAATTACCGCCAGAACCTGAACGTCAAAATGGAACAGCTCGACCAAATCCTCTCCACAGCGGACGCGGCCAAGCGGGTAGATGATGACGAAGGAGATGGTTCCTACGACATAGAGGAAACAACCCTCTCGACTACCAAAACCCGAAAATCTGATGTCCTAGTCAACGCGTACGGCTACGTAAAGCGCTCAGAACGCGAAAAGAAGAATATGGTGGATGAAAACGCCTTCTTAAAACGCAGACTCGTGGCGCTAGAGAAGTTGATCAATTGCGAGGATTGCAGCCTGCTGAAACAGATGAATATGTTACAGATGGGCGGCGGGGTTATGAGCAATAGCGAGTGCTTTGTGAATGCGAGTACATGATTTCTGGAACTGGACATAGAGCCATTTTTTCGCCTCCTTTCGGAATGAATGAATCGTGGGTACGATATCGATATGGAGCGGTCAGTATGTCATTACAACGGATAGCCTCCTGCTTGATCTTACTCTTGCAGTCTTCTATGGGTCCCTAATATTTTTCTTCTTCCGATTCATAGAACACAACGATATGAAATCACTACCTCAAACCCCGAAAGGCAACATACTTCCCTCCATCCTCCCCAACAGCTTTCTCTTCAGGGCGCTTACTCGGAACTTTTCTGTTCCTCTAGCATAAGCATCGCCATCCCTTCGAGAAACCTATCACAGTGAACAACGATGCAGCACCTTTCATTTAGGTAATCATCGACAACATAAACCATGAACCTGGCTCTTATACCCATATCTATCGCCACAATACTCCAGCAACCCTTTCCCACCAACAGAAAACACAGCACAGCCCCAGATTTTCTCCAGAACCCGCACTTCGCACACACCTCTTCGGCCACAGCACTACAACACATAAAGTCTAGCTGCAACAACCCAACCTTTACAGTATCCTCAATCGCTTCCTGCGCAATCACTAACCTATCCACTACACCATCATTACGGAGAATCTAGATTCTAAACCCCCTCTCTCTCACAAAGACGACGATGACCATCCATCCTAGTATCCAAGCCCAGGTCCTATTCGTCCACACCGCGACGCTCAGATCCAGCACCACCACCACGCGGAGCTGACACCAAACACATACACTGGATGATGAAATAAGTTAGTACAGCATTCCTAATCCTGGGGCGCTGCAGAAATTCGTATAGGAGAGGAGGATCAATAATTGAGATTCATGAGAGATGATCGTGGTTAGTCGCCTGCTACGCAGAAAAAGGCGTGATGTATTCTTGAGAAGATCATTGGTAATGATACTAATGGCGATAGTGTTAGAGGCGGTGGAAGATACTAAATACATCAAAAAGCTTTTTTTTCAAATGGCGAGGGTATAGCACTATTAAAATTAGTGATTGCTGTACAGAGCAGTGGATATATAGATGGTCGGTCCATCTATATAGTCAGCCCCTTTACAAGTTGACTAAGTTGATTTGCAAATGATTAGGGTTAGTGTGTCTCGACCAGAACACGTCAGTGGCGTACGGCGCGCCATTATTGGCAAATCCTACCCTAACCTTTAGTTTATATTATGTGAGGTGGTCATTAATAGCGCGCCGTGCTGATGTGCTGGGCCACTTCCGATTGGGACTGACCCCTCACTAGGAGCGCTTCACTCTGAATCTTAGATCTGACATCGTAACTAGGCTCCGCCTGGAGCTGCGATGAATTTGCATTTCACATTTTCCTCACATTCTCAACTCAACTCATCAAGGCCGATATAGGTACAAAAGCAATTATTGAAGTTTTAAGTGGTATCTCATCCGAGATGGCTCCTACTATACTCTTTGTTCCTGGGTTTTGGGAGGGATCCGCTCCGTTTTCGCACGTAGCCTCACTCCTGCAAGCACAAGGTTATCCGACTGAGATAGCCACACTACCTAGCACGGGCACCATGTCACCCGGCAATCCAAGCATGCATGACGATATTGCAGCCATTCGCTCTACTGTCACCAATCTCGTAGAGAAGGGTCAGCATGTCGTGCTTGTCCTCCATTCAGCGGGAGGGTTCTTAGGCTCAAATGCTATTGAGGGACTGAGCCTCAAAGCCCGGCAGGAAAAGCAGCTCTCGGGTGGAGTGAGCAAGATCGTTTTCGTCGCAGGGGCCGTTTTCCCGGAGGGACAAAGACACGCTCCATTACCGTTCTTCGCTTACGATGTAAGATCTGAACCCATTTTATTTAGACAGCCCGTGTCAAGAAGAGATGCAAGGAGGACTTGAGGGCTAACATTACCAAAGGGTGGTGCACTGCATTGTCTGACACCGGAAAAGCTCTTGTTCAACGACCTGGAAGATGAAGCCGCCAAAACTTGGGTGAAGAAGTTGCAGTCACAACCTGCCTCCGACTGGGATGACGCCATCACTTATTGTGGCTGGAAGGACGTCCCAAGTGTGTATTTGGTGTGCGAAGGAGATAGATGCGTCCCGGCCCCTGTGCAGTTACAACTGGCTGAGACTGCTGGTAGCCAGATTGAGAAATGTGCCGCTGGACATATGGCTACGGTGAGCATGCCAGAGAAGGTGGTGGAGGTTATTGTGAAAGCGGCACAAGCCTGAATTTGGGTCGAGGATCAGGTAGCATCACCATCTAGGATTGTTATCAGACCTACTATTCGAAGAAGCTGATGGCGAATAACTCGCAGCTCACAATGATCCATGTTCTTTGTTTTCCAGGAAAAGTGATCATTCATATCGAACCCCCAGTCATAATGATGCAAGAGTTCTCTAGGAAATGATTTAGATTTGACCTACACACGATGGCTCTATAACTACGCGCACTACATCTATTTTCTCACCATACGATTCTGGGACAATAGTTTCATGTTTGCGAATAAGAGAAGTTGATATAATGTACAATACACTGCATCTTGTTCCCTTGCCATCCTCTATGTTTATTCTATCTATTGAAAAATCCATGAGGTATCTCTGGGCATCTGGCTACTTGGAAATGAAAACGTATCACTGCGTCCAAATGACAGCCATATCACGCCTAGGCCACGAATTCAAAAGCGGCTTTCTCTTACAGACCAAGCTGTAAGGTGTCACTGCATCCTTACAGCTGGGACACATTGCTCTCGCACTTGTGACTTCTATTCGTGACGGTCACATATAATTTCAAAACGCAATTGTAGCTGCTGACTTGGAAAATACAGATATGAAGGCCGTAAATACATAGCCGACATGGCTTGTTAACCCATTTGTGTGTTCGGCTCCTAGCCTATTCGTGTTCCTACCTTTCCTCCTTAACAATGACAAAGTTCGACCAACAAAAGCTGAGCAACATCAAAGAATATATTCGAACCTTCGAGCCGCAGCCACACCGACCGAAGCCAGCCGCTGTAGCTTTGGCAGAGTTTCTCTCCCAAGCGTCAAAGTTGTCTTCACCGCCTCAAGGTCTCCCGGGTACTTTCTACTGACTTCCTTCGCCTCGGTTCCACTGGCAGTTTCGACTTGTCGTCCCAGATCTGCGCACATCTCGATGATATGGTTTCTGAGGTTGTCTTCCATATCGTCAAGCATGCAGTTCACGCCTATCTCCATCTTATCGTGCATGAACCGGAATGTAGAACCACGTTCCATTTTGCGTGCCATGATCGCGTGCATGCGCGCTTCCATACCAGGTCCGCACTCCATGGCGCATGCGCGATATGTTGGAATCATAGTGGTGAGGATCAAGGAGCTCACATGATCACCGGTGGCGTTGTATTCTAGCGTCCTATCTAACCGTCAATTTGCCGATTACACGGAGCTTTGAGGGTCTGGAAGCATGCCTAAGATCCTGGCGTAGTCTAGACGTTTCTTCTTGCAGTAAATACATGAGTTCGCGCTCTTTTAATTTGAGCATCACAATCAAAGTCTGAGAAATTTGAAGATCTAAGACTCACTTCAGCAACCTGGAACAGCGAAACACCGATCTTGGAAATATACACACCGCAGAGTTGATTGCGTAGCTCAGTGATCTCCTGTTTGATCAGCTCCCGAGCTTCGTCTATCTGCTTGTCAAAGTATACGAAGAGCTTCGCCCATCGATCTTCCATGACTGAATTTGCTTTTCCTACAATTTCGTCATTCCACCGACGGAAACCTTGGGCTTGAGTCTCATGTGTGCCGTTATTTCTAACCCAAGCCTTGTATGACACTTTTAAGTGATGTCAGTTTCACGTGGATTTGCCGTGTTGAGAGTATAGATGCTCACTATGGTGCCACTATAGATAATTGATCAGTACAAAAGATGCGTGACATGTGGGGCACTTAGCATACCGATGTCCATTGCTCACTAGCTTCAATTGCTTTCTTATTGAAGATTTTCTCCTTTTGACCTGGATGCCGTCAGTTCCCGAGTAGTAGATTGGTTCAGCTTGACGGATATGCTTGTACTCCAGGATTGCAGTATCTTGGTTTTCGCCCTGGTTCGAAGAGCCTCAGAAATACTCTCGACATTTGCTACAAGCGCCTAACATGTTTAGTAGAGGAGCTGATAGGGTGCGTTTGACCGACGTACTATTTGAAGCTCAGGAACACGATTTGGTGGAACTGAGGGACCAGAATCTTGTTCTGCCGATTCCACCCACACATCAAGAGATTGAATAAGATCTGGAATTTCCACTTCAAGAAATTGGTTAGAAGCTCTGAATTGGGCTCTTGTAACGATAGCATGACAGTGACGGCGTAGCTCGGGAATTCCGCTGCCTTTGATGGCTATGTCCCGAGCTTCTGGGTCCCTTCTGCATTCGCCTTCGATATCATAGTCATTGTTACCAATGCAGAAGACATTAAGATTCGCTTTGCCGGAGTCCGAGGCGTACTTTGCAATGACTTTCTTCTTGATCTCCGCGTTCCTTGCCGATACATAGATATATTTATATCTGTCAACTTTAGTAATTCTCTTGTTTTGTATTGTGTAAGGGCTTGTACTTGGTGGCAGCCCGCTCTTTAATCTCATTCCTCTCACGCGGTCTCCTGGCCAATTCATCAGCCCTTTTAGCTGCTCGAGTTGCGTCCGATTTGGTCACAGCCGAGTAGACCCTTGCGGATTCTTTGAGATCGATAACCTGAAAGTCTTTTTTAGCAGACTAAATAAGTTTAGGGAGGATGTGGCCTACATCAGCATATGTACAGATGATCGAGACATTTCTGGTAAGCTTGAGGTTTGGGCTTAGACTACTTCGTAAAAAGTCCTTGACGCTTGGATTCGTCACGACTCGGTTGATGTTCGCAACCACGAACACCTCGTCGCAATGGATGAGATACTGCTCTGCCCTTCGGACCCGCGCAAGATTTATATCGCGGTAACCTAGATTATGGTTAGTATGTGAAATAAAAAAACAGCAGAGGGACTCGAGCCTGGTAGATCTGCAAGTATGATGCCTGTCTTCAAGACCTGCGCGCTTAGATAAATCCTGCCAAGTTACCGAAAGTCAGTAAAGAAGATCTTGTATCTTGCCGGGCAATGGGCATAATGGGCGCACCGAACAACATTCGTAAGAGGCCAGAGTCCATCCTCCATGAACTTCGCTACTTTTTTGTGGCATTCCGTGACATCAGCGGCCGTAGATAACCATTTACCATCTGCTGCTCCCTCAGGCCAGCTCAAACCCTCAGCAAGGCTTTGAAGTTTAGCTTCAATCTCTTCACAAGTGAGGTTCGAGGTGCCGCCCCATTTACCGCGGAGGTAGTCTGGCTCCGCCTCGCGCCGACCTGGGAAGATACTCTGCAAAGTCAACATGGCAATTTCCGACTCCCGCTCGATGGCTCGGAAATTATCATCGGACTCGCTTAATTCGTCTTTGAGACCCGGCATATAGAGTCGCCGAAAGCTGTACAGGAGCTCATGTATTTGTCCTTTGATCTCTTCTTCACTCGCATATTCCGCCTCGATTGTGAAAGGCTCTGGATGCTCATGCGTACGTTTCCTATACTCCGTGACAAATGATGTGACGGCAGAACCATGATCGCCCTAACATTGTTAGCCGACCTCTGATTGAGAGTTGATACCCTTTTCCCTACCTTGTGTGCAAGATCTGGTAGATGAAGTAGGGAATTGATCAGACTACTCTTGCCTTCACAGGTTAGTCAGTCAGATGTCAGTCGTGGCAAAGAGGGCTGGAATTCACCAGCTGCAGAGTCCCCAATCAATCCAATTGTCCGGGTTGCCGGACTGTCAAATCGTTGCAACTCTTCGGCCCTTTTTTGAATCTTGTATAGTTGAGTGCTGGCTTGAGAGGCCGTTTCACATAGTCTGAGGTGGTCTGCGACGTTTCTTGCAAGATCCTTGCCCGCCTTTACAGCATTCTGATAGTCTCGATCCGCAAATGGCCCTGGTGGCAAAGGCTCGGCTTCGACGTTGTAGGGTAGGAAGTCATTGCCTAGATCTGGCTCTTCTGGTCTTGGAATCAAACTTTCGGAATCCAGATTTCCAGTCGTCATCGAACCAGAAAGAGCTTCCTCGGTGGCCGCGTAGATCGGATTCCTTAAGGTTACAATGCTCTCGGGCTCGGGCGAAGGTGTTGGCCTGGGTGTGGCATTGGGAAGATCCCTAACAGTAATCGGATCTGCTAATTCCAGACTTGGGACCGGGATGTCTGCTGACAGCAGATGATCTGGTGAGCCACGAGCCTCCGAATCATTAATTGCGAGGGCGGCAATTCTGTCTTGGAGGGATTGCTTTCTTGCAGCGAGAATCTTCTCTTCGGCGACAAGGGTTATCTCGACTGACGGACTGGACATAGAATCCCGGAATGCATCTTCTGTGATGTCACTGGCTCGGGACTGGAAGGAGGTAGAAGATGAGATAGGTGTTGCATCCTCATTAATGGAAACTTGCGCAATCTTGTCACATTCGTCCCTTTCAGGAGTTGGTGTTCTGTCAATCGACGGACAAAAAGCGAGATTGACATTCGTTTCTTCAGAGTCGTCTCTATTACGCAAGTCATCCTCATCTCTGGCATAGTTCGCTAGATCAGGAGTGATGGCTCCGTTGATCATTGTGATTCTTGTCATCAAATAGATTAAATGCTCGTGAGGCGCGAAGTGGAATGATTTCGGAACTTTGATGGAGAGCATCATGATTATATACCAGTTGAACAAGCCGCAGCTTATTCTTAGGCCCCAATGATACGCTAAGACCGGCACACCCTGCATGGCTCAGCCGAGCAGGGGTAAAGGAAGGACAGCGTAAGAGGCTCATGCTGAGCCCCTGTTCGAAGCATCTCAAGCCTGAACAAATCGTCTGAATCCTTGTTACCAAGTATTTCTACTGAAACTCTCTCATCATGTCTGATATGGAAGGTGATACATGTTCAATGGAGACTATGATATTATTAAGCGATGGCCAGGTGTTGGTAGGCACACAGTCGCCCTCTTCAATCGTTAAGGGAGTTGCCCGTGAACAGTCCACCCGCGAATGTTGATGGGACCAAAAGCGCAGGTCACAGCTGTACTGCAGAGATGCACGAATGTGACAGCTATGAAACACTGATCTAGAGTAGCGCGCGCGAATACAACCCGGGGTCGAGAAAAGCCAATTGAACCGATAATCAGCAGACTCGGATCGTTCCCCCGTACTTATGGTGGTGGTCATTGGTGCCCCCAACCCGCCGTTGGGGCAAGCTTGGCTTCCGTATCTGGACATCCGTCAGTGTATATGCAGGAGGATTCGCAACCCTGCGCAGCTCTTGAATCACAGGATGAGACGGGTTACAGTATTCTGTTGTGACTCTGCAGGGGGATTGCGCACATTTAGTGTTAGCTGTTACCAGGTCTGCCTTGCCGGTGAAACTCATCGGCCTGACCACCAAGCTGATCACTAATATTTCAACTGAAGGGAAACTTGGGGCAAGCAGGCGGGAGCAGGACTTCCCATATCTTTTCAAGTCAGACAGATCAGACAGCAAGATGCACCATTATTAGCAATATGTATAGGTGTGCCCTTGTCTTAGCTTGTAGTTCAACCGAGTACATAGTGTTGTGCGATGTTCAGGAAGGCAAATCTCAAGCAAGGCCGAACAGCCATATTTGAATCGTAGCCTTACCATAAGAAGTCGAGGTACCTAACGAGGGGGTCCATCTAAATTTAATGTGAAACACGTGTAGAGAAAATTACCGTGCTGCCAGGAATAAGTGGATATCACAAAGGCAAAGTCATGGAGCATCTATAGACTGGATATATCTCCATGGGAATAGAGCCCCTCCTAAGCTCTGTGGTATCTCAAGCAGCTGATATTATTAGCCCTGAGCATCCGTTCCTGATCCTGATCGAGGTTACAGCTAGCCTGCGACGCGTAGTTGTTACGCTGACCCCAGGATAAGGGATCTTTGGATGAGCCACGTAAACAATCCATCACACTAGAGAGAGCGAAAGTACATTGCACGATCTTTTGATGGGGTCATCATTTTTCATCCTAAAGGAAGGGTTAAAAGAATCCTAGAGAACACGCGACGCGATGCAACAATCGGTGCGATTGATAGCTGACTAAGCACCCTCGGCTGTGCTTGCCGCATACGGCGGAGCATATTAAGCAGTGGGCCAACCCGCGATTTCCGCATTTTGGAAAATCGAAAAACGCAAAACCGCGCAACCACCAACCATGGGATGGTACATAGATTATATAGATATAGCCTATTAAATAGAAGTACCACTTCTAGCTCCTTAATATAATATTTCATGCATGGTCTCCATAATGGTCTGGGTGATGGTAGCCCTTAATAATCTTAATATACAGCGGCAGGTACCTGTAATTAGGAGCTGGACCCTAGTAAATAGAAGTACCTTTACGCGATTAAATACTCTATATATAGTGGACAGAGTTTTAGATGTTTATGAGGAGGTACTTATAATTAAGAGCTAGAGCCTAATAAATAGAAGTATCTTCTTATAGTAATCCAAAAATCTATTAACCACCTAGGGGGTGCTCTAGGGGGGTGCTCTGGGGGATTGCTTCGGGGGGGTGCTCCAAGGGGTATTCTAGGGGGGTGCTCCGGGGGACGCTTAGGAGGTGCTCTAGGGGGTGCTCCGCGGGGGTGCTTTAGGGGGGTGCTCCAGGGGGTACTCCGGGGGGATGCTCCGGGGGGACCCCTAGGGGTGCTCTAGAGGCTACTCAGTAGGATTACATAGGGCGCAATGTAAGAGTTTTGGTCATAAGATGGTACTTCTAATTACTAGGCTCCAGCTACCAATCCTAAGTACCTTTTTATAGACATTAACTTTCTTAGTACCAAGGCAAAGATGTAAATAATCAATTAACTATGATTTAAAATCAATACTTCTATTTACTAGGCTATATCTATATAATTATAGGCTATATCTATATAATCCATGTACCATCCTATGGTTGGTGGTTGCGCGGTTTTGCGTTTTTCGATTTTCTAAAATGCGGAAATCGCGGGTTGGCCCACTGCTTAATATGCTCCGCCGTACCGCATCTTACGGCGGACAAAACCAAACCATCAAATCAATTTCCCCAAATTTCAGTGAATCTTCAGCTTAATACCCTTGATTTTATTTAATTAAATTATTATATCCTTGAATATACTACCATATCACCTACCCCTGGATACCCCCTTAAGCACCACCCTAAACACCCCCATAAGTACTCGTCCTAAGACTTACTCCCCAGTCCGGGACAAAGCGCTATCTTCTGTGGGATCTACTGCGACTACAACATCATCGATCCCCAAAGCCGCATCCGCGAGACGAACGTTCCGACAAAACAGGTGCACGAGGGGACATGACAAGACTTTCGAGAGATGCGGAGAAGTCAAAGATATAGCATTTAAGATAGTAAAGCCTGGGGATATGAGTCATGACTCGCTAAAGACGGTTGGGAAAACATCCAGGATAAATCGAGCACTCGGCGAACGCAACTTTCTAGTCCATATCTGGGGGCTCTTTTTTGATAAGAGGGGTGAAGACAAGCAGCTAAAAATTCCTATGAACGAAGAAGGATGAGATCAACAGGCCTAGGAGGGGAAGTGCTGATCTACATCCCCTACCGTTTTCCCTCCCAGTCTCCCCTTCGATCACCCATATTTCAAAAGACAGACGTAATCTACCATATGAACTATACAAATAGCTACATCTTCAAAGGCTGTTCCGATATTGATTGCGCGGACTTGAAGCATGACACTCATAATGTGCTGAAATGGAGAACTCCAGAGGGGAAAAAGGAGTTAAAGGAGTCGGCAACATTATCGCAGAGAGGAGGGATGGAAAGCGGAGCGACGAAAGTTCAGAGATTTCTTCTCCCAAGGAGAGGAAACGTGCCAGCAAGACAACACTGAACGCTCAATGGAGATATTGAAGGGTGGAATGGTAGACTCAATTCTTGAAGGAAATGCTTGACTGGTCTATTTCTCCGGCAATGCGGAAAAGCACTCATAATTGGTCCACTTATATCCGAGCATTGCTCAATTACGAGCATAGCGAGCCACTTTGAGCATCTCGATTGCAGCTAATGACGAATAAGATCATTTTTGATGTAGGTAGATTTAACATGGAAAAACAGTCTTTTGATCGAGTTTTTTGTGCTTTGAAACTAGTCTCGAGATATACATCCTCTAACGCGATGTCTTCCTTGACGCCTCGTGAACATACTAAGACTTTGGGTTAACATTACCCACCCGCTGCCATCTTCTTGTGTTTGAATGGCGAATGCCAATCCTTAGCTATGCCCAATTGCCATCTTACGACTGCCAAACGCTGAACGCTGCCCTGAACATCGCCGTACCTACCGCTATTTTTCCACCGAAAAAGCTTTCCAGGCCACAAGACATTCTCATGGATCTACTACCTAATTGATGCAAAACTCGTACATAAAACTCTTCACATCTCACACAAATGCGTGAGAAGTGACGCTAGCTACTTTTTATCCTTAGGTATGCTAACACATTTGACACGCTAGTCTAATTTGAGGTTTTGGAGAGTTTGACTCTTGAATCTCGTTGTAAGATCTTATAACATTAGCGCCGTTTCTAGAGAAAGAGAGGGGGGTATAAAGTAAGAATTTATAGTTTTAGGGTAAGGGTTTTCTATAGATCTATTCACCTCATAAGGTTTTTTTGGCTTTCAAGATAATCTTGTGTGTTGAAGGTAAGTGGGAAGTGGTCAAAACAAATCGGAAAGAACACAGCATAAGTCTTGTATATAGAACTAACCCTGCCAATCCTCCGCTCCACACTCTCACAAGCAAACGCTTTGGTGGGTCAGTACCCCCGGCCTTATTAAGGAGGCTTTGGTATGACAAGCGCTCGATGGGATGATCCAGACATAAGACAGTCCTCATCAGACAATTTGCTCTTAAAGAGTTCATTTGAGCTTTTCAGGACAACTCAGGTTGTAAGATCAGCACACAGAGTAGCTTTGTATTTGCTTTATGGTCGACCGAGCCCTAGAGACCGTCTATCTTACAAGCAACCTTGATAGAAAGGAGAGCGACAGAAAGCCGCCAAGGCTTTCAAGCTTTAACACCCCTCCTTACCCAGTGAACGGCTTAGATGGGAAAAGATCTGGCACACTTCCTGTTCCCAAGTGTTTTACCTTTATCGAACTTACCAAGTAGGCGCGTTGCCCCAGTCATCATCAGCATCAGGAGCATCAGCAGCAGCAGCGGTGCCGTTGCTCTCCTTTGTGACTTTCATCTCAGCAAAGCTATCGGCAAAAGGATCGGCAAAAGGATCCTCCACTGTCTTTGTGGGGACATTCTCCTTCTTCTCATCCTCTTTCTTTTCCTCCGGCGGGTCTGCTATGGTGACCGCGGCGGCTTGTATCCCTTTCTTAGCTGGGACAATGATGAAGGACACGTGGGAGCCGGGATTGAGGCCACCGTGTTCGTCAGGTGTCACAATTTCGTCCATGTGGAAGAAGTATCTATGGAAGCATTAGCTGTGGCAATGATGTTTGTGGCTCAGCCAATTGAACTGACTTCTTGGGAGCCCCGTAGGAAGGTGGATCACGAGGTTCGATGAACCCGTAGCCATTTGTTGGCTTCTGTTCTGTAGGATCGAAGTATTGCTGGCAAGGGTAAGCAGTGTACATCAAGTACCGAGCATACAAGAGCTCTACCTTCACCTTGCCATAGTGAACCTTAGCAGTCACCCTTGCAACCCGCTCCGGATCCTCCTCTCTCAGATCCTTCGCCGTAGGACCCTTATCCGTCTCCTCTAGCACAAAAGAAACACACATCCCCTTCAACGGCGTAATGTTCTTACATGCCTTGTCAAAAAACCGGGCATTATCTCCTCCCTTCTTGGGAATGACGAAGCCATAGCCCTTCTCTGTATTGAAATCCCTAATAGTGCCGAAGGTGCGCCCTTCGTCCGAAGTGGGGAGGTCGGGGACGCTCTCTTCTTCGCGGATTTTCTTGGCGGCAGCGCCCTTCTCGGTGGCTTCGACAATGAAGGAGACAGGTTGGCCAGCGTAGGGTACGATAAGTCCGAATTCCTTCTTGTGCGCAAAGAGGTCATCTCCGCCGACACAGCGGCCCTGTGATCATTTAATGTTAGTAGAAGGCTTTAAAGATATTACGGCATCGAAAAGAGGGAGCGATAAGAGGAATCTTTCGTGACATTTTTTGGCCTTCTCCGATGTAGTAAGGGATTAAACGACGGTCTTAGCCGTCCATACTTACGATGAAGGCAAACCCCTTGTCCTCATTGTACTGCTTGACTTTGCCGAGCTCGCGTACTCCCTCGTCCTCTTCTTCTATTGCTCCTTCCTCTTTAACAGCCTTGGCGGAAGCACCCTTGGGGCCTTGTTCGAATACGAATGAGACGGGTTGACCAACAGCAAGATCCTTGCCTCCACAATCTTTCTTATGTACAAAGGCGCTGAAAGTGGCAAGGCATTAGGCATCACAACATGAACCGTTGCAGAAGGGACCTGACTCACTCATCGCCACCTGAGGCGCGTCCAACGAAGCCAAAGCCCTTCTCGGCGTTCCACCGCTATCAGGGATTGCGAGATCAGTGAAAGCCCATGAGTTTACGTTGGGGGTCCGGCAAAGAATTTCTTCGAGTGAAGTTCGTGGCGATTGCATACCTTGATGGTGCCCATCTGTTCTACCAATTAGCTGTCTTCACCCACAATCGGTGCACAATAAGCAACACACCTCACGCATTGCGCCCCCTCCTCCACAGCCTCCTCAACTTGTACTTGCACGGCTTTGCCGCCTTTGTCATCATGCTCGTAGACATACGACACCGTTGACCCTGCGACTAAGCCCAATCTACCCGGAGTTTCGCGGGCATGGCAGAACACGCTGTCTGTGTGAGCGTAGTAGCTGACAAGTAAGGTAAAGTGGTCTTACCTGGTACCATCTGTGCGGTCGATGAAGCCGAAGCCTTTCTCGCTCCATTTCTGGCAGTCTGTCAGCTTTGTAAACGGCGTACTAAGTGAACAGTGTTGTGCAGTGGCCAGGCAAATGCTATGTGTTGTTTTCGTCGCCAACTCAGCGGTATGGGTGAAGACTCACTTTCACGCGCCCATTTTCTCTCACACTCTGCATAGCCGCGCACTGAGGCTGATGTCTCCGAGTCTATCGCGTATATCCTTGTCGGAAGTAGAAAAGTTGCGATGATGATGGAGCAGTTGGAGTAGTAAGAGAAGTGAAGAGGGGGCAGAGATGAATTTAGGTAGACCACAAGTGGTGTTGTTTGTTGTTTCGATCAACACGACAATAGCAGAAAACAGCTTAATCTTGCCTTACGTAAAAGTTCTGGAAGAGTCCTGCAACCCAAGGGAAACCTAGAGGACGTAGCACAGAGTTTTCTGAGAGGTTTGACTGGTTTATTATGTTGAGGTGGGTTAGCCAAGTGTGAAAAGGATCTGAAGTTACACACTGGACAATGACTGAATCTAAGAGTGAATGCATGTACCCGAAGAAAACCCTCAACACCTAGTACGCAACATCTGCAAAATGTTTTCCATAGCCTACTCCCGCTGATTTTCACTCGCTTGCTTGCGTATCCACCCAGTTGACGTGTGAGTGCTTTCCACTCTTCCGAACGACAACGCAGCCCCAACATAGTGCTTGTTCGTTAGCCGAAAAGTCAGTCTTCCCGTAATTTCGTCCGTTGTCGATACTCCCATACCCTCAATTATTCACGCCAGGCCTTATCTGCAAGCTTATCTGCAAGCTTTCATGTTTCCCTCTTATCAACGAGGGATACTGTTGACAATGTTGAAGTGCATACTGTGCACTGACATTATGAGCAGAGCTCAGCTAGACAACACTGACAACGAAGTAACGGGCACTTCTGCGAATTCTGGCTCCACACGAGTGGCCCACAAAGCGGTAAATGAGGGCATATTGGTTTCGGGGGGGCGAACAGCTTCCTTCACTCCCTGTGGAATGCCTTGCACCAGGCGACTACACTGAGTAAAGCCCACGTGATAATTAATTTCAATGGGCTACTAGGTATATGTAGACCCTTGCAACCACAATACTCATGACCATTGAGAAATTCATTGTGCCTTCTGATCTGTTTTGTACCGAAGTTAAGGTGTAGACGGATCTAGATACGGCCTCCGCTGCCTAGCTAACGCCGTGCCCTGCCCGCTAATTTGAATGACTTCTCCGAGAAAAGTGAATGGCGATGGATGAACGTACAGCTGCTGTGGACTAAAAGATCAGGTAAGACGGGACTGTAGCGTTCGAGTAGACATGAGAAGTCCAGTCGGGCTGCATATAGTCGGTCGAGGCGGAGCATATTCCAGTATTCCAGAATTCTCTAGCAGCCTTAAAGGTTGTAATTGTGTAGCTGCTAGTAGGTGATTTTGCTGCCAAGGTGGTCTGAACGGTAATCTTATCGCTCGCTGAATTATATGATAGGTAGCGACGTTGATCGTAACCATCTCGCGAAAACTTCGAAAGGTGTACTCCAGCAACAAAAGCGTTCCTGGCTATAAGTGTCTTGTGATATTGCCCGGGAATCCAGGTAGAAGACTGGCTAGACTCTTCGGATTCGAGTCATTGATGTCACCGCAACCGCCCTTGCAGATCATTAATTCTGTTTCTCTGTAGATCAGCACCCGAAGTCCATGGACTCTACGGCATGCTTTCGGTCCCTGTAGAGATGAAGGCTCTTGAATCCATTGCTTTGGGGGAGTGTGATGCAGGACGAGAGGAATCTGCAGCGTCCTCTTTAGCATCGTTCATACCAGGCAGTATGCCTTCGACGACGGAGTGAGCACGAGCCTGGTTTGAAGGAACATGCGCCGTAGAGGGAGGAGGAACTGTTGTTTCTGGAACGATGTCTTTATTTCGCCTAAGGCTTGACCATTTCAGACCCATGACTGGGGAGATAGAAAGCTTCTCTGTCAGGTCTTACCCACGCTAGCCTTACGAGAAGAGCTTCTTGAGTCTCGCGACGGATGCGGAGTGTTTTCTATTCGTAAGGTATGCGATTTCCCTACAGTGGCTGCCGTCGCCAATACCGGGATTGCATCATAAATCGCCAACCTTGGTCTTGGCCTTCCTCAGCTTGAGCGGACGTGGCCATTGAAGATGGAGAATATCATGCACAGAGGGATCAGGACCACGAGTCTGTGGCTATGGACTGCGGCCGAAAAACTCATATGTCTCATCCCACTTGTATTGCCAATTGGAGCTTATCAGAGTTGTCCTCGTCAAGATCTGCCATCTCATGCTCGTCAGAGTCGTCCTCCAAAATTTCAGGCTCCTCTAAAGCTCCGTTGGTATCAAGTCAACACCCTTTATGGTCTGATTTTCACGTTCATCATGTATGCGCTTCGTCCAGGACACCTTGAGGAGATTATTCTCATTCCTGCCGCCTTAATTTTTCCGCACCTGCAATGGCTTTCGTGTCGACCCAGGCTTCATTTCCGAACCACTAATTCTCCCATGCATAATGCGCTTCGCAAAATCAATTACCTCTGGAAGATCATCTTGTGTTTCATCGTTCTCAACGGGTATGTCGTTGGCAGCAAGTAAGTTCGGCGATCTCAAGGTTCCAGCCGCGGTTATTGTTGTCGACTTTGTCTGTGGTCTTCGGAGTGCTTTTGGCAGAGCATTTCTTTAATATCGCTAAGTGTCATAGGTTCACTGATGATATCATGAAGAAGGCGTAAAATCTCCTTGGTGAGAGCTGGGGAATGACCGGAGAGAGGAGCGTCAGACTTGGGGTTAGCTGAAGAGGCAGGTGTAGAGATGGTGCCGGAGGAGAACGATGAGGCGTATGGAAGATTGATATGCTGTTGAACGGCAGGTAATTAGCACAGCGCCGTCTTTGAAGTGGATCTCAGCTTACTCTTGTCGGAGTCACACGAGGCTCCTTGCAATTCTTGAACCGCGATAATGTGCTAGCTCCTGCCTCAATCTGCGCAGATAGGTGGTCGTTAGCGTATCGTACTTGAGTGTTCCGTGCTGGGAGAAAAGTATACGTACTGACAGTGATTGAGCTAGCGCGCTTCCTGTTCCTGTCCATCAGAGTGCTTCACTAGCAGTGCCCGACAGATCATTGATTAGGTAGGATATTCATTGGAGCTTTTGGCTGACATTGAACGCAAGTCTTCCACTTCTAACCCTAGCCCTCATTACGGATAAACTATCTGCCGCGTCCAGCATGAAGTTATCGCGTTTGCTGGTGAGGAAGAGCGTGTATCATCTTCCTGTATGCATCGAAAGCCTGGAAAGCTTGCCGCGAATCTTTTGACAGCGTCGAAATTACTTCTTCGAATCTACTTCCTACTTGAAGTCGCTTGCTACCACTAGCCCTGGTTCCACGCAGATACTCCGTCCCTCAACCCTACCTAATTCTATCGCGGAATACCCGTCTCTCGACTCCGATTGCCTTTCGACATCTACACGTTGCGGAACAAAAGACAAATTTGGCTAGACGACTGACGAGGCAATAAGAAAAAGGCACAATTGGAAGCTGGGCAAGAGACGGGCAAGAAGCTCTTAAAAGGCAGGGATGCACAGCGACGAGATAAGCCACACCCGTTGAGAAAGAAATGCAGCCTGAGAACTGCCTGGGACTACTTCCTGAGGACTCGGTCACAGGGGTCCAAAGAAGCTCTCTGTTCTGATAGCGCTGGTAGAGACACGTCCAGATCACGACGTGGTTCGGAGCGATATTGTCTCAATCGAGATCTGGGCTTGGAACCGGATTGCAGGCCTAGACCCTGTAATCGAGGCAAAATTGAACGCCTAAATACTTACCTACTGGGGTATATGTCCGCCTGTTATACATGAGAAATATCTTCCTTTTTCATAAGCCTTCTCTACTCGCTTAAGGAGTCCACTGACCAAATTTCTCAATTTCTCTTCGAACTTATCTATCCACGAAGGTGACAAACACACGCCTCCTATCTTCAACCATTACTCAGTCTATAGGCTACCCGTAGGCGCAAGCCCGGTTGTAGCGTGTTCAATTATAGGTGCGTTTTCATAGATACACCCAGCTAGAAGATCGTCAGCTATATCATCCACATCATCAGCTACGATTCCAACAAATCCAGCTTGGAAGAGGAGACTTACTCCTCCGGGTAGCTTCCTAAGTCCCATCCCAGATACGCCTCCATCGACTTCGTATGCTGTCTGCGATATTCCTCTCTTTCCTCCAAGAAATCCGTCCGAATCTTTTGAGCTTCTTCAACAGATAAGGGGTAGCCATCAACCATGCCGATAATTTTATCAAAAATCTCCATCGGCAGTCGCCTCAATCTGGGACTGTGTTGCCGAATTTCCCGAGCCCACCAGTCACGGCGCTGGCATGGTACCATTGCCGTGCTCATATTCCTTCTGTTGGGATCGAGTAAGTGGAGAGTCAAGATTCGGCAATACCCTGTTTTAGAAGCATCGGCGAGGCCGAACCTGTTGAGCCGGGTCTGAAAGGTGTTAGGGTACACGACAGTTCGCCCTTCCCTTAACACTACGTCGCCTATTCTTTGAATCACTGGGTCACCATCTTCGGCACCATAGATCTCTGGTGCATATGGCGGCGAAGATATGTAACCTCTGGCGAGACCGGCTTCTTCAGGATTGATGCGGCGACGAAACGACATAGTCGGTGGCGCGGAAAAGGAGATGTTATCTGTCGAATAAATGTAATGCGCAGTAGCCGCTATTCGTTCATTGTTCTGACCCTGGACATGCCACATTTCGGCCTCATAATTGGGTATCTCGGGCGTGAGGTTGATGTCTCGAAGCTGGAGTACCATTTGGACGCCAATATTCCAAAATTCTTTCTTCAGATCCACAAAGATGACGTCTTGGTATCGACCCTTCTGGTCGAGCCAGTCAAAAGCCCTTTGTGCCGGTGGAGTGAAAGGACCAGGTTCGCGCTGAATCATGGGTTCCCGTCCGAGCATCGCAAGATGTATGCGTTGATTTTGCCATCCCGGAGCTTTGAGATCGATCAGTGTAGAATTGAAAAGAGGGACGAGCGTATCTATCAGCCTTTCAACAGTATGATACATTGATCGATGAATGAAAGGGTGGACATTGTTGATATAGCTAGCAATACTGTGCGAAGCCCTGTACTTAGCTTCTGAGAAAGCGCTCTGCCTTGGAAGTGTCTCACCGTGAAGCGCCTGCGCCTGCTCCAGCATCATCAAATTGGACATCAAAGGGTAACCATTGGAATTCATTTGACCACGCGTGCTTGTTTGGATATTTTGGGCGCCCCTCTTGGATACAGTCATCATCTGAGGGTCGCTTCACTATTTCGCCCTCGCCGCACCTCGAAATGCAATCCTTTGGAATTACTTTATCGGCTCTCAAAGTCCTCGTTTTCTGAAATATGAACGGAAAGAGGAATGGGTCCACGATATCTGAAATTCTATCGTTGGAATCAGAGTAGGCTGCAGACTCCCTCCTCAGGGCAGCTGCGGCTCTCTGTAGATCATGCCTAAGACAGAGACCTGTGCAGTCATCTGATTTAAGCACGCCTCCATCCAAAGCCGGAATAATCCGACTGGGAATGAAGTTGTGAACATAGTACTTGACTTCTTCAACGCACTGAACCAGTCAGAAGACATTTCACCAGATTGTTCGTGTAACGTACCCAGTCGGCCATGGAACGTGTCACATCTCGTCCAGACATTGTCTTCGCACTCTTCCATTCGAAAGTGAAATCAGGGTCAAAGATTTTGCGGTCCCAGTCTGGCATATCGGTAAGTTCGTTAATCAAGCTTAGCATGGTAAGCTCCCGAACTGTGTAGCAAAAGGTGCTGCAAATACCATCAGCTTCTAAAACCTCATCCAGACAATGAGGACTCACGGGTTTTCTGATCCATCGAGGGCTGAAAGAAGCAGGGTATTCTCGTCCGGCTGGAACAGAGGCTGCCATAATCTGCTCTGCATCTCGGGCCATCTCAATGGCAGTCCAAATCCTGGGACTGTCCATCCTCGTTGCTTCCTCGACGCCATTATAGTGCGCTGAGGTATGTGGGCTCAAATGAACGCTGCGCAGTGTGTAGACATGGTACAAAGAGGATGACCGTGGGCAATGACGTAGTGACACTGGATGCGAACACCAATGTTTGCTATGTAGTGAGATGCATTTCTGGGATTGTTGGTGGTGTCAGATCTGTGAAACAACAACAACAACCCACGTCATTGTCCCGACAGCCATATGTCAGCCGTAACGAGCAGGAGCTGCGAGGTTTTAGTGGCTGCCCCCACGGCTGGGCTCAGAACAGTCAGCACTTATTTTTCGGGAAATACAGCGAGGGTAAGGCTGATGCGGCGCAGACTGGTAGTGGCACTTCGCTCGGTCAGATGGAAACAGTTGTTCTCTAACACGCAAATCAGTCGAGTTTTCCATCAGCTTCTCCATGGGTGAGTCATGCAAGTCGAGTCTTTGTCACAGTCAGATGTTGGTGGAATGGAGCCATATCAATTGGAAGGTAGGTGATTTCAAGAATCGCGACTAAGCTAGTTCGATTACCTAGGTTAGCTGAGGTAGGACTTACCTTTAAGGTAAGTGATCTTCGGCTCGGCTCACATGGTGAGAAAGCGCCTGGAATAGCAGACGGTGGGGGTACTGTGTAGAAGAAGGATGGATTGTAAGACCCCTGCTACTTAAGCTATTTTCTGACTAAGCAACCACAGCCAATCACCCCTTCATTCTACCTTCACAAAAATCCCCAACGTCGCGAGACCTCCAAAGCGATCAACCTGAAATTAATTCTGGTATCGACTCAGCTATCATATATTTGCAGAACCCTGGTGTTGGCTCAGATGATCTTCCATCCGTTGGCCTTCTGGCTTCGCTGAGTCAACCTAGCACACACTTGACCAATCGCAAATTCTTTGTCTGAGGCGTGGACACCCTCTCGCGGCCGAGGAGTGTTTCAAATTGGGATACCACCCTCCATTCCAGCCACCTAGTCCAGCCACCTCTAGGTCGAGAAGACACTCTCTGCACTAGGTGACGTGCAGCATCCTTCGCAAATGAGCTCGCACCTTGCTGTGCTGTAGTCTTGTTTGAGACATCCTTTCTATCACATTTACCAACGTATTTTATGAAGACTGTGCCTCTCATATGCGTATCTTGTGACGAAGCATGTAGGCTAGTGATGTTTACCTGGTTCTTCCATCATCAGCGTGCTTTGTTTCCTGAGTTGCTCCCTGTTTTGGCCCTCGCATGCAAAATTCCTACAATTCAAGAAAGTTCCTCTCTATGCTGGCACATCCTGAGGTTCGGAATATATCTCGTGTCTTTTGTTTTAAAACACGGAATGTTGCCAAGAATCTTACCATCTGCCGCTGCTACTCGCTGTCTCATGGGTCCCTTTTTTCAGCTGGTGATGATTGCAACAACTAGTCCATGAGGCGTCCCACTACGCCACGACGCGTACTGAAAGAGAAGAGGCTCGGTCCTAGATGCCTAACCCGAGAATACTTTGTCTGGGTACGTCACTGTTGAGGGGCTGACTGTATCAAATAACATTAATGTTGGTCAGGATGGCGATCGTGATCACAATGTCGGTTTATTTTGCTAATCTTGAGTTTCAAATACCTGCTTCACAGCCTCTCCTGCTTGCAATTGTCCCTAGTCGTATGACTTCGCCACGAGGCTAGAGAGTCTCGGTGTACCGTGAGTAAGATAGGTGAGATCCAACATAGCTCTACTGTATCTGTGAAATTATATAAAGACGAGGTCGTTTGAGAATGGCAAGACTCAATCGTTCAGAGTATAACTCAATCCCCTACCACCAAATTTCGACCTTGGCGTTCCTTTCTTTCCAATTAAATTTCTAGGTTCAAATGGGTCTCCCAGCTAGATTTATTATTCTTGCTGCTCCTTTTCTCAGCTCTTTCCTCTCCAACGTCGTCACTGCTTCTCCAGTCGATTATTTCGAAAATCTCGGAGTGATTGATGATACCCTTATCGCCAAAAGACAAGCCGTGGACCCTTCCAACATCGCTCCTGAAGATGAAACAGATGCAGAGATCGCTGCTGATGGCACCGGCCCACTTCGAAAGGGTATGGAAAACCAGCCTTTCCCCAATTGACTACAAAGGTTGTTAATAATTCGACAGCTGTCAGTGCTCGATCTGTCTACCTATCGGACCAGGCGACTGCAACTTGGTACCAAATCGACGTAGGACCTAGCGATGCGGCGGCCTCCTTCACAAGCTTTGTGGACACTACGACTACGCCAATCCCAGTGCCAAATGATCCTAAGCAAACGTCAGGCCCGAATCCGTGGAATGTAGACCACATATTTGAGCTTCAAGTAATTGGAGAAGCCTTCAAAGCCGATAGGCCGTAGGTCGCCAGCGCTCAGATTGACGAATACAAGCCTCTAATCCCGCTCATAGCACGGACAATCCTACTTCCATCGCCGCCGCAGATTGGACAGCAGTAACCAACGGCGTCTTTACAGACTCCCCGTAAGCTTGTTACTCTCTTTCGTCTTTCCTACAAACTAACTACCGTCGCAGCGCTTGTACAGCGATAGCGGAAGATGTAACAGTTCTTCAAAATCTTGAAGGCATCCCCAACGCCGTCAACGGCTTCAAGAAACAAGTCTTTACTGGCAATCTCACCGGCGTTGGCTTCCCCAGCACCGGCAATGGCGCCACCTATTATTCCTTCTTCGGCCCAGCTGTTCGAAAGTATCTTGAGGCAAACCAAGCCAATTTCTTCAGCACCAACGGAATCGTCGACAACCTAGGCGATACGCTCTCCAGCATCGGCAACAACAACGCAGCAATCAAAACATACTTCACCTCCTACGCATCCCTCCACTACCAAGGCGCTATCGACTACCTCTCAACCTGGTCCGGCAAGCCTTTTGCCCGCTCAACCGCCACTTCCACTTCCGCCCCTGCAACTGGTACCTCTTCAGCTGCCGGAGCTACTGTGACCTGCTTCCATGGAGCAGACCCTGATAACAGCTGTCCTGCCATCGCCGACAGTCCTGGCTACTGCGAATGCAACAACGATGGCACAACCTACGCTATCATGAACACCCAAAATCCTTGCGGCTGGACTACCCTTCCTCCTACCACCAGCTGGAACTGCAATAATACACCACCGCCTGCACCAACGACGACCACTCCGGCACTCGCTTGTACGCTGACGTAAGTAGCATCGATCCTTCTGCATTTGCATTTCCACCGCATTGATCATATACTAATCTGTCTTCTCTGTGATACAGTGACCAAGTTATTGGAGGAGGTCGCGATCCACTGATCACACATATTTGCAACTGCAATGATGGCAGCTCACCGAGCCCAACTGTTAGTGGTGATGAATATGCTTGTCCGGCCCAGGTTAGTATTGTCGCGAAGAAGAATAAGAGGAGTGAGTACAACGGGATCGAGCTTGGAGGGTTCCGATAAAGGAGGGGTGGTGAGGGTCAGGCGTTTGTCTGTGGGGGATAACTGGATGGCTGGGCTGTCGAGTAGGAGATCTCTATGACTGGTAGCGCGATGGAGTTTCTTGGTTGTTTATCTGGAGTTCGTGATCTGGCTGCACATTGAGCGAGCATATGGCGAGATCGCTGGATGCGTATACGAGGACATGCGAATGCATGATATTCTATGTAGGATGAATGAACATCTTCAGCGGTTAACGTGGCTTCTTTTCACTGTCATTTGGTGTGGTAATGTAACCTTCAGAGGAACGAGAGTCTCATTTTATCATATGGAAGTATCTGCTATGACCCTGACTTGGACCACCTCCTAGAAGGAAAGCGATATGCAAATTCCTCCTGCTTTAGAGCTATCTCAATGGTCGACCAACCCTCTGGCGCCCTCTTCAGACAGCTTACAGGCCTCGCCGTGGAGACCCAAAGCTACAGTACCGTGCGACACCTTCACATCGAGCCCCATTGCGGCATCATTGCCTTCGTCAATAGCACCTGCAAATCCATCCTAGATATTATATCTGGACAATTACAAGATATACACAGGGCGGTTTCGTCTCTTAAAGGTCGGCAAAAGCTGAGTCTCTTCGACCCTGGCACAGAGTGGAGAATGACGCGGCTGTACGATTGCTGGCGCTGCGATGGGAGGGGAAGTGTTAAGGGGTGTCTTTATGGCGCAGTGGAGATAGAGGAGGAGTATCAAGACGATACTGGCTGCATGGACATGTTGGACATCTACCTACCGAACGGACTAAGGGGAATAGTGGCGGTGGGGAGAAGTGGGCGAGCAGAAAATAGATGAGATGTAATATCAACGCGAATGAACGTGGACCCATGGCCGCACTCGATCTCGAAACAATGAGATATATAGAAATCCAGGTCGTTCATCTCGAGCACCCATATGATACACTGCAATACTTAAAACGTCCCTGGGATATGGTTCTAGCTGTAGGATAGGCCATCCTCAACCAGTGTATGAAAGTCATGATTTGTAGCAGTGATGTATACTAAGCCTCAGTACCTCAGGATGATAAGGCAAAGCACAAATAGAGGTATAAAGCAATTGATCCGTTTAAGAAGAGACATAGCTCAGGGTTGATTCTCGATAACAGCAAGAGACACTGTAAATGGCATAGGCTCAGGTTGAAGAAAAAGACAACGGCTTCGCTGCTTTATCGGGAGCTGCAGCTGAATACAGCTCACGGGCAATCTTATAGAGGAATGAGCACATGTTTCCGGAATATGGATGGCATGATTCCCTAGCACATGTCCGATATCCAGGCTTACCGCGGGTATGTTGTGTTGGAAGCAACGTCCTTCGGCACTAACGAATTTGCGGTGCATGATGGAGAGCCGTGAGTCGGCACGTAAATCGTATATTCAGCAAAAGCTGTTGTCGATCAGCGTCGAAAGAGCACATTGCATTCTGGTCTGAAGTCGTCATTTATGACCCTTGCGCTCGCAGGTTAAACATTCACAAGCAAGGGCGAGAAAAAGAGAAGGCTTTGGACCCCGTCAACATGAGATTTTGCGGGGTATTGAGCACACAAATATGGCTTCCATGACGATGCTTCGGTACGGTGACGTTTGATCACAGCAAAAAATGGGATAGCTTGACCCCGATTGGCGTGAAATGCATTGCCAACAAGGTGTAAAAGGCATTGGCAGCATCTGGCGGCATTATGTGCTCGCGATTGCTGGTAATGCTTCATACCTCGTATATCTTTTACTCATTACTTTGTCTCTCTTGACTTTACTGGCCGTGGAGCCCGGGGAAGGCACTCCTCCTCGTTATGGTCCCTGCCCTGACTGCGAACGTCTCTGGAACCGCCGTAGTCTTTGTAGTGATGTTTATACCATGTTTCACGATGCTGCTGAGCTGGTCAATCGTATCGCTATCGGATGGTAGGGGATCGATAGAAGAGGGCAAGCTGATGACTTCGCTACAAGCACTCCTGTACACCCGTTATTAGTCACGTCCATGAACAGAGGTATACGGAGGGGACTCACGAGAGGCGGTATTAACGCCAGCAGTGCAGCGCTGCTAAAGTAAGAGGCTCTTTTGGAGAATGACAGCTACTCGATGTTCTCGGTGTGTCTAGTAGGACCTGTATCGTCCTCTTCAATGTCACAGCGCACCTTTCATTGTATTTTCAACGACTAGCAACGGAGGCATAGCCGCTTATAGGATTCTCCAGCCGTTTCCATTTCACTTGACGAATCTAGGCGTGATTGTGCTTCGTGCTGAGGCATTCATTGTCGAGATAGTCCTTTGCATGAACGTTATGGGTAGACCGGCTGTGCGATAATCCATATATATTAATAGTTCGCTGCTACCGATGAGCTGGAAGTAAGAAAGAACATTGGCAGTAGACAGCTGCTCGTCCAGCAGACTTAGACAGGGCATCGAGAAACTTAGAATACTGAGAAGTGATGCTGTAACCCTACTTTGCCGAGCTCTGTGGACCTTATCAGCAGTTCATCATCGCATTTAAGAGAAGATGATCTGTGCAGTTGGTGGTAGCAGACCGGACAAACTGTGCTCTTGACTTGCTGTTTGAGGTGGAATGCACTCATCTCGCTGCTGATTGGCCAATTATCTTCCATCTGATTAGTCATTCAGCCCTGTATCAACCATCTCCAAGGTGTCTCTCATTATTCCGTTGCTATTGTATCCCCTATTATCTACTATTATGCTGTCTGTTAGTATGCTCCTCGCATATGTATTGTATTTGTATACGCGTGGGAGGACTATCAATTTGAATTAAGCAACGATGCAATTGACGCCTGCCAGGAATTGGAGCTATGGCTATGATGACCCTTCAATACTTTGCACGCCTCTAAGCAGCCTTTACTTATCAACGAAATTAGCACGGTCACCGGAGTAAAAGATGCTGAATCGGTGCTTATGAACTCAAAGAAAACATACCTCCTCACTTGAGCGAGATATGAATGGAATTGACCTCCAGGGAGAATTCCAGTGTCACCCACATGCACTATGTCCGCTGCCATGTCCCTTCCTGCTAATACACTACTGGGCGAATCCTACTCTGATAAGTGGTACTTCTCCATCTAGGCGCCTTATGGCCACCTGGTTGGCATTAGCACACGGGTGACGTACATGAGGGTAGCAGCCACTTGGAGGAGATAAACCATACGCAGAACATCGATATCATAGCTCGAGTGCACCTTGGTAAATTGCGACCTTACTAAGTGAGTCAGTTCGCATACATCAGCATGGAGAGGAGTCCGATATTACCTTCAACACTGAGCTCTTCGATATGAATACCAGATCACGAGCTATCAATCGACACTTTTATCAACCAATGAAGCCCACATCATTACAAGACACCAAGGTCGCTTCGACAGGCATCTTCATTTGCCGTACTCCCATGGTGCAGCTTGATCCACGTGCATAACACCGGGCAGTGAGAGACCATGACACCTTGTAACGTGAAAGGCAGGGTAAATGTGGGGTATCATATCACTCTCATGGTGGCACAATGAAGGTACCAGCCCTCTGGATCCGGGAACGGTAACCCTATATCCAATATCCGAAAGGTAATCGTCCATGCGCGTTCCCATCGAGCGTAAGTCGTGTCATGCGCTTCTAGTCTATCGCTTTCTTTAATCTCCTGATCAGATCCCGTTTAAAGCCGTACCTGAATCACATGGAAAGTGTTTTATTGCACGTTCACTCTTCATGGTCTTCGCCACCTCCTCTTCGGCGGTACCTCTTGCCTGACATTCCAGGATTTTGTCGTGACTCTTACAACACTACAATGTCTAGATAACTCGAGTCCTACGTCTTGACTGCCATTAGAGTCGCGAAGACGCACGAAATAGACCCAAACCGGATCGCTTCTAAAAATTTTCAGTACAATTGTGGGAATGAACAAACCATCTGAGGGTTCGACCTGCGGTCAACTTGCGGTCAATCAGGAACAAGTAATCACCGCTTTATGCCGAGATGCTCACTACGACAGCCTGATATTCTATTTAAGATCGTGAGCATGGCTCTCGCCACCTGTCCCGACTTCATAATTGACCCTGCCTCTAGCAACTGGGAGCACCTTCCTTTTGATCAACAGCAACGCTACAGATTGCTTTGTAAATTCTTACTCAAACAGGGGAAAATCAGCGTCCAAAGTGAAAAGTATGCATTTCAAATCATTGGAACTACGAGGGACTTGGAAGCATACTTTGCAGAATACGCGATGACTGAAGACCTAGCGGACCTGTATCTCCAGGAGGAGAGACCTGCAGATTGTTTTAACCTACTCATAGAGCATGGCCATCTAGAGGGAGCTCTAGAAGTGTTTCTTGATCACCCTTCTCGCATCAATGTGCCAGAGAAGACAATTCTGAAGGTACTGGACTATGTATGGGCTGGTCACTACTTTGTTCAATCGACTACTCCAGTAAAGAGAAAATCCCCAGAGGTCTTTGCAACTTGGAAATCAGATGCCGTTAAAAGCAGGAACAGCGAATGGGAATTTGTCAGCAGCATACAATCACATCTATCGGAATATCGCCACCACGGTCCACTGCTTGCAGATATCGAGGACCCGACCATAAGGTATTTCAGAGGCCTTCTAGAGATGCTACACATCGACAATATCATCTCTCTTACCCACTTCGACAAGGTTCCCCTAGACATATTTGGGGAAATTGTCAAAATTATCGTGGAATGTCTTACGGGGGTTAGTGTACATGGCTGGAAAGCTATGCTACTTCTCGCAGGCCTTTGGCAGCAAAGCGGAACGAAAGACCAGTACAGCATACTGGCCTGGTCCGCACTTCACGAGCAAGCGAGGAACTCCTGGCGGTCCGATTATGGTTCACTGGTGAAAATCTGGATTGGGTCAAAGACGGCGACAGCTTTTCTGACTCTGCACGCCGTTGCAAAAGATCTTTGGCAAACAAAGTGGCCCACGCATTGCTTGACTCACCTCAGCCGAGGCGCTTGTTCCCAAATTGAGCGAGACCGATCTTGCCCTCATCATCATGGGAGCGAACCCATCAATAGGGCCGAATGTCGTCTCTTCATTAAAGACCTACTTCGTCTGAACAAGATCTTTTGTAATTTAGCGCCATTATATTACACCCATGCAATGCCAAAGAGTTTCCAGCAAGAGTATATGGGCATTAGACGTTACTGGCTGGAACGACTCTTGCGAGCCTTGACATACGTCTCCCCAATCGCTCAGGACGCCTCAACCATCCTGCATTTTCAGACACGATTGTTCCACGAAAAGCGTTCCGTGGTTACCTCCGCCTTAGAGGAGCTCCTCTATTTTCGTTTGAGAGAAGACCGGATGAACCAGACTAATTTGTCCTGCCTCTTGGAGCAAATGCAGTTTGCGCAGACGAACACTTGGAGCTTTCAAGTCCAACACTCTCGAGCTGTTTTAGGCAAATTTGCACCTTCTGGCCGTGAGGGTTCCGTAAAGAACATCATCAGCAAACTTCATCTCCTTCGGAAGAACGCGAGTGGCCTACAGCATCGTGATTTCCGAATAAACTTCAGGGCCTTCTTTTCAAGCTTCGACGATTTTCCGGTCAGTGAATTTTCCAACATGCACGCCGTCACGGCCGCCCTCGAATCATTGGCAGTATATCTGATATTGATGACATGCCCTATGGCCTACATAGTCCCGCGGTCCTGGGTGTCTCTCTACATGCCTTCATTAATCGGACACGTCGAACGTGCTGAGTGGCTCAACATCTCGGATGTGGAGATATTACGAGAGTGTCTTATTGATCTGGTCAGTGGCTTCACTCGCTTGCTCTGCCGTGTCAATCAGGGGTTTGAGGATAAAAGCTTTGCTTTCTCGTACGGAAGAAAGGCATATCCTAGGGAGATGTTGCAGCAGAGGAACGTAGAGCTTCTAGCGATAGCTCTTATCAATGCTGCAGACTACCAACCACAACCATCCGGATTTCTTCAGGCATGGAGATCCTTCCAAAAGGTTTGTCCAATACACTCTCTGATTGATCAATCGCAATTTTAACAGCCAGACTAGGTGCTTACATACCCGTCTGTCGATCTAAAGGAGTTACAGCATGAGACGATCGGTGAGTTGGGTCGAAAAGTAGCATTGTCATCGTTGAAATATGGGAACAAAGATAAGATCCAGCTGGTTACAAGGGAATATTCAAACGAGAACCACTTCAAATATCTTCTCCTAGAACCCGGAGTGGAGCACAGGAGTATGAGCGACATTAGACTCAGACTCCCACGTCGCGACTCGATGCATCTGAGCCCCCGAAGGCTTTCGTTGAACCCGCTAAACCACGAGCCTACAACCCCGTTCGGGAAAGAATTTTCTAGTACGACTGGAAATCAGGCAACCTACTACACAACAACAGAATTCCAGGCTCTGACCAAGATTCAGCAATGGTGGAAACGATATTTGCCAAAGCTGTTACAACACAAACGTTGCCTATCTTCACCTAAAGGCCGAGCTTTCAGATATTGCACCAAGTTTTGCGCGAAATACACGAGCGAACCCGCAATCCGCAATTTTCTCCTGTCAAAAGGTGTCGTAACGTTTTCAAAAGTCATTACCTTGCAAGATTTGCAGTTAAGACAACTCGAATACGTCCTCCGCCTCATCGAAGACGCGAATCTGTCCGATATTTCTTCTTACGAGGACATGAATGCATTGTTGGGAGACACTCGCCAGCTAGGAACAGTCTTGGAAGCTCAAATTATGAAAATGTCTACCAGAATACTTATTCAACATGTGGAGAGACAAGATTTGGAGGGATTACGGCAAGTCATGGAGGCAGTGGAGACTACATTGAACTCTGCCGAAAAAGGCCTATCTCGGTTAACCAGTAGTGCGAGCAAGCTCTCAGTCGGCCGAAGAAGGAGTTGGCCAGGCACCTGATTACGCAACGGATAAACAGGAGTATGGGCACACGAACTAACAATGTAGCTGCAATTTTTATCAAAAGTGTTGTTAAACTTGCCTGCGTTAGCGTCAGCAGCGGTGTGTTGAACATATTGTTCGAATGAAAGTGTTATGTCGTCTGAGCGAGTCAAAATGTGTTTAACGGCAGACTCCAACTTGCATGATATCAGGCAAGGGGAAAAAGGAGTTGCTCGTGTAGTGTCCAAATAACCAGAAAACCAATGCATAATGTTAGAACAAATTAGCCTGACTTTAACATAGCGTTCCTGTTGCCTGTAGCCAGTCCCGAATAAGCACAGTACGGTCGTCCTGTATTGCCAAGTGACATCTAATGCTATCCCTTTGGTTGTCAATAAGTCGGCCACTTCGGGCGCTAAGCCCTATAGGGCGTGTAGGCCATTATGGTTGTTTAGGTGGGTTATGGGGTAGGGGCCCCTAGGGCGCATGCCTATATCGCCCGCTCCGGGCGCAACCCCGGGGCCCCGAAGGCCCCTAAGCCAGCCTGTATCACGGCAAAAAGGCATAGTCTTGGCATCAATGCCCGCAGACCAATTACTTTTTTGATAGCTAGATGATCTGCAGACATACAATTAAGATACTAATCTAACATTGTCTAAATTTTGGTAATCTAGTTGTCTAATATAAAAAAGATATAATGTTTTGAATATGTAGATATTTGTGATTTTTGACTTTACTAGCTCAAAAATCGAGGATTAGTGTCGGGTAATGAAGCTTGGTATGGATTTATACCTGGATAGGTTTAGTGGCAGAATGGCCGACTTATTGACAACCAAAGGGATAGGATCCGGTAGTGGCCATGCACTGAAGCGTTGTGACGTAGTGCTCGATATCGAGAGTCGCTGCAATGATGACGCTGGACTATAATGAAATGGTAAGCGTATTGGATGTGACTTCGTCACAGAGTACTCATGGTATTTGGACTTTGAGAGGAACCATTCTTGACAACGGTGGGTCAGCTAACCAGTGCGTCACATTATCAGTTATGCTTCCATTTGATAATAGGGTCGGATAACGCAGCGCCCTTTCTCTCGATCTGCGAGATGCATAATGCAGGTCACTGTGCTGGTGCGGCGCATTGTACTTACAATGAGAAATTTTCTAGACGGGAGATGACAACGTGTTCAGCCGCGTTCAGCCAATAGGTGTTCCAGGATCTGACCGCTATCTATAGTACGGAGGAAACAAAGCATTTCCGTGGACTCCACCACCAATGCCACCCTACAGCCCCCTGGTGAGGCTTGGATCGACCGCATGCATACCAATGCTATGCCGAAGCGTCACAGGAGATTTATAGATAGCAAGATTTGCATGTCCTGCGGACCTTGGGCTGGCTCTATGCTCTGGCTTTGGAAAGCTAGACAGATTCAAAAGGCGGTGTTCTCCATGCTTCTATCAGCAGACATAGTACCTTGCCCAATGATATACATCTAAATAGATATATACACTATAAACCTTATACTCTTTTCAATGGGAATCAATGGAACAGAAGGTGTCACTTATGCAGCTGGGTGGGTAGAAGCGCCGTCTGGACGAGGCACCCTCAATATCATCTGGAGTTGCTTCTTTACCATCTTCGTTGCTTGCTGGACGGTCCTCAATCTCAATCTCCCTTCGCCAGAGGAGCTATCATGGCAGATCAAGTTGCGCAAAGCAAAATGGATGGCTTTTGCCGTAGTTGTCCCAGAAGTGCTCACAGCGTCAGCGTTTGCGCAGCGAGTCGCGGCTCGGGAATCTGTAAGAGTCATGACAGCTTTGGGCTATAAGTGGACCATGCAGCACGCCTTCTTCCTCAATATGGGAGGGATCTGGCTGGAACCCAGGGAGAGCAAGCCCTTCCCCATCAACGCTGCGCAATTAAGCTATTTGGTAGCGAATGGGCATATGCAAATCCCTTTAATTTCCAAGAAAGAGATCGAGGACAAAAGCAAAGCCGACAAGTTTGCGAAGATCTTCGCTTGTGGGCAGATACTCTGGCTGGTCTTGCAATGTGTCGGACGAGCAATTCAACATCTACCAATCACGACGTTGGAGATCGCAACTTTGGGTTTCGTCATACCTTCAGTGGCCACATACGCGTTTTGGTTCTGCAAGCCTGCCGATATCGAGGTGCCGACCTTCGTCCCTGTCGCTGAGAGTACGGTCGAGCTGCTAGAGCGTCTCAGCCCCATTAAATATGCCTGGCGCCAGACACCTTTGGATTTCGTCGATACTATCAACGCCCCAAGTTTCACCTCTGAAACTATTCTCAAAACTAAGCATTGGCCCAAGCGGAAAGTCTTTGTGGGACCGTCGACACGAATCCGCAACGATGTCTTCGCACAGAAGTATTCCAAGCTTGATCAGGGTTTTGTGTTAGCTATATGGGCTGGCTACGCTGGTGTCCATATATCGGCTTGGAACTTCGCTTTTCCGAGCGATGCAGAGTTGATCCTTTGGCGAGTTGCTTCACTTACGATGACCGGCTCCATGTTCATCTTATGGATCATGAGTAATCGAAAGTCATATTTGCTGGTAGCGTACTTATGGCGGAAGAAGCGAAAGGAAATGGAAAAGGTCAGCTCAGAGAGGGCGAAGGTGTCTACCTTTCATTGTATGCTGAGTGCAATCCCAGTCTTTACATATCTCGTTGCTCGGGTTTGTCTAATTTTCCAAGTCTTTCTCTGTCTCCGCAAAGAACCCTTGGGTGCTTTCAGCACTGTGAATTGGACGAATTTCTTGCCACATATCTAGCGAAGCATAATGTACGATAGACCATTCCCCATTGGCGTAGCACCAGGTCTCTCTAATTACTGTCAAGGCTTTGGAGCACGGCGAGCGCCACAGGTGCCCATTTCATGATCCCATTGTGTCCTATCTTACAATCAGTGTAATACCAGATTATGGGTATAACGGAACGTACCGCCATGCTTTACAATGACTTCCTGCACCGACTTCCGTTCGTTGTCCCATGAGTGAGTCCAACCTCCTTCGCCTAGATCGATGATCCGCCTTCTCACGGCGATAGCTTGTGCACTCAGGTCTCCATCCTCCAAAGCGTTTACTGCGAGATGGAAGAGTCGATCTGCTTGCGTCCATGGAATGACTGAGTCGTTAGTGGCATGGACAAATGTCATACGAAGTCTACTACTTTCTCGGACAACTTTGGCGATGCGATCCGCAGACTTCCACGTATCCGTTATCTGTTGAGTGAACCACGTTATCAACGTATTCGATTGGCGGAGAGGCGCGAGTAGATTGAGATAGCCACAAATAGAATAGTTCAGGTACACAGTGGCAGCATCAGTAAAAGTGGCGCATAGAACAATCCCTGCAAACTCGACTTTGGGCTCCTTGTCAATGAAATGATTAGCTGCTGCACAAGCTACCGCTGTACCAAGGCTTTGTGCAACAAGGACAATTCGATCAGCAGGGATGTTTGCAACCTCCATTACCCATCTAACAACATCGATGGCATCTTGCGTGAGTGCTCCTTCGGTAGGAGTGCCAGTTGAGCTACCGAAGCCGCGATAGTCGAAGGCGAGGACATAGACAGGATTCGGAGTACCTGAGGATATCATACGATAAGCATCAGTACGGCGCGTCTGCCCCACAGTCCCGCCGTTACCGTGGAAGTAAATTATCACTCGACTCCTTGGATCGTCTGCCAATAGACTCAACGCCACTCGGTCCCTGACATCTTCATATAGCTTGGCAAAGTCTTGAAGTATAATTGACTCGTGTCTTGCATAGACCTGCAGAGGCATAATAAGCCATGTATAAAGACGATGTCCGTCTTTAGTAGGTATGTAGAATGGTATTACTTGGTTCTTGAGAAACCCAAACCTTTCAGGTTTGTCAAGCTGCTGGCCCCACCAGATTGGCACCTTGTGAGCATAGAACAACTGTCGTTGTACCCAAGTACTGGTACAAAGCAAAACGCAAGCAGTCCACATCCCACCAGCACCAATCAGGCTCCACAAGACCTTCCGGATTATTGAGGCTGTATCCATAACGAAAGCAGGTGCTAGGTCCGAGGCTTCGAAAGGAATACTAGCTCCGTACGCGTGTACTTTTGGGCATCCGTTACATTGCAACTGGTCTCAACATCAAGCGACCGAGGCGCTTAGGGCATCCGATTGTCAATCTGTTGATCTCCAGGAAATCTTCAGTCACTGAACAAGATCATGCTATCAACCATCAGGTGATAAAGCAGATTCCGAAGAACATGAGACTGTAGACGAGGAAGAAAAATAATGGGCACTGGGCTTCGCCTTTTAAGAAGTTGCTGTGTATTAAATGTAGGACATATATGAAGGACAAGAATTGCCGCTTGGCGATTCCTGATCCTACTCACACAACAATCTATCCCACTACCCTCTTCGAAGACAAAACAATGATAACGCTTGCAGCAATGTATAACAACCAAACGCGGAAACACCATAGACGTTAAATCCTTAACTTCCCAATCATCCATCTGATCTGTGGTCCTTATTTCGACCCTGGTCATCAAGCTCTCCTTCTGACCGGTCTGAGCAAGAATTAGAAATCCACATAGCTTTCGTTGTATGTGGTCAAAGTAGTTCAATACTCGCGTCTATCTGTCGAAAACAATCCTCGGCGTCAGATTCCATCATCAGAGGTGGGGCCTGGTATACGAAAGTGATATCTCCATCCTGGAGCTCTGAGTCGTCAATGAAGTGTATGATCGATGTTCTTCGGGACACCTGCCCTTTTGCTGCGTCTTGCATGCATATAGACAGATGATAAGCCTGTTCGTAGTACAAAGCATGAATCAGACGGTTGCTAAGATCTGTGCTGCTGGATCATTTCATTATATCATGAGAGGACCATGAATCGCTTTCATAAGTCAAGTAGTGAGTATGGATTATGAGGGTCCTCACAAATAATGATGAGGCCTTGGCTAGTCTACATGATTTAGAGTACGTATATGCTTTTTATGCCCAGTGAGACCCGCCTCGAGTATTATGCTTACATGCAACCGCAAATGCTACGCTCGAGTTGAAGGACCTGGTTCTGCGATGCTGCCTTTTCCCCCCATCGTTACACATTAACGTTCGTCAATTTATCCATATTATCGTATTCTTCATGAACATCATGTGTTTTCCATGATTCGGGACACGTTAAAACATCATAAGAATGAAGCACCCAAGCGACACACACCAAAGTGACGATACAGGTTCCCCTTTACGGCGACTTGCAACCCCTTTGAAGACTGCGATTGAGGTTGTAGGAGCAGGCTCGGCCGTAGTGGGTGATGGTTCACTTGATGAAACACTAGCAATTATAGAGGGAGACAGAGAGGTCTGCAGGGATGTCGGAGACGGAGGTGGAGGTGGAGAAGATACCGACACAACTTGGGGTACAGACGAGCTTATTGGGCCTGGAGAGCTCGGAGATGGAGGTGGAGGTGGAGGTGGAGAAGATACCGATACAACTTGAGGTACAGACGAGATTGGTGGTGCCGGTGTGATTGGGGGCGGTGGTTGAGTTGCAGAAGTCGGGGGCAGGGAACTCACGGGCGGAGTAGGTGGCGTGGAGGGGCTTGGTGGTGCCTGGAGGACCGAAAGCAAGCTGGCAAGTTGTGGTGGCGATAGACTGTTATAGTTGAGGGTCGTCGGCGCAGGCGGGGCCAGCGGAATGCTCGGAGGCGAGGGTGGCTGACTGCTTGGAGGCGGGGGTGGTGGACTACTTGAAGGCGGGGGTGGTGGAGGTGGCGGACTGCTTGAAGGCGGAGGTGGCGGAGGTGGCGGACTGCTTGGAGCCTGAAACGGCACTGCGGGGATCGATGGCGAGGGTGAGTTTGCCGCAGTAAGGCATTTTGGAGAATTAGGATCAAAACACCCTGATGGGTGGGCTGTACTTGTCGTTGAGCTCACTAAATTCGGGATCAGGGTTGGTCCTTTCACTAAGGCGCTTATCTTTGTGCCTGGGTCGATGGAGGGTCCACCCGGAAAACAACTCGCTAGCTCAGGAAATTGTGCCACGTAATTTGGATCCTGGGCCAAAAAGCTGATGAAAAAGTTGGGCACATAGCCATACTCTGATACCGAGCTGTTAAACGCAAGGCTAGAGCTAGTTGTTATCGCGCGAGCCATCCTGCGTTTGGTGTTGATAAAATTCGAAACTGCAGGAGTAGGCAGTGTGAGAGTGGTATAGTCGGCAGGGGTGGACCCCAGAGGTAGGACAAGTGGAGTTGAAAGACTGATTTCCGCAGCCACGGTAGCACTTGTGGTCGCAGTTGCACTACTGTAGTACTGTTCGGCATTAGAATTGATTCCAGTAAATAGCACTGAATTCGGAACGCTGGGATTGAATGTTGAGGGATAGAAAGTTGACGTTGTAACGCAAGCGAGCTGGCCATTCGGCTCCGTGACGGCCGGCACAAGAATGATCTTGGCGGTACGGTAGAGGAAGAATGGATCAGGAGAGTTGCTATCAGATCTGTTAGCTTTGTCAGAATGCTACGGGAGATATGGAACATACATAGTCTGGGCATAGGTCACTGTCGCCGTTCCACCTAACCCTGAGGACACCGTAGTGGGTCCACCAGGGGCATTGTTAGTGTTCTGCTTAGGTTGCTCCGCGTTATTATACCTGATAAGTTCCGAATTGGTATAGGGTAAATAGGAGGTTTGGACGCTAGTAACAGCCGTATCAACATAACTTGAGATATGGGTAACAATTGAAGTGAGGATAGTGCTGTAGTATGTGGTCGAAGTTGAAATATCTTGAGAGATAGTTAGCGTTGAGATCAAAAGCCTCTACAGAATGCATACCTGTCCAGTAGTTGTAGTCAACGGTGTCTTGCACAACAAAACAGCACTGGGAGCTGCTAATTGACGCTGGCGTAGTTATTGGCGAAGGTTGAGACAAGGGAATACTAATAGGGAGCAATGTAGGAGCAGGTGAAATAGTGGGAGTTTGAGGTGACGGTACGGACACAGAGGATGAAGTAGTACTGGCTGAAGGCGGCAGACTTGCGATTTTTGGTGGGAAGGACGTGGATATTGCCGTGGTGCTAGGCTTCTCCGTAGGAGGAAGCGAGGGTGGGCCAATGGTATTTGAAGGCGAGTATGATGATTGAATGATAATAATTGAAAGCCCTGAATTATGAGGTGTGGCTATTGTTATTGAGGATTGAGTGGAGGATGTTGTGTTATTCACAAAAGTCTCCGTAGGTGGAGGGGGGAAAGTTGTGAGAGAAGTCTGAGAAACTATAGCGGTACCAGTGGACTTGGAAGGTGGAGGTAGAACGACCGTAGACGTAAACGAAACGAAGGGAGTTGTAATGATGATCGTAGTTATTACTGGCGAGGATAAGGTGATGGGTGGTGGAACCAGGATCATAGAAGTAGAAGTGGTGCTGATAACCTCATCGCTTCTGGTAACTAGCAATGTGACTGTGGTAACCAAAGGAATCGTGACCAGAGTTGTAGATGTAATTGACACCGTTGAGGAGCTAGGCTGCGGAGTGGAAATGCTCCTAGGAAAGGTCGAAACGAATGATGAACTCGTCAAGAAGACTGTCGTGGACATAGTGGATTTTGTGACATTGACTAAGCTGCTTGGAAATCCGTGAGAAGGTGTACTTTTGTATATAGTCGTGATGATCGTGGTTACATTGGAAGAGCCAATCGAGGTTCCGTGACTTGTTCTTATTGTACTTCTCACACTTCCATAGCTAGTACTGTTTATAGTAGATGTTAAACTAGAGCTCATAAATGTTCCATGACTTGGCGTTGCTATGACAAATGGACTTGAAGATGCATTATTATAGCTGGGCGAGCCTGTTGAGGGTGTGGCGTATGGACTATGAGTTCCATAACTTGGTCTACTTACGCCCACGACAGTTGATGTAGAATTATGCGTCGGTAAAGTCTTGCAAGGCGTGACATATGTACCAGAGGTTCCATAACTCGGTCTGGTCTTGCCCACGATCTTTGATGTAGAATTATGTCTTGGTGAAGTCTTATAAGGCGTGGTATATATGCCATGGGTTCCAGAACCTGGTCTGGGCCCGCCCAAGGTACTCGACGTAGAATTATGCCTCGGTGAACTCTTATAAGGCGTAACGTTTGTACCATAGGTCCCATGACTCGGTCTCGTCCCACTCATGAAAGTTGATGTTGTATTATAACCGGAAAAACTCCGATAGGGCGTTCCGTAGGTATTACAAGTCCCATAACTTGGTCTAGTCCCGCTCATTGAACCCACAGTTGTAGTATTGTACCCATACCAACTTTTTTTGCTGAAGGGACTCTTCAAGGGCGTATTATGGGTTTCGTATATTGTCTTTGTGGTATTCAACGGACTGACTAGGCTTGTTTGCTCGAAATGAGGACTGATTGTACCAGGTGAGATTGAGGTGGTCTTGTACGGCACGTAGACTGTCCCAATAGTAGCTATTGTTCTTACGGTGATATTCTTGCCATAAGGAACACCTAAGTCTCCTGTCAGCCTAGTCAATTGGTGGCAGGGCCGAAGTCCTTCGTGGTTGAGTTACCTTCACGGGACCAATGTGGCCCTGCACATATGGCTCTGAAAGCCAAGAAGGCCACACCCAAGATTCCAGGAATCCGCATTGCATCTCAGAGGCCATGCATGGAATTTCTGTCTGGGAGATGGCCCGATTTATTAATATTAATTGGGCTTCCATGAATACTCGTATGAGGTTCAGCCTCGACGATGAGCAATGCAGCTAGCCAACGCGCGATAAGATTGGGCGCACAATGCCTGACATCATTCGTTGGTCGCGCGGGCTGAAATAGACTATCGAATTTTCGCATATGGTTGCATTTCTGCTGCGCAGGATCGATCGAGTTTAAGGGTCTTTAAGGGTCGTAATTGGTGGTAGTTCCCGTATGCCACGCAAGTCCGGGCGTGTTTGAGCCTCCGAATTCCCAGTTGGGGACCACTCCCACGCCGACTCCACGACATGTAGGATTTACGAAGCACACGAAGCTGCGCATTAGCCCGATTGGCTGGCCGTGTTGCTCCCTGCGTTGACTATCTTTAGGATGTTTGGTGGGGTAGAGCATGCCCCGCGTTCATCCCGTCTAGTCGGCTCTGTCAGCTCGTCTATACTTGTTCATAATTGGGCCATAATTGTTTTGTGTGTTGCAACCCTTTCAAGTCTTGATAATAGACTCGTAAATTTGCGCACTTCTGGCCCACATACTTGACGCTATTTCGTGGCAAGCGAAAACGACCGCAGAATCTAGACCTTTTTATTATCACCCTGAATTTGAATTCTTCCCGAGGCTTCTCGCGATGCAACAAAAAGCTCGTTGAAGAGCGTTGGTACTAATATCCCTGCTGTCGGGTTTGAGGACAGTCATGTGGAGAAGTGGACTGAACAGACGCGCAAACCCAACATTGCCAGCGCCCATCTCCATACCACCAAGCCAAGAATTCGATGGTAATGACGGGCCTTGGTCCTCATTTCGAGTCTCAATTGGCACGCCTCCACAGACTGTGAAAGTCCTTATTTCTACGGCCGGCTCACAGACATGGGCTATCCTTCCAGAAGGATGTACACAAAGTGACCCAGCTAATTGCACCGTCTCACGAGGCGGAGCATTTGAGCCGGACAATTCAAGCACCTGGAATAACAACACCGCGACAGCAAATGCTTTGTTTCCTTTGCTTCTTGACAATTCAATACTTAACTATACAGCCGCTGGTCTATACGGCTTCGACAATGTGACCTTGGGTGGTCCAGGTGGCCCAAGCCTTCCTGGACAGGCTGTCGCTGGCATTGCCACAGACCAATTCTACTTAGGCCTGTTTGGTTTGAATCCACAAACGTCAATCCTACCTGATGCGACAACTCCTTTACCTGATTTCGTCTCTCGATTGAATCAAAGCGGCTCGATTCCATCTTTGGCGTGGAGCTATACCGCCGGCAATCAGTACCGACCAGGATCGTTCTATGGTAGCTTAATTTTGGGAGGGTACGACGCTTCGCGGTTTGAACCTAACAACATCACATTCAGCTTCAACGCCGCTGGCTCTGGGAACTTCACCGTAGATATTGGAGCCATCATTTTGACCACAGATGGCAATATCACGGTACTCACGGGACCTAACAATAGTATCCCAGCGTTGGTCGACTCGACCACACCATACATCTATTTTCCCCTGTATCTTTGCCAGCAATTCGAGAAGGCTTTCGGAATAGAGTGGGATGCCGACGTTCAAGCATACCTCGTCAACGATACCTTGCATCAGGCCTTGCAAAGTCAGAACACCTCCATAGTGTTTAACCTTGGTAATTCCTCCACTACCCCAGGGCAGGGTTTTAACATTTCGCTTCCATACTCTGCCTTTGATCTCATCGCTGAAGCTCCGCTGATCCCAAATGCTACTCGCTATTTCCCATTAATACGGTCTGCGAACGAAAGCCAATACATCTTGGGGCGTACATTTTTGCAAGAAGCGTAAGTCATCTACAAGAAGTGGCATTACCGTGGTGTCGTCCGAGCAGGAACTGAGCGAGCTCTGATCTTGACTTGTTGCAGGTATCTAATAGCCGATTACGAGCGAAACAATTTTTCAGTATCCCAATGTAGCTGGGACACTGGCACTCAATCGCACATCGTCTCCATCAATCGACCGGGTCTTAATGCACCTTCAGGTTCTCACAAATTATCAGCCGGTGCAATAGCCGGCATAGCCATCGGCTGTATAGCGATACTGATACTTTTGGTATCGCTCGGCGTCTGGGTAAAGGTCAAGAACCGTGGAAAGAGATCAGGGCAGTCAGCCAGCTTGGTGCCTGAGCTTGATACTCAAGAGAAGGATCCTTTTACACCGGATGACATAGACAAGTCAGACTTTCAGCAGTACAGACGTGCTGAGCTTGATACGGTGGAACATAAAGGGCACGAGATCGATGGTCAACCGCAGTCGCCAGCTGAGGTCGGTGGCGAAGAGCAGCGGTTCGAGCTTGCCGCAACCGAGAGGCACAGTCGCACACTGTCATCCCCAATCTCCGCAATGACCGCAGGGTCGGGAGCCCCAAGGCTGCATAAACGTGAATTATCAGATCCAGTCTCCATTACAACTGGGGGGTCAGATGCCAAGAGCCAGCAATCGGAGCCAATTTCTCCAGCAGGGGAGAGCCAAAACTCCCCAAGAAGCTCAAGGTCGCTTGCTACCAAGCTACATAAGCGGGACCTATCAGATCCAGTCTCTGTGGCGACAGCGAGATCAGACGCTATCCAGGAGCACGGGGGGGAGCAATCAGAACCAGTCTCTCCAACAAGTGTCAGCCCTGCATCTCCGAGGAGAACGAGGTCGCTCGCTACCGCGCTTCATAAGCGGGAGCTATCAGATCCTGTGTCTCTCGCAACTCAAACCTCGGAAGACGCCATGCAGAGCCCACAGCATGAGCAAGCAGACTCGATATCTCCAATAAGAGCCAGATCTGATGTGACGGGGTTGCACAAGCGGCAGCTGTCCGACCCGGTATCACTCCCTGATGAATGAGCGGATAAAGTATAGGATAGACTAGATATCAAGCGTGCTGTAGTGGTTGTCGTCAAGGCTTTATCATGGAGGGATCTGTCTGGGCATTTGCTGGAATACCAGGGTGGTGCGCTTGGCGGGTGACCGTTGTGGGTGCCATTCGCGTGGTGATAGTTCAGGGAGTCCTACCATATTCTATTACATGACATCACAGACTAAGTCTATGAAGTAATGCCTTTGCAATGAATGCATAGAAGATTGGGCCAACTTTCGATGCCGTTTTAGCGCTTACTGATGGAAAGCAGGGAACTGCCTCTGGTTTTGGACGTGCGTGGGACTTGTCGATCGGTCTCAAGCTATTCTTAAACAACCTGCTGTGTTGTCCCTGCATTAGTTTATTGGGTATACGGACTCTAGAGTAGTCAACCTTTTGGTGTTGCCCTAGCACGCGGGGGGCGCTGGGGACAAAAATAACCTGGCACCTCTTGAAAACCACAGTCCTTCAAACACAGCTGCAATGAGCGATTCTGATAGATAACTTTCGCTTGAAGAACTCCTTGACTTGGTGGTTGATAACAATTTCAATCTAAATAATAGTCTTATTTCTGTTGTGGTGGAGAATAAAATTGGTTGTAGTCTTAAGGGGTTACGGTCCTTCTGTTCGCCTGGTCTTTGCCAAGCCGGCTAGTTCTTGGCACAGTAACGGTGCTGCATAACGGAACCAATTCCGAGGGCGAGTAAACAGCAACGAGATGAAGAACAACAATGATCTCAAGAACACTTCATGTAAGATACCAAACTCATGACGATACGATGTATGATAATCTCCAAAGACCTTGCACGTCGAGCCGGACTGGGATTCATGTCTCGTCTGTGTCAGGCAGATCCACAGCTGCATCGTTGACTTAGAGTATTCACAACTGATTAATCAGAGTGCATTCACTTCTATATCAATGCCAGCCAGGATTCACAGCCCGAACGAAGTCTCTGAGCTTCTTGACACGGCAACCCTCTCCTCTGCCTCCCGTTCCCTAAGTACTATTTCCTGCGAATCCACCAAGACCATCGAAACCTGGCTGGACAACATTGAGAGAGCCGAAGTCACAGTGGTTGTGGAGGAAGCAGGGAAGGCAGGCTCAGAACTTGCGCAAAAGCCGGAGGCGAAGAATACGCGCAAACGCAAATACAGCTCCTCTCTCACAGAGGAGAATTTCTCGCGATCCTTTAACCGGAAGCCATCACAACACCCCCCGCAGCTTGCACTTGGCTACGCAATATCAATTGCTCAACCTACAATAAGCAATGCAATGGATGGTCTTCAAGTCTGTCACCGCTCTCCTAGTACCCATGGCTGTGTTGCTAATACATCTCAGGCGCCAATGACCCCCAAAACATCCTCCGCTTCTGATGTGCCCTCAACTCCTTCATCTAAAGCTAAGATATCTATGGATTCTGGATGGATTGGCAGGAGACTGGAGATGCACGGACTTTTGTATGATCCGAAAGCTATTAAAAAGTACCCAGAATTCCATGGTATGGTCTTAGACATTGTGAACGGAGAACGGTACTCGGAGATGAAACAGAGGTCAATCGAACGTGTCCAACACTATGGCTACCTCTGTGACGAGACAAATGAGGCTACGTTTCTGCATACCATTCTGCCCCTGATCCTCAAGGTGGATCGTACGGTAAGACTCGAACAGAATGAGCCCGCAGGAAACTCGCTGGAATTGGCTGGGGACGGAGATAGCGTCGTTCAAGATCCTCAGCCCGGTCGTGTGTATGGTAGCAGGGATTGGCGTGAAGACGGTATTTTCGCCGTAGTGGACCAAGATTTTCGCAGGGACTCCCTTCCCCACTGCTTTGCCGACGAGGACCTTGCTCGGATCATGAAGAAGGTTGACGGAATGACAACTCCCAGGCCGGATCGTTGTTACGGCTTAGCGGCGAATTGGATTCGTGGTCCCCAAGGTGTCCAATTAGATGCAGAGCTTCAGGCTTTACTTGAAACATGTCCGCATCTCTCCCACCCATTCTTTCTCATCGAAGGTAAAAGCAACAATGGATCGAAAATCGATGCTCAGAATCAAGCGCGCCGAGGTGGAGCAAGTCTTGTCAATGCGGCGCGCAAACTTCTCGAAAAAATTGGAGAACTTCCTGTGACCGCCAACGGAGTCGATGACCGTAATTTTGTCTTCTCGGCAACTATATATCCTGGTGGGATGGGCATCTGGGTTCATTGGGCAGAATGGGAAAACGGATCACCTTGGTTCCATATGAACCTTCTAAAGTCACTGTCTTTGGATGACCCAAAGCACATTTCCGACAGTCGCAGCATTCTGAACAACATCATGTGCTGGGGTTGTGACCTAGATAAGAGACGCCTTAAGGAACTCCACCAGAAAGTGTATGCATGGCAGATACAGGAGACTGCTAGATTGCAGGAGGAAAATCGTTTGAACAAAGCTGAGAAGGAGAGCCGAAAGAGACCGAGGCAACAATAGACATATAGTATAACGGGGACCCCGACCTCTCTTCGACACAACAGGACCTAGCTCCAAGTCTTCTCATTCTAACGGTAGCATGTCCTTGGGAGCAAAAGAGCTAGGATGGAATTTTCCATCCATTAAAGAAAACAGAATGATCGAGCATTAACTAGTATCAGATACCCATCATCACGACGACGTAACATGTGAAAGCTTCTAAGAGCTTACGCTACGGATGTCCAAGATCTCTTTCCTACTCAATGCTGCATGCGTCAATATGTCAACATTGGCATACCCGGCCTACGGTTCCCAAGACCTTTTGCCGTCGAGGCCGTCGGAGATATCGGATCACAGTGGAGCGGATGACATATCAAACAGAATATTGCTTATCAATGCTGCAAGAATATGTCGACGGGAACACACCGTCTCCTAACACCGGCTCCTAGTGCACCCTGTAGATTGTTGCTTAATAACAAATTTCGGCGGAGTCGAATAACGCGAACCCCGCTCTCACCAGATGTTGGAAGCTCACTCAGGCGTGCATTAGCCACCCACTCCGCTGTATCATGACGTCGGCATTTACAATACACGATAGTAGCTCAAGGACTTAATATAAATACTTCAAACGCCTATCGCAAAAATTTCCCTTCATTAAAAACGACCATGCAAAAAGCCATCGAGATCAAGGGCCCGCGAGACGCCCAATTCGTCACCAACCGTCGTATACCGCACCTTCGAGATGACTACATGCTCATCAAAAACTTCGCCGTGGCGCTCAACCCCACCGATTGGAAACAAATCGACTTCATGGCCGTTGCAGGTGCATTGTCAGGATGCGATTACGCAGGCGTAGTCGAAGAAGTCGGTGAAAAAGTAATAAAGCCGTTCAAGAAAGGCGACCGCGTTTGCGGCATGTGCCACGGACCCAATCCTCTGGAACTTGAGGATGGGGCTTTTGCAGAGTACATTGTTGCGAAGGGGGATATCCAAATGATCGTTCCGCCGCAGATGACGTTCGAGGAGGCCGCAACATTGGGGGCTGGGATTACAACAGTGGGCCAATCGCTGTATCAGTCATTGCAACTTCCCCTACCTACAGCGCCCGTAAAGGAGGCATTTCCCTTGCTTATCTACGGAGGCTCAACCGCTACCGGGACGCTTGCGATCCAATTCGCAAAACTGTGAGTATATCCCATCCAGTATCTCTCAATTGTTGTTTGGCCTCTGAACTCTAACACCTGGTCACCACCCCACACAGCTCGGGTCTAACCGTCATCACAACCTGCTCGCCCCACAACAACGCCCTCGTCACCCGTCTCGGCGCATCTGCCACATTCGATTACAAAGACCCAGACTGCGGCCAAAAAATCCGTGACTACACATCCAACACCCTTACCCACGCCCTCGATTGCATATCCGAAGGCCCCTCCGTCCAAATCTGCGCCGATGCCATCTCCACCAGTGACACCCAAAAAATCTACTCCTCCCTCCTCCCCATCTCCTCATTCCCCCGCCCAGACGTTTCAACAAAATCCACAGTTGCCTGGTCCGCTATTGGGGAAGAACTAAGTTTCCCAGGCCACACAATCCCTGCAAAAGAGGAGGATGCACTCTTCATGGATATGTTCATTCCGATCGCGGAGGGTTTGCTGAAGGAGGGAAAAATCAGGGTGCATCCTCCTAGTGTGCGGCCGGGCGGGTTGAGGGGCGTTTTGGAGGGGTTGCAGGATTTGAGGGAGGGGAAGGTCAGTGGTGAGAAGATTGTTTATAGGGTTAAGGATACGGAGTAGGTTTGGGAGGTTTAAAGCTGAGAAAGGGGGCTACGCGCGATGTTCACAGGTTATACCCATGTCTATCAATAGAGGCTAGGTGGCTGTGCACTACGTAGTTTCAGCATGGTATACTACCCTATATATTGGCAGGGCCGTTACCATTTCAGTCATTTGCACACATACTGGATTTTGCCCAAACGCTCTCCCCACAACTGCTCCTACTCTTCAACAACATCCACCAGCCATCATACTACATACCGCACCCACCCAACTAGAGCCTCACACCATGCACGATAACGAATAAGCATTGCAGGACAAAAAGAAGCCTGGTATGAGACGCCACGCTGTGCAGGTCACGGGGACGAAACATAGGTCTTGTCAGGCAAAGACTGTACGAGATAGTATGCATCACCCTCCCTCCTCTTCCCCTTCCTTCCCTTACTCCATCCCTAGTCTTTCCAATCAAGCTGACTCTCAGTACGGCAGTAATCACCCACGTTAAGCAACTATCAAAAAACCCAAGGAAGACTTAGAAGATGAGGATATGGACACATACAGGAATGGGACGATAGCACGCAAGCTATCCCTCATGCACACCATACATTTATCTCATCGATATACTTACACCTACATGACAAATCATATTTTCGGCCAAATACCCTTTTATTTCAGTATCGGTATCTACTCTCCTCCAACCGGGGACAATCTTACTCTCTAAATTGTAAGACTCGCATGGATGATTTTCCCTTCCCAATATACTCACTACTCCCATCAGCACTATTCCTCACTTCTTGGCTTTCTTGGGTGAAGCGTGGAGATTGCAGGGGAGGCGCACGTGCGTATCTGGTATATATTTATGTCTCGACTGGAAATCTTTCATGTAGGTTTTGATGTAAATATGTAAAGTATGCAATATAAATTCATTATCTCTACTCTTATCTTCTTACCTTGCTCTATGGGAGGTGGTATCCTCTTGAGTTTACACTTTTCCTCGTCTTTAGAGGCCGGTTGTATGAAGATCTCCTCTCTACTTCATCCCTTATAAAAGAGTACAATCTTGACTTAGTTCTCGTTCTTTCGTTCGAAGCGTGATGAAGGTGACTTTCAGGATCCCTCGATATTGCTAATGGTTTTTACAAGGAGAATATTTAATCAGTATATGGATGAGCCAAATGACCGCGGCAACGCCAGGTTTATATTTAGCATCAATTGACGATGTTAGACACCAAGAGGGACCAACATTTATATTTGCCCATCAATGTCCTGCTAGCAACGTGTCCAGAGAGCATAGCGTCCTAGGTATCGTAGCGTGCTAATCTACTTGAACACGCGTCCGCCATTCTAAAAGACATGACGCGAGATACGTTGGTGCAAACAGCTTTTAGGATGACTGAGCCATATCAATGGATTAGAAGCACGACCATACAATACTATAATTCAATTCTAATAACAAGTCATTTGATATTGATATCCGGGCTCAACGGTACTACTCTGAGAAGGATGAAGCACTCCACCTGTCCTGAACCCTTCACCACGCATGAAAGATCATCTAAAGAAGAAGGCGATCTCCCACGTTCATCGTGAAAAGGCTGTGGCTTTGAGCGAAGATCTCGAAGGCTGGACACCTTAAAGAAATTTGGGCAAGCCTTCAAATTTGGTCTAATCACAATTACTCTTCTATGAAACCTTCTATATCCTAGCAAGGCTGCCTTCGAGACTCTTCTTGTATCCAATCTCGAATGCTTGAACCCTACCCTAAGGGATAAAAGCCTTCCCTCACGCTCTATACTCATCTACTGCACATTTCTTATTGTCTCTGCTCAATTGTATATGCTCCTTGTAGCGCGACATGGGGAAGAAACTATATGTATACCCCACAGCTTCCTCATTTCCATTCCATCTCTCCAATATGCCAGATCAATTCCCCAGCAGCTGGCAGCAAATGGACCCAAGGAACCCAACAGTGCGCAGATAGAGCATCCAAGAAAGGGGAAAGTACCATCCGATCAGCGGTCGAACGCCTACAACGGGTGCCATAGGGTCAACACCAGATGACAACGTGATTCCGGATGTGACGACAGGTCCAAGCATGTACTCATACCTGAGCACCGCCCGACGAGATCAGAGACCTGCGCCCAGGGTAAGCGAGTCCTGTATAAAAATGATATTGAACTTGTCATTGAGTACGCTCCGATCTGACCGTCATCGCCTGGATCCGTACGGAGCAGTCGAATCTGTTTTTGGGGTCTTTCTGGATTTGCGGCACCTCCAATCACGATGCTTATAAGCGATTGCACGACTAGCGACCCGCGGTCCAGTCGAGGTTTTAACATGCCTATCGCATCGTGGTTTGACTATATACTTACGGTTCGGCGCCAAAGTTACTCTTCCTCAATACGCGACGCGGCTATATATATTTACTTCCTCCCATCTACCAGGGTTTTCACCAACTGCATAGCTCAACATGCTAATTATCATCATTTCACTGCTGGTATGGGCGGTCCTGTCATCCGCCGTTACGTACTGTCAACGCTCACTCGCTGTCCCCCCCTTCGCTAGCTGCGACCGCGCCCTCACCACGATCGGGAATTTCGTTAGGGCAGCCGGCAATGACGATCAAACTTTCGGACCCTCAGAGAGCGAGGCCAAAATAACCCTTCCTATGTCATTCGGCGATCCAATGCCCAGCGGGCAACGTGGCCATTGCACTATTATGCTTCTCTGGCGCCCCAGATCAAGGGTTCCTTCGCCGCCTCCGTCGCCTGATAATTTTGATCATTTTTTGGCGGTGGAAGTTCTGCGAGCGGCGGCCAGGATCAGGAATACTTGTGTGCAAGTCGGCAAGTTGGGCTTTGAGTGGATCGAACCACGTCAATGGGTGCAGGTGGTGTTTGCCACTACTTTCCCTCGCGAGAGCTATTCTAGTAACGCTACAGGCATTGACGGAGGACTGTCCATTGTAACCGCGAATGGGACGAATGGGACTGTTAGCTTATCCATGGTCAATAAAGGTAATCTGATTGAAGATGTTCTAGATCTAGGATTGATTTTGACTGGTGTTGCCACAGTTTCAGGATCGACTGCGACTGAGGTTGTGGCAGCATGAATAGATCAATGGGCACCGGTTTTATCAAAGAAAGAGCTTTTTGCTGAGCTGAATAATATCAATTTGGGGGAAGGCATCACACCCTACCAGCAGTTCTGGTCCGTCCAGTCCCAGCATCATACCTTCATCCACCCTCTCACTCGACTGAAGTGACTTGACAATTTCGACGCATTGACAGTTCAAGCCAACACAGAACTCGTGGATGTGAAATGTGGTCATGATCAGGGAATGCGTGATCCTACTAATGATGATAGTTAAGATGTGTATTGCTATCTGAGTGGGGCTGGGTAAATGAAGGTTTGGTTGTCGGCGAGGGTATATCCCATTTCCAGAGGAGAACGTTTGCTGGTCGTGCTTGCTAGCTTTGTTTCACCTTTTGCACTGTATGCCACTTCCAAAGAGAATGTATGGTGTGCTGTGCCGTCTCTATCTCTGATTTCCCGCAATGTGCTATCTCTCACTCCACGGCTCCATTGTGGTACATGTGGATTCTCGGCACGTAGTTTCTTTGACAAGCCATGGGCCTTTTCTGCTGCACGAATGGCTAACACTCCTCGCCGTACTGACCTCTTAGTGCACTTGATGCGACTTTGCTGTCTGGAGTCTACCCTCAAGCGCTCAACGAGTGGCTAACTTTCGTACCTACACATTCGGAATGCGGCTTTGAGCCTACCCTTGGGAATCCTAATCCCCAGCACGATTGAGTAATGAGAATGAGATACTGATGTGTTTCAATTATCTTAATTCGAGCTACCTATTATCTCATCATCACGTATATTGGTGGGCGAAAGCTCACGGGATTGGACTCCACCAGTAAGTAGGAGCATTCGTGGTTCATTTAAAGTTTACAGATGTGGCTGCTGAGTTATTGCGGTAACCATGAAAAGAAGGATAAGGTTAGCAAACAACTATCATAAAAATGCAAGAATCGGGCAGATTAAGTACATAACGAACAGTGTGCCAACTCGCTTCCTTACAATAGGGTTATCATCGCTCCCCGAAGGAGAACTCGAGGTTTTTGGAGGATGTTTGGGTGTCGAGGTCATTGTACTACCACTTGTTCCTCGGTCCCCGGATATTTTCAAACTGATGGGCGCCCCAGGATTCGTCATACCGGCACCTCCTGCGGAAATAGTGGTGCCTGTGACAGCAAATGTTGTCGGGTTGGGCGTGATAGTCCCCATAGTATCTGTAGCAAGCCAGGAATGCCCAGTTGTGCTCGCAAGGTCGGCTATGCTAGCAATACTCGTACCAATCTTCAGGATCCCAGATGCCTCGAGCTGAATCGGGGTTCCAGCGATTGTTACGCCTGGGCCTTCCGCAGAGATAGTGGTGCCAGCGATAGGGAATGCTATCCAGTTAGGTGTGAAGACTTGGCCTCCCACGCTATATGCGGCAACCTGCAAGTCGTTGTTGAGAATTGCAGTATTACTCATACTGATTAGGCTAGTGCCAATCTTCAGAATTCCAGAGCTTTCCAATTGAATAGCTGTCCCTGCGATTGTAACGCCTCTGCCACCCGCTGAGATAGTGGTCCCATCAATAGAAAATCCGGCTGCATGTGGTGTAAATACCTGACCTCTAAAAGTGAAGAGTAAGGGTAGGGCCCTGTCGGCTGTGCCTATGGTATCACCCAATTCGGAACGAGCTACAGTCGTTGCTGGTCTCCCTGGTTTTACAGTCTGGCTGATAAAGTCTGCTGAGGCACCATTTGCCGTTAAGGCTCGTGATATTCTTATGGTTGGACATGCTTCAGGGTTGAAACAGCCCGCACTGGTTACTGTAACTGCAGTCGACACGGTCAGATCTTTGCCAGGAATCGCCACGACTGGTCCAGCTGGCATGTCGCCAGGCGCGTCGGTTATAAGAGGAAGAAGGGCAGGCAAGAGTGTGTTCCCTACTATCGTTGGCGCTGAAGGAAAGAGTGTGTCCCCTATTATCGTTGGCGCTGAAGGAAAGAGTGTGTCCCCTATTATCGTTGGCGCTGAAGGAAAGAGTGTGTCCCCTATTATCGTTGTCCCTGGAGGCAAGAGCGTGTCCAAGAGGGTGTTCACTGCAGCAACGACAGCTGATGCATTGGGTACCGAATTTACTTCGTTCAAGGGACCCAAGGGAGGGCCGCCAGGAGAGCATGACGTTAACAGAGAAGCCTGTCCAATATAGTCGTCTTGCTGAAGCATCCAGTCTAACATAGATCTTGGCACATATCCAAGCTCCTCAAGTCTGTCACCTACCGAGGGCAGGTACGTGAAAGGCGTTGGAAAAGTTATTATTGTGTCGACATAGACTGGGATATTCGCAGCTGACTCTAGAGCATTATTGAATAACGGACTGGGTAAATGGGTAGCGGCTGTCGGCTGGGAAAGATAATACGATCCAAGGTAAGGATTGGAGTCGAAAGTTATACTTGATTGACATGCCAGGAGTTCAGATGTTGTAGTACACTGGATAACCCCGTTTGTACTGGTGACTGGTGGAACTTGAATGATTTTGACAGTTGAGTAGAATAAAAGATGGAGGTATACCTGATTCTGTAATAAGTAGCATTCTTAAATTCAAATGATGGGACGCATACATGGTCTTGTTCGGCTCGGTACGGGAGTCATTCAACCCTACCAGTTGTGTTGGTATAGACGGCACGTTGCAATCAATGGTCTGAGTGGGAGGAATTCTTCCAACCTGCGAGACATAGGTCGAGGTTGTATTGGTCAACGAATCTACTGTTTCGTAGTTGGTTATAATGGTATCGATATATCGCGTGACCGACGCAATAATGGTTGTAGCTCTGGTGAAAGTTGCGGTGAGCGTTCTGTAGTCTATAGTTTATTCAGTGTGGAGCTCTATTTCACGGTTTTGAACAGGCTTACCTGCCCAGAACCTGGCTTGTACCGTATCTTGAACCATGAAACAGCAAGCCTGATGATAAACGGCATATTCCTCCGTTCTGTTCATAGTATTATTGAGATTGATACTGGAAGTTTCTGATTGTGCTATTCAAAAAATTAGCATGAATGGCAGAAGAAGTGGGGTGGTTGACAATCGGTTACTCTTAGAAGCAGCGGCGCCCGTGTATGAGACTGCTCTTGCCGTTGTGGCTATACTCTGTGGCCTTATGGAGCCATTGAAGACCGCTAGATACTAGGTTAAAACGTCACTCGGGGCCGGAGACAGTCTCTTTACGGTACCTGGGTATGGAGGAGCCATCTGGGTCGAATCATGCGTGATGCCGGCCGCCAGAGACAAAGCCACGTCCTGGACTGGGAAAGGCGCTGAATTTCGTCTTAGTGTGTGCAAGATGGAAACCCAAGTATTTACAGAATTTAGTATTGACTGGCTTTAGATAAGCGCAGGGCGTCCTTGAGAAAATAAAGCATAAGCACAGAAGCCAAGTAATTAACATCATCGACCAGACAACGAGCTGGACGTAAATTATGGACGAAGACAGAGCGAAGGGCGTATAAGAAAAGCCCTAGAAAGATCGGTACTTGTTAGTCAAGTAATTCTGAAGGGAGAGGCAACCGGTGGGACAATTACGGACAGTGGTTGTGCAAATAATACATACGATGTCAGAGAGACCTTCAGCATTTACCACAATTTGTAGACGTGCCGTAACATCTCCTGATTACACCTTCTACCCGTGCTTTGTCGGCACTGATGATTCGTGTCATTACACGTACAGGAAAAGTGGGGGCCATTCCGAAATGCAGGGAACCATATTGACTGCCTGCACGTGCCACATCGACTATGCCTCTATATTTAGCCTCGTTGGTCAAGATGGAATACCAATTTGTGTTCTAATATGCGCCTACTGTTTCAAGATCAATCTACCAATCACGAAAATTCTATATAGCTGTTTCAGAGAAATAATGGTGTCCTTACATGGTCAGGTGGCGGAGCATCACCGCGCATATATTCCCTTCGCTGAAGTCTTCCACTGCCTGTGGCTGCATCCTCTCGTTCGCACATTGCCGGAGATACCTGAGAATAGGGTTAAATCCTTCAATGGCATATTTCTTCGACCCAGCCTTGAAACTAAGCGTCCCCAAGGCCAGACGCGCAGTCAAAGTAGGGGAGGATACTAAGAGACCAGCGCCGGTCGCAGTGTTCGCGAGGCAGGAATTTGATGGCAATGGTAGGCCATGGTCATCTTTCACGGTCCAAGTCGGGACCCCCCCACAATATGTCAAAGTCCTTATCTCAACTGCTAGCTACCAAACTATGGTCGTGGTACCTGAAGTCTGTACTCCATCGGATCCGCGGAATTACGCATCCTCAAGAAGAGGTGAATTTGTATCAAGCCTATCAAGCACATGGCGGGTTAATAACATTACCGCCAATGGAACTTTCACACTTGACCTAGAAGGTAATCTTGGTTACAGTGGCAACGGCGATTATGGCTTCGATACCGTAGGAATGAGCTGGCAAGGCAGTGGGGCCCCATCATTGGAACAACAAATTGTGGGTAAAATAGCGACCAAAGAGTTCTACCTCGGCACATTTGGCCTCGATCCCAAACCTACCGATTTCACAGATTTCAATGATCCGGTACCAAGCTATATAGGAATCGAGTGGGACGAAGAAGTTCAGGCTTACCTTGTCAATGACACCTTACACAGCGCGTTGCAGTCAGAGAACCTGACAGTGACATTCTCCTTGGGAGACCGTTCCAAAGGCCCAATTGTTGATATCTCGCTCCCATATCCAGCATTTGACCGCACAGCAAGCTACCCACTAGTAACCAACGGGTCTCGCTATTTCCCCCTTATGCGAGCGACCAATGAGAGCCAATATACTCTTTATCGAACGTTCTTGCAGGAGGCGTACGTAATCCATCATATCCGTTAAGAATCCCGCCCTCATCGATAACAGATATGTGATAGCAGATTATGAATGGGACAGCGATTTGGTCACCGAAAAGGCGGCCGAACGAACCAACGTTGCCATCACACATGGGCAGACTGCGGCGGCCGAACGAACCAACGTTGCCATCACACGCGGGCAGATCATTGGAATGAGTATTGGCAGTGTCACCAGCGCCATTCTGATGCTCCTTATTGCCGGGATTAAGCTCAAACGCTATATATATTCTCGTAAAGCTGTTCCCCGAGAGGTAGAGCTACACCTACTCGAATCGGGTCCTCCATTCGGGGCGTCCAGAGAACATGAGCTAGATGGCGAAGGGCACTACGGAATGGAGATTGACGGTGTACGGTTACCCGGCCATGAGATCGGTGGATATTACGGTGACGAACTTAGTGACAACGAGTGGATCTTCGAGTTATACGGAGATGACGTTCACAACTAGGTCTTAACAGGTCAAATCGGCTGTCCAAGGCAGACCTCAATTGTAATGTAAATGGAATTCACTCCTGAATTGCAATCTATCCAGCTTATTATGCTGGCATCTTATCTTGTCCAAAAGGGAGCTCTGCCTGTGAGCGGAACACAGATCTAGCCAAACATGATATGAGCTTTAGATGGGCACATGACCGACCGTCACGATAAGCCTAGAATTAGACTTATTCGGATAGGACTGGCGCGAAGATATGGAGGCGTGTTTATCATCGGTAAATCCCAGACAAGGAGGTCAACCCATATGTTGGCAAATCACCTGGTCTTCAGCAAGTGCTTCATGTGTCGGTTGGGATTGTTAGCAGTCTCGAGTAAATGAACGGAGCTTCTTCGTATTGCAGCGTAAGCTTTGCCAGGATTATGGTCCAGAAACATTAATTCACTTACCAATTTGCTTCTTATTTCCGAGACATGGTAAAGCGGTCAATTTGCTGAAAAGGGTAAGTGTATCCTGATAATTCGTTTTCGGTCTGTGTGTACAGAATCGTTCTAAATCTTATGACGTCGTTGTCAAGCATGGGCTACTATGGAAGTGAGGTCTCATGTCCCTGGATGGACAGCCGATCTATTTCATTAGTCCCATTGACAAGGTCACCGCATGTATGCAACAATCCTTACTGATGTCCGATTGAGTGTACAATGTAAGTCTTGGGGTACATCGTTGCTGTTGCTGTTGCTGTTCAAAAGGAAATGAAGGGGCGTGAGGGAGGGCGCAGGATCGCTCCGCCACACATTCCACTAGAAGGGTTCACGTATCAACTGTACACACCTATCAACTGTACAGCACTATAGGGCTGGATCTAAAGCTGGCGAAGCGGGCCTTGGAGGAATCTTAATCTTGGGGGGTCGTTCAAGGCCCGCTTTACCAGCTTTAGGTCCAGCCCTGTAGGGCTGTACAGCTGAAGGGTGTGTACAGTTCTAGCCTAATCAGGCTTAGCAGATGAACTCTTCACTCCTCAACCAAAACCATCATCAGGGCTTGTCTGTAGTCTATCAGAATCGGACAAGGCCGCTGTTACAGGACCTTGCGTTATGCCATGTCTGGAGATTTGATATTGCGGATTCATCTATGGGTTGTCATATATTCAGAATTCTGGCGTAAAGGCAATGTGAGGACATGAACAGCTAGACAAGTCTCCGCAAGGACCAAATAAGTCATTGTCACGGGAGCCATTCACTTCTGCTTCCATTGCGTAACACAATGGTTAGCTTATGACGGAATGTTATCGTGTAAGGATATCCTTGCAAGCTATGCCGTGCCCACATCACTCGGGACATCAACCCTTGCATCGAATACTTCACAAGCTAACCTACCGATGTATCAATAGTCAGCTATTTAAATCCTTGTGATGTCTGCAAAGCCTGCACCACGTTATAGATATTTTCGTCTCATTGTACCTTTTATTGCAAAGTGCGAATACAGGCTCTTCAAGGAATAAGATGGTTAAGCCATATCTACGAATATGACTCTTCCGAATTTTGCCCTCTCCTCAAACGGTGCCGAATCCATATCATTTGGCCTTGGACACTCTATATAAGACGAAGTTGCCATATAGAGCCAGCCAGGAGAGATTGCTGAGTGGAGGCTCTCTAAATGTCACAATACAGCTCCGCGGTACGTTGTTTATGTTTATGATGCTTTCTGAACTGGCTATTAGACTTTTGTATGAATAGGTGTGTTTCTCAATTGAGTATGCCCCTCCGAAAGTGGGGAAGTAAGGTCTATTCTTATCTTTCCTTCCCGGTATCGAATAGCCGTTGCACCTTCATTTGTTTGCGTCCTATTTGTAATATGCGGGGGTTTGCAGTGTTATTCGAGAATTATGTCCACAGAACGTCCTGTCACAAGTTCCGACGTCTGCCACGACCGCATGCATGCACTGCGTCCATCTTATATACTCGATCCGTCGACCATAAAGTGAGTTCTCTAGTCTTGGGAATTGCTATGGAACTTTCATGCATTCTGATAGAGCAAGCACGGTGAGTAGTAGCCTTCCTCTGAAAAGAGCTGGTGTGCTGAGATCTCTACTGCTACAAGGCACGCATTTTCTGGAGGCCAATATAAAAAGGTTGCAGGCCTTTTATCTGACATTTTTGAACTCTGCTGGCGTTTTCCTGGTTATATTAATCTAGGGATCAGGGCTGATGTCTTCCACTTGGGAGCATTGCTCCACGCGAAGCTTCTCCGCCAAGCACACGCCCGCACATCCTGGGAAGCACTCAATTTGGCCAAAGAATCGTTGAGCATTCGACGATATTTGTACGGCCCCCAAGATCAGAGGGTCGCGGCATCATACGGGAGCATCGCCATACTACTAATTGCGTGTGGAAGGTACGAAGAAGCGTTGGGATCCTTGGATCAGTGCATGGCCATCAGACAAATCGAAGCCCAAAAAGGGGCTGCCAACATCAGTTATACGTATCTCTATTACGGCTGGTGCTATGTGATGATGGACCAACACTTGGCCGCGAACCAAGCCCTGGCGAAATCATTAGCTATCATAACCAAGAAGTACGGCGAAGAGTCTGCCAGAAAAAAGCCACTGTATGTCTGGATACATACAGCGCAAGCCTTTGTATACCGGAAAATGGGAATCAAAGATCGTGCTATGCATGCCGACAGAAGAGCTTTTGGCGCAAGCGTAGCCATTTACGGGTTCCCGTCGTCAAGAACAGTCTTGCCCTGGTACAAGTCGACTTGGTGGCATTGGGAGAACGGCTCTTTGCAGTGGGCTCGTCAATCTACCTTGGAGCTGGTTCGCACCATGAGAAAGGAAAATATCTACGAAGGTCATCAAGCACGAGCGTTGAGACTGCTGTCGAAGATACAGGAGGATATGGGGCTGGTAGCTGAAAGCAAAGCCACAATGGCTTCGGCGCTTTACCTCTGTGATCTCGTTCAGGATGAGCAATGGAACCGTAAATTACGCATGTTCCAGACCCTCGATGGATCGCTCAGCTGGGTGAAAAGCGAAATGGATAGGATGTTTGATGAGCTAGTCTTCTTTTACGACAGGTGAAGATAGCCCTTGTCCTGCTGTCATGGAGGAGGGAATACGCGCAATGTCGACCCGGCCACGTGTTATCTTCGGGAACATGGTTGGACTCGAGGAGAAGCTCTTCGCGGATCATAATCTTTTTGGCTATCATCACAATCGTCCTCAGACGTGTCCCCGATGTCATGTGCTAGAAAGCTCAGCGTCCGCTCTCACAAACGATCGCGAATCAAAAACCGCGAATAGGAGCACGGTCGCATGCTCCGATCCGAGACTCAATTATTGTTGCCCATTTCCTCTCTTGACTAAAGACTACGCAGCCATGCACCTACGAGCCACTGAAAGGACGAATCTTAGCCAACAAATTCATGTATGTCAAGTAGCGGCCCCCTATGTTTCCCACCCGTGCATAATATAACTTACTTCTCTGGATTGCCCTACCAAAGCTCTTGAAAGACTCTTTCGGCCCCCAAAAGTTCCCCCGTGATTCCTTATGAGTATTCGCCACGCGCCAATTCATGATAGGCATCTCTATGCAACTCTAACGACCGATTATGACTGCGAGGGCCGGCCGCCGCAAGGTGGCTTTATTTGCGGGTGCGGGGTTAGCCTTGAAGGTTTGTGGATGTCTAGATCCTGGTCTCGGACCGTGGAAAGGCAGTCTCGAGTACGAAAGCGCTAGAGCAAATTGTGTGGTCGAATCCTTTGTTCCACTCCTGCTTGCAGAGTCTTGTCGTAACTCGGCATCCTTTACGTTGTGGCGGCTGTGAGAATCAGGACAAAGGAAAAATTTAGTGACTGATGATATCTTTCGCTTGCAAGCGTCGATGCTGTGAAGCAACAGGGGCTGAGCTGGTGTACACTTGTTATGCATGGTATCTATCTGGGCAGGGGGCCCATTCGATAAAGACATACCGCGTGGAAGGAACTGTCACGTTCTACCCTCCTTACTCGTGGCCTTCGTGACGAAGACCAACGAAAGGCGTAATTCGTTTGCAAAAGAGTCCCGACGTCGCAGCTGTTTGATAGACTCGGAGTGGTCCTGAAACGCTTCTCTCTACACACAGCACTTAGGCCTCTGTTATGAACAGTCCTTGCCCCAACAAGGTCAAGCTTCCCCCCTACTGAAGCTTGACATCGTCATTGTGATCTGCAGCCGAACCTTTTCACCCCTTGCTTACGTAGTAAAAGCCGAATTCGATGCCGACATTCCTGAGTTCTCAACGATAGTATTCACAGTGCTGAGGCGAGCTGTCGGAAATTGAGTAGCTTGTGGCCACGCTTCCCTGATGTAACCGAGCTGATCCAGCCCCGGTGCTGACCTCTGTTTCTCATTGGATGGCACAAGCCTGCGCTGCCTTTGTTACCATTTCCTCCACCTGCGTTTTCTACAAACTTCACCGCGTCAATCCTGTTGGGCAGCAGCCGGAATTAATTATGAGAGCGAAGGAGATGCAGCCGAAAGCGTTTGATGTCGATGAGAGGTTGGAACGTGGATGTGTGCCAATGGTTGTTAAGATGCCGGAGCTGGTTGCCATTGTGGAGAGAGGCATGTGCGGAGGAGAGATGGTGAGTCAGCCGTGGTAATAGACAAACCTAAAGGACTATTGACAACATCGATGATCGTTCCCTAGCCTCAAGCAAGTTGTCATTTTTGCTCAACAAGTCTTACGTTTGGTCCGACAAGCGTGGAGGCAATGAATGCGGTCACCTAATCTTTTCAAGGCATATGATCCGTCGACCTTGAAACTCAAATAGTGGGGTTGAGAGGTGCCTCTCTTCAGTGAACCTCGATTCAAGTTTCATGAATGACAATGTGTAGGATGAGAGAGAGAGAAAGGGAATTCAAAACAAGGTAGTAAGGTACAAATTATATATATATATATATATGCCAAACCGTGGTTTCTGGGCCGCGACTATATAAGAAGAAACTCATTCATATACAAAGAAATAAAAGGTCACACCCAGGAACAGAAGCCCTCATCACTCACCTCAGTAAGCAATAATCTCCATATCATCCGTGCTAACCGCCCAACTCAATTCATCCGCCGCTTTCACAACCCCAGGATCATTTGGAGTCACCCCGGCGACGCTCCCAGCATCAATATATGCCGTGAAGTCAGCCTGCACCTGGAAGAAATCAATGACAACCTGCGGCGCATTCTCATCCGTATATACATACGTCAGCTTCCCATTTGACCCTTGCTTAAGGTAATCAGGGTTGGCAAGAAGATCAGCCTTATTGGTAGTAGACGGCCACGCAGCATTCGCTTTAGCAAGGCAGTCCTGCTCCCCGGAAAGGGAAGCCTGGCCGTTAGTAAGGGGCTGATGGGACGTAGGGCCAAGTGTGCCATCCGACATGCCGAGTTGGAAGTCGACGTCGTACCAGGTGGAGCCGGGCATGGCTTCGAAGTTAATCTCGTAGCGGCCGCCTCTGATGCCGTTTGTTATGGCTGTGATGGCGCCGTTGAAGTCAGGCGAGGGGTTGATGGTTAGCTTTTGGCCGGCGTTGACTTTGAGGCCGGGAGAAGAGTCACAGGTGACCCCGGGCTGGGTGGGGAGGGTGCCCGAGGAGAGTTCGACTTTATAGCAGATTTGATGCTTGCCGGTGTTTTGAAAAGTGATGGAGGTGGCGGAAACGGACAGTGCTGTTGCCAGAACAGCTGTTGCGGTGGTGAGTCTTCGGAGTGCTGCCATCACTGTGAGTTGGGTTTTGGAGTTTTTTTTGGCTGTTGTTGTGGTAGTTTTAGTTCTTTATATGTGTCTCTAATGATAGGATACAGAGGCCACAAGGTATCTTTATACCCCAGTGGCAAGTATGCATCTCCAAATCGACAAACACAATGGAATTCTACTATAGCAGACATTGTCCGATACCATAGACTTTGTTTGAAGACAAAGGTACTTGAACTGTTGACAAAGAATGTGTGAAAATTTGTTGCCTGGGCTATGACGCCATGGTGACCGAGCCTTCTCTTTATTGAGTAACATGATTCACTGACACTAAGTGGTGCTAGAAGGGAAACAACAAGACCAGTATGGAGAAGCAGGATGAGACTGGACGAAGTCTGAGCTCCATCATCAGACCCCACCGTATCACGCCCACGTAACGAACACACACGACGCTGAACAATATTTGGAAGCTGCGGCTTTTTTGAACAACGACAATAATGGGAGACTCATCCTCAAAGAAGCTTTGTCTTAAGTAAGGAAAGAAATAATAAGAAACATCGGAGATGAGCACAACGCGCGGAGTTGTTGCTATTCTTTTCGAGTCCCCCAGCACCAGGATCAAGCACCATACACCTACATTCCGTGCCTCCCCGAATGAAAAGCATAATCAAAGATATTACTCGCTGATACTCTACCCACATTCACCATTGCCTTCTCGTAGAAACATGCTACGGAAGTCCCCTCCGCCCAGGCTACCGCCTCTTGCACCCATTCGTCCCCTTTCTCCCGTTTCACCTCTTGGAACGACATACCGAACATCGCCTGTGTCTCCCATAACACCCAGTCCACCTCTCTTCCGCCCCGTGCAATTCGGGCCACCTGAACCAACTCTAGTCCCAAGATCTCCTCAGCATGCTCAACCAGAGAGTCGTGTGCCAACCCCAGCCCCCGTACCAACTGAACCCGAAGCCGAGCACCTTCCTATCCCCTCTGTGCGACCTGAGCGCCCTCAAAGTCAAGCATCCCTCTCCTCTATCAACGCCCTACCTCAGCGTTCGGAGTGGTCTGATCCAGCTTTGGAAGCCCAGATTGTCAAAAGCGGCGATGAACGTAATGCTCGACGTGATTTGTATATTCTACTGGCATTAGTGTTCATGCTGGGCATGATATTCTTGATTGTGTGGTTGTCGGTCAGTCATGCAGGACAATAGGGTAGTGTGTTGGAAAGGGGGCGTGGATAACCCCAAAACTATGCGCTTTGCTTTTGGGAGATCATGGGACATGATTGTTGGCGTACTCCTGTACTAGCTTTGTATTGGCGCTTCCTGTGTTACATCTCAGGTAGCTCAACGTAACAATGTGACTGGCTTTGATGGATTGGTGCAAGTTTTGAAGGACCGCAGATTTGCATATTATCTCAATCAGCTTTCCAAGTGCTGTGACTGTGCTCTCAATGCGAGGACACCATGACACACCAGTGACTCTGCAGCTTGCTCATGGATATGTCAAGCCCGGAGGGTTTAGTGCTTCGAGCTTCAACTGAGGAAGAGGATCAACATGCGTATCGAAAGGCACAATGCAGAACCCACAGGATGGGTGGTTCCATATGACAGATTGAGATCTAAGATTTTTGAAGACTCTGTATGTCTGGTACAGTAAACCAATGAATAGCATAGGCTTTAGTACAGCTCTGACCTCAATCGTGATCTCATTGCCACGGTAACCCTTGCAATGGCAGTAGAGTCTTTAGTCTCGGACCAGATTCGTTTTACCGTGGCATTGAGCTCATTGCACAGCATCCCCCATCATTCAACAGCCGAGAAGTGCTAACAAAACCAGCTGTCCATGAACAGCCGAAGGCGACATCGTTGCTACAATTTATTTCATCGGCGTGATGTCGCCCTATCAGACCTTTTCGGAGCCTTGTAAAGGCCACCCTAGCTCATACGCGCAGCAGTGTTCCTCGCGTCTCGCCTTGCCCCCAATTCAGCATCAAGGAACTCAAGCGAGCTACGGAGCGCCGTGATGGGGAAGCTTTTTCGTTGAGCCCCTACCGATGGAGATGTGTCCTTGGAACACAAGAACACGACTCCCATTGTCCTCCAAAACTACCTCAGCGTCCTCGTCAACCGTCAAATCCAAAGTTCATACTAGTGTGGCTGCAGCACTGTTAGAGGACATGTCTACGCTTTCAGTCATGGCAACTGTCGCGTCCATCCTGGCAATCCGGGAAGATTTATATACGAGACCAAGGCTTTGGGCGCCTTTAAGAGCTTTCTGTTTTCAAGGAGACATCTCAGGTAGCTGGTGGTGGGGGTACGAATTCTAAGTTGCGGCCTCAACTTTTACTGCTCCAACAGTGCCACCGCGAAATCCTCTATACATCCGTATCTCAGCCATTGCAATACTCCATCCACCTTCCTATCGATCCGAGGCAGTCGCGTGGTCTACCTCGCATGCTTCAAAGACGTGGTCTGTTGTGGTGACAGCTGCTTGGGCACACCTGGCTACAGCATAAGAATCCTCCGGTGAGAGTTCAAGGCTACAGGATCTGCGCCGGCAGGCCAGGCTCAAGGGTCAGGCTTCATCAGTCTCTCAGATGCAAGACTGTGGTCTGTATCTTCAAGCTTGAGGTTCTTCAGACTTGTCTCAGCAACCCGAAGTTTCCTATGAGTACAAGGAACCGCTCTATCATTGGACCTCCGCTATCGTTAAGACACTTGCTGAACGAGTTTGCTAATTGAAATGCATGAGTGGTTGCTTGACGTCTATAATTCCTTGCCATCGATGGCTTCTTACGAGCATCTCCACCCAGGCGGGCAGTCTTGGCAGAGCAATCATGGCCGTGTCTGGAAAAGTTGACTTGACACGAATACGATGTGGCCATCGCCCTACTAATGATGCACAGCCTCAGGCCTAGAAGTAGACTGCTCATTCGATGCTACATTACACTATCACGGTAGCGGAGGCGTCAAGATCGAGCAGGAGCTGGGCATTGATGGATTGCTGGCCATTCTCAGCTTCCTTATCCTGTCATGACGCAATTGCACAGGGAGCTATTTATGGAGCCACCTTCGGGGGTTGTTTCCCCCCTGAGAGTCACTGATAAGAGATGAAGATACGAGATCATGTGAGAGTGCTGCAGCGCAGTCTCTGGGACTGACCCAGCGCAGAGGCAAAGTTCAAAACGGCCAGATGATCAGAGATGGCCCCACAACGTGTATGGGAATGTGCATTCGTGCATGCCATGCTTAATGCTTAATGCTTAATGCTCAATGACTTGCAGACTGCCACGTTTACTAAATTGATTTTCAACTCTGATTTAACTCTGATTTAAAACAGCTATACACTTTCGTGGAAATGTGGGGTATGCTTTCGGACGCCCAGCGGCCTCCCCGGCCAAAACCCGGGAGATGATGCTTGCAAAGGAAGGTTGTCAAGCTAACCCATCCCGCCGAACAACTCCAAACGGCCGTTTTCTATTTTCTTCTTGCCTAACCGTTCACAACATACTGGTGTATGACTTCACGAGCGAGACTTCCTGGTCTGGCTAAGCACAGCGCCCATGGTGGCGGCAGGCTTGGAGCGGGGCACCAGACCTGCTAGAAGGGGAATGATGGGTCTTCGGGTACAGCCGTCATTGACCTGAACAAGATCTTACCTTACCTTATCAACACTTCGTCTACCGCCGGTAAATGACCCTTGATGATCCTCATTTGCTCAACGCACATATTCGGGTGCTATCACTTCACTACTTCTGCGTCTACGTATGCGATCGCCAATACGATGAGCCAATGATCCGCATGCGGAAAGGGGTATCAACAATTATGAACCTGTTGATATGGCATCCCTGGTCCAATACATCTTCTCGTCTGTTTGCCTACCGTCAAAAGAGGAAGGCCCTGCACCTCCACGCAGCCAGAGGACAGCAAAGACATCAACTACCGATTGATTAATATAATATACATGTCATCCTTCTTTACGTTCCTTATATAAGTAATTGTATCGCCCGCCCTTTCCCATTGCACGATACCGTCTTTCATTCCTCTCCAATCATTTTCATCATAATCATGCAGCTCTTGGGCGTGTTGCTTTTCTTAGCTGCAGCGCTTCGTGCGGCTGCAGCTCCCACCTCTTCACATGTCTTGCATGAGAAACGTCAATTTGCTCCTCTTCATTGGGAGAAGCGTGATCGAGTTGATCCTTCTGTTGTGTTGCCAGTACGCATTGGCTTGACTCAGAGAAATCTAGACTTGGGCCCGGGTCTGCTCAATGAGGTGTAAGAATATCCCGCGTCATCAGACCTTTACAGCGAATATCATATTTTGACCTCACTATTCGTACCTATTTCAGCATATATATAATCGAGGCTCTTTTTGAAAGGGCTAGATTCATCAACTCTACTTCCAAACAGCACATTGTTAACAAGAGCCTACGGGAATCATATCCTCAGAGAGTCTGACATGCGAACAATAACAAGAACTGACCAGTGATTAGGTCAAATCCAACATCAGAGCGCTATGGCAAGTACTACAGTCCAAAGCTGATCCATGCAATTTTCGCTCCACACAAAGACACCGTTGAGGCTGTCAAAGGATGGTTGCATAGCTCTGGCATCGCAGAGGACCGCATATCTCAATCCGTCAACAAGCAATGGCTGCAATTCGATGCCACGACTGGAGAAGTGGAATCGTTGATCAAGGCTGAATACTATCATTATGCGCATTATAGTACCGGCAAGACCAATATCGGGACCGATGAGTATGGGATGTCACTCCTTGCTGCTTTTCGGGTACTGATTCCTTTGTAGATATTCTCTTCCCGAACCAGTTCGGAAGCACGTGGATTACATTACCCCTGGTATCAAGCTCCTTACGCCTTCCCATTCCCGGAAAGACCCAGAATTGCAAAAGCGAATCTTCGGCGTAACAAGCAAAGGCAAAGCCATCGAAAAACCCCTCCTTAAGCCTCTCCCCAAACCAATCGAGTCACTCCTCGCCGATGTCTCCTCAATCTGTGACGAAGCAATCACCCCCGGCTGTATCAAAACCCTCTATAACATCACCATCCCCACTCTCGCCGCTCCCGGGAACCAGCTCGGCATCTTCGAAGACCTTGGCGACATCTACTCGCAAACCGACCTAAATGAATTCTTCCTTACCCTCGCCCCAAACATCCCGCAAGGAACCTCTCCCACCCTCGATTCCATTGACGGTGCCGTCGCCCCCACAGCAGTCACCTCTGCCGGGCCAGAGTCTGATCTTGACTTCCAAATCTCCTACCCAATCATCTATCCACAAAACTCTATCCTCTTCCAAACCGACGACCCTGTCTACGAAGCCAACTACACCTACGAAGGTTTCCTCAACAATTTCCTCGACGCTATCGACGGCTCCTACTGCACCTTCTCCGCTGACGGCGAAACCGGGAACTCCCCACTCGATCCCCCCTACCCGGACCCTGCCCCTGGCGGCTACAAAGGCTCACTCGAATGCGGCGTCTACAAGCCCACGAACGTCATTTCCATCTCCTACGGCGGCCAAGAAGCCGACCTCCCCGCCTCCTACCAGCAACGCCAATGCTCTGAATTCATGAAGCTAGGCATGCAAGGCATCTCCATCGTCGTCGCGTCCGGCGACTCCGGCGTCGCTGGCCCCGCAGGCGACGACAATCCAGATGGCTGTCTCGGCCCTGCCGGAACCATCTTTTCCCCCGACTTCCCAGCCACATGTCCCTACCTCACCACCGCGGGTGCGACATTCCTCCCCCCGGCGCTTCCGCTACCGCGGATGCAGAAACAGCAGTCACGCGCTTCCCCTCCGGCGGCGGATTTTCGAATATCTACGGCATCCCCTCTTACCAAGCCTCCGCTGTAGCGAACTACTTCGCCACAGCCGGTACACAATACCCATACTACTCTTCTACGAACAACAACTCCTTTGGCGCCAACGGCGGTATCTATAACATCAATGGTCGCGGATACCCTGACATTTCTGCTATTGGTGATAATGTACTTATTTACAATATGGGCCTCGCCACTCTCATTGGTGGTACATCCGCCGCGGCTCCAACCTTCGCTGCTATCCTTAATCGTATCAATGAGGAACGTATAGCTGCTGGCAAATCTACTATTGGCTTCGTCAATCCTACTTTGGTACGTCCCTTCTTCGCTCTCCTTTCTTCAAAGCCCTTCACCTCTCCCCTCAATACCCCCACTCACTGGTCCCTAATGCCCCAAAACCACTCGCTTCTCCAAATATTGCACTCCCTCACTGACTTTATACCATAGTACGCCAACCCAACAGCCCTCCATGACATAACGGTAGGCTCTAATCCGGGCTGTGGAACGAATGGGTTTACGGTGGCGAAGGGGTGGGATCCAGTTACAGGGTTGGGGACACCAGATTATCCAGCTCTGTTGAGTGTTTTTATGGGGCTGCCTTAATGAGTGGATTGAGCAGGGTGAAAGAGGAGAAAGGTGGAAAGGTAAAGATTTGCATTGGGATGGCTTATAATATTCTATATAATGGTTCGTAATAATCTAGATAATGGCTCTTATCTTAGAGCGGAAGGGTGTTGTTCCTTGAGTCTCCCAGCTCGGTGCACTTGTGACTTCTGAGTCCTTCAGGATCTGACTCGTAATTGAAGCATGGTGTATACCCCACTGTGTGCCTGTGTACACCATTGTGTATGCCTGTGTGCTCTGTTCATGCCAGTTGCCACCTTTTCCCTGCATGGATCGACACCGTTTTACAAGCCCCATCAGCGTCCCTGGAGCCTGGACCCGCAAGCTTATGTGTACGCTTGGGACGCACGATTGTGGGGAGTCCCAATCTTGCATACCCATCCTACACCCACTAGCTGTAGTATTGACTCCAAATACCAAGCAATCTCTTTTGCATATATGTGTGCCATGTTGCGCTCCCGCCCTTCGTTCGTATGCTGAGATTGTACCGGAGCTACTTCGTGACGCTCGTTGAGATTGTGTGCTGGTTACTTGGCCTCCTTCGCTTCCTACTGTCTCATGCTTTGACATGCCTCGGTAGGAGGATAGGAAGATGGCTAGCGGAGACCCTGGACCGATTATGGTGATGTTCGTGCAGAGTGTCGAAGGGGCATGGAAGCCTGGACCTAGTCACCGAATATCTCCTGCGGCAACATCAATATATCGTCACTCCCTATTACCCTTCGATATCTGCCTATTCCACTGCAGACATTCGATGGCTCGTGTGTGGAGCACTGAGCTCCACTGTCTTCCTACCGTCCCATCATTCTCTGCTGCGGTAGGCGGATGTGGGGAGGGCTGACTGAAGGTTCACAGGAGTGGGGTGGCGGTACCTGTAGAACGTCCATATGGCAGGCAGGCCAGCCAAAAATCAACTGACATCTTCTGTGGCATGTTCATTCCGTCATCGTTCCCCTTCGTCCTCGATATCTTCGGACTCTAGCGCAGACTTTCTCAAGAGTGATGCGTTAAGCAGCGAGCTCCCTGTCTCTTTCAGTTAGGTCATCATCCTGCCGCAAAAGGAGAAGGAAGGACGTCGGCTGAAGCTCATAAGAACCCTAGGTCTTATAGAAGGGCGGAGGAGAAGGCAGTCCAGGTCGCTGGCCGGGCGTGTACTGCAGGCGAGTCAACAGGAAGGCGCGATTTCGCTTAGTCATGTTGGCTTGAGTAGCGGGCTTACCAGTACGCGGACCCAGGATTCTCATCCTCTTGTGCCCGCTGGAGGCACTTCCCACGAACCATGTCTTATTTCCGTGAGTCCTGTCTGATATCACGGGAATAGACCATAAGAGATGCTAACCTAGCTCGGACTAGCAGTGTAATCAGAAACTGATTACGGTTAGCCTTCCTACAGCTTTTGGCGCCCTCCCAATCTGACAGACTCGAAATCTAGGCATCCTTCAACTGAAAAACAACTCGTTAAGCATCATGCAACCCAAGATTCATTCTGCAGTGGCTCCTTGCCTGGTAATCACAAAATGCCACGAGGACGTCCCCCTCTTCACCACACTAAAGAGGAAGCCCTTGCGGCGAGACGAGAGCAAGTCAGAAAGAACGTCCAGGCCTTCCGGCGAAAGAAGCAACAGCATACCGAGCCGGTTGATAGATGCACCGTGAAGAGCGGGATTTACACGTTTGTGCAAGAGAAAGTAAACGGGGCCAATGGTCATGACGGGGCAGAGAAAGCCTTTGAAGATCAGCCACAGCTAGGCAAAGAAGTCGTCCCACAAGCAAGCGAAGCCATACCATTGCCATACCGTCCTCGCAGTGTCTGCTCGCAGACCCAGTCATTGAAAAAGGGCCAATCAGATTACGAAACCAGCCTTTCGGTTCCCCTGCCGCTAGAAATTCATGCTGCAAACCTTTCCTTGACACAACTCGTCGCGGCAGCCACTATATCCTTTACACCCCGCCAACCTTCGGGGACCATTGGGCGACACTGGACGGAGACTCTATCTGTCATAGCGAATATCAACTCTACTCTTGACCTCACGCTTCAAGCCCTCTGCCTCCTACAGATTGGCGATGTGCACAGCCAAACATGGCTTCTACATCAGAGCATTTCACTCTACGATCGGGCATTGAAAGATTTACGGGCAACGCTTACGGATCCCCGGAATGGACCAAATGGCCTATATGGGTTTAGAGTGGAAATCTTCGCTACATCAATGGCATTGGCGTTTTACGAGTTGTTGTCGCAAACTTCTAGAAGCGAACCCAGCATAGGCTGGATGTCCCACATTGAGGGCGCTGTGGCCTACCTTGGCATGTTCCCAGATTTCGATGTTTTCGCTCTCTGCCACCAATTGTCATTTCACTTTCTGGAAACGATATGCATTTTCGATGCCCTGGGGGCGCGGAAGCCGAACTGTTTCTCCAACTCGAAGTGGTGGAGAAATAACGTTGATCGTCTCAGCGATCAGGGGTATGGCGCGCTGTTGAGGATGATTACTACGCTACCGAGTGTCCTGGAGAAGATCGATGAGGCCCAGGAGACGGTGGATGGCGAGGAGGAGGCTGGGTGGATAGGGTTGCTTGGGGTGTGCCAAAGACTTGAGACTGCATTCTTGGGCTGGTTTGAGCGCAATATGGAACAAAATCCGGCCCGACAAACCTGGACTGGGACTTTAAAGGGGACGTGCATGTTATTAGATCCAGATCATCTCGACCCGGACCCTGATGTCGAATTCCCGAGCTTGTACGTTGCACGCATCTACCTCCTCTACTGGACCTCCATGATCCTCCTCTATGAATCTCTTATTACCATCCACGAGAATCTTGGGCTCGATGCTGTCGTCGATCCTTTGTCAACGACCATTCCAGGTCCCACCTCATCTCTTCATTATGATACTGCTGCACGCGCCTTTGCGCTCAAAGTTCGATACTCTGTTCGCTACTGCCTGCGCCCTGGCCACGGGATTATTGGCAAAAGTATCATCATGCTGCCGCTATGGATCGCGAGGAAGAATCTCCGAAGCTGTGGCGAAGTTGAGGCGAAGTGGTGTGATGGAGTGATTGAGAGGTTGGGGATGAGAGGTATAAGCTTTGGATTGAAGGTGAAGAAGGAGTGTTAAGATGGAGGCAGGGTATTGGATCAGGATGACCGGATAGGCACCCAACGCGTCCAGTGACTGGTGAGGAGGCCAGCTTTGTTACAGCATTTCAACGGAAGGACACGCTTTGGTGTATCTAGTCATTCAGTCTGCGATCAATACAGATGTGTGAGATGAGAGGATACCATGACAGACAATAGCAGTTGAGGTGCTTGGGGCGCATTGCGGAAACAGAGGCTAGTCAGTGATTCATTCACGGCAAGGTCGAGTTGCACGTCAAGGCTTTATTAGTCAACTTCAAAAATCATCATAATTCACTCCTCGATACTGTGAGCAGCGTGAAGGGTTGGGAAGGAGGCCACCACCGTCTTCTTACTTTGGCAGGCTTGGTTTTGGTGGGCAGCCAATCCCAGACCTGGACGCGCATCTTGGCGCGCAAGCTGTGACAGTGTTTCACTTTTCGCATATTCACAACACTGAAGACGAAGCATTGTTACAATGACTCTCATTACTCTTCTGCCTCTTCCTGATGAGTTCCTGAATCTGATGATGCGTAAGGATTAACTATTGGCTATGCGCCTTTCTTGGATGATGGTGGATGAAGTATCAAACCCACATTGGCGCGTACTCAAACACACCACGTCCGAGTCCAAGGCAGTTCAGAGCCTTCCATGCGTCTTCCAAGGAGGCTCATCTGTGCCCGAGCCTGGACCTGAGGGTCTGATAAAACGTCATGAGCCCCCGCAAGCCTTCTTACCAATGAACATCCTCAGGTGGGAAGTGAAGCCGTGCGCGGGGCCCCACTGATCTGTAACATCTTCACTTCTAGAACTGGGTCAGCATATGCTGGACCTCTTTCCTTAATTCCGTCCGCATCCACAATACAGAATTGTTGGTACATTGTACTTCCCATCGCCTGGGACAACGCCCACTAACCATTACCAGGAACAAGCACAAAGAACACCATAATGAACATGAAGACCTGTACATGAATTCAAAGAGCTCGTCCAGCTTACACAACGGACTCAACACAGACAAGGACGCAGCAACTACGACTCTAACAAAGAAACTCGCCGGTAACGAGAAGATAGAATAACGAAGGACAATACATTTACAATAATACTAATCACTTTGTTTTCCTCACACCTGCCGGCAGGTCATCTCGACACAGCACGAGAATTCGATCAGAATCAGATCCCAACATCATTACCAAGTAATCAAAATCACAATCACGCTTCACCTCCATCATCCTGACATATCAGATTCGACTTCTCACCAATTAACACCACCAGACCCAACCAACGATGCGTCTCATCCCCCGCTCCCTCAGCGCCATCCTCCACCCCACACCCGCCCCCAATCTCGCCCGCGCGCTCGCAGCACCCGCCTGCCACGGCATCGGCTGCCTCTCCATCCCCGCCGCGGCCACAACCGACTGCTCCGGCGACGCCTGCGGCATCAAAGCCGGCAAAGCCCCCGCTCCCACTCCCACCGTCACCGTCACCCAATCCATCACCATCCACGTCAACGTCACTTTCTACTCCACCAGCTGGCTCACCGCCTATGACACCATCCTGTCTACCGTGCAGCATAACAATACCATCACCGTCACGCAGACGGAGACGCAGAATTTCACATCTAAGTTTACGGAGATGCATACCGCGACCGCGACGCAGTTGTTGGATACGAAGTCCAATTCTACGATTCCTGTGACGGCGCAGCCGCAGCAGAAGGGGGGACTGAATGCAGGTGATATCCTAGCCATCGTGCTGGGTGTGTTGTTGGTAGTGATGGCGGTGGGGGGTTCTTTATGTATAGGGGCTTGAGTAGGAAGAGGAGGGAGGAGAGGGTGTTAAGGAAACAGTTGCAGACTGAAGGGACGGAGTTGAAAACTGGTGATGGGAAAGATGGAGATGGGCTTGGGGGAAGTGAGATGCAGGAGTGGGCGGGACCGCTGAGGGGGTAGCTGAGGGAGGGAAAACTTGCTGTTGGTGACGGGACGTTATGAAATATGAGAATTTGCGATAGATGGATGAAAGAATGCATTTGAAGACTTTGTATGATGGATGATTTGGGCGGTTGGGAGTGTGAGGTATTGTATATAGCACCTATCTGCCTCTACCCACTCCAATGGCATAGCTACACTCAAAAGATATCCTATTAACCACCCCTTCCCCCAGTTCAGCCATCTAACCGGTGTTACTAACGAAACAACCTCGCTTGATCTCTATCCTCCATTCCTCCTTCATCCAATCGTGCATATCTACAATCTTAAACACTACTCCTCCACACCACCTCCTATACTATTTCCACCCTCGACCGCCCCTATCCTCTTCCCTCAACATCCATCCGCCCTCCCACCCCCATCTACCCCTCCACCACTCTCCCTTACCCTACGCAATCCAACATCTGCTTAGTCAATAGGCATGGATTCCTTTCCATCCAATAGGCATGGATTCCTTTCCATCCAATAGGCATGATTTCCTTTCCATCCATGCTTTTTGACTTAGCAAGGGGAATTATGGTGTTGTGGGCGTTGAGGGGAGATGGAACTTTACTGGTTCTGATAGCAATCGAGGTGGGCTGGGTCCCAATTCTGTCATTAAGGGTCTAAAGTATGATATGATGAGAGGGAGGTGGGGGGGGGTTTGAGGGGAAGGATGGGGGAGGGAGATAGGAAAGGGGGAAGGGGATTGGGTGGTAGAAGGGAGGGTTGGGGAGAGGGGGGAGGAGGAAGAAGGAAGGGGTGGGGGGGGGGGGGGGGTTAGTGGATTGGTTTGTGTGCGGTGGGAATTGAGGGTTGCAAAGGAGGTGGATATGTGGGGGGAGCTTAGGGGCCAGGAGTTTGTTGGGGATGCGTAGGCGATGCATTTCTCTTCTGTTAAGGATTATTTCGATGCTGGGTCTTGGATTTGCGTATTTGATGGGAGGGTACTTGGTGTTTGAAGCATCGTTTTGGTGGTTGGTTCTGGAAGTTAGTGGATTGGTTGGTGGGGGGAAGATGGGGTTGGGTTTGTCTGGAGAGAGAGAGAGAGAGAGAGAGAGAGAGAGAGAGATGTGTAAGCTATGGGGATGGTGGGTTTACTGGGGAGTAGCGACTAGAGTTGGTATGAGATGGGGAGGAGGTTGCTTAGTTACATGATTGTGAGAGATGTTAATATTGATGTGTGAAGAGAGTCATATTGTTCATATAATGCTTGTGGTCATGGGAGAGATTAGTATTGACGTGCGGAGATATTCACTTTGGATTCATGTATTGCGTGGGGTAGTGGGAATGCTGATACTTGTACATATGCTCCAATCTATCTATTGCAAATTCCACTCAGCGAAATCCAACCCCGAGCCTTTATTTTCGATCCTTTGGTGTCCGCTCCAACGTACCGATTGACAAACTTTGGCTGACGGGCGAGAATCGGAGGCTGCGTACATTATTCCATCATTGTGCGGCCTCCCATCGCTGTAAGGTTTCCCAATATGAATGCAAAGAAAAATAGCAGCACTAGCAGCAGCACTAGCAGCAAGCGATCTGAGTAGCGATCTAGATCTGAGTAGCGATCTAGGAAAACTAGCAAGTTCTTCTTCCACCCAGTCCTTCCCTCGCCTGCCCTCAATGCATTCGCTTCTTTTTCAGCTCTTGCTGCATTCTCGGCTTTGAGCTTGGCGTTTGCGGCTGATTTAGCGAAATGGGCCTTGCCTATGCTAAAGATTGTTTCTTCTAGAGCTCGAAGGCTCCGGATGACACCAAATTGAAAGCCTATTTCGGCTTTGAGCTTGTCGATTGTGGCTAGTTTAGCGGCCGTTTCAGCTCCTTCAGCTTCAAGTTTCTCGAGTGTGGTGATTTCAGTAACTATGTCAGCTAGAGCTTCAAGAGTGTCGATTAATTCCAAAGCTAGATCTCTTTCCCTATCATCGGCTTCGAGCTTGGAAATGTAGGGACCTAACCGATTTATTTCGTCTCTCGTAGAGTGTTTCCAAAGCAGAAGTGGCTCGTAGGAACCTAGCCGATTTATCTGTTTTATCATAGAGCGTTTCCAAGGCAGAAGTGGCTCGTAGGGATGGTCGCACTGAGGGCATTCGTGGCTAGGATTCTTGGACATGTCGATGTTCAGCTGGGTACTATCGCTGGTCGACATAGCAGGTCTGGGATTCTCGGACATGACGATGGTAGGTTCGGTATTATCACTGGTCGACATAGCTGGTCTAGGCTTGGTTTGTGTTAGGTGATCGTTGTGCTTTCTTGTATGTTGCTGTGGATGTGTGTTGGTGTGGATGTGTGCTGCTGTGGATGTGCGTTGCTGTGGATGTGCGTTGCTGTGGATGTGTGTTGCTGTGGATGATGTCCTCTGAAGGGATGGGCACGACTGCATATTTATATTAGCATCGACAAAGTATACGTAGTCTAGAAAGTCTTTCACTGAGGTACAATGCACGTCGCTTTGTCTGATGTTGAGATTTCGTTTGATACCACAATAGGTTTCTCTTCAAAAAAGCCACAATCAGTGTTGAACACCAAAGGGGTTAGGACAAAGAACGCTTTATCGAAGTGTGAAGCCATTGTGCAAACGATGTGATATCGAGTTTCCCTTGACACCACTTTTGGTCTCTCTTCGACAAAGCCACCATCGGAATATCGCAGACCATAAGACATAGAACAAAGGGCGCTTTATCGAAACGTGGAATTATTGTGTAAACGACAATACGCTCCTATCTATCGAAGAGGGGTTTGAAGTGTGCACCCCGTTCTAGTAGATTGCTTATTGCTGGTTGCCTCAAACAACAGTCTTTCACAATGAAACTTTAAAGGCCATTGTGTTGATACCATGACCATCTACACTGTGGAGTAGCTATTCCAGACGACTAATAGAATGTGTCATGCATTGTAATTCCGGTAGTAGTTGATCCAAGCCCAGGCCAGACAGGATTGCAGACTAGGGTAGCCGAAGCAGGTTCGCATCCCGACAACTTTAGTATATGTGCAAGCGGCGATTGATTTCTAAAGGGACATCCTGCGACATCAAGTCCTGGTCAGCGTTATGTTCCTTTGCATGTTATGCTTCCTAGCTCAAAATTGCTTCCCGAACATACTGATTTGGGATATCTCACCGGCTCCTTATAGTGTTCTCGTAATTAATGTCCTCATGTGCCTGTTCAACTTGAACGCAAGTCTCAGTGAGTGGATTTGGAAGGTACCGCGGCAACCACTCGTTCAAGCTGGCATGATCTTGGAACGGCAGAAAGAGCAGGGCTAGCGAAATTTGGCGAGAATATCCAGATTGCGAGACATTGGGTTTGAAAACTTGGCACATGCTAGTCGTATGGGACGGTGAATGACTTCGCTAGGCCGAATGCGAGATACGCCGTAGGATATGCTGCCGGCTTGACTCGTATTATCAATCTTAGGGAGTGGAACGTGAAGAACATGGCTGAATGATTCGAGGTACTGGACAGTGTTCGATTTTCGTGAAGTGTAGGACAAGATGGTCGTGTATGAACTTTGTGTTCGATGGGAGCGCTCTGGCTCGAGAGTTGCTTTGTCGAACTGCCACCATGCCGAGGGATCCTCAGTGAGATATATCAGAGGCAGTCAGCTCAGCTGAGCATGTTTGAAGGCGCCATAGTGTTTACGCTGATCGTGTTGTCGTTCAGTTACCTCAGTGGCAAAAGTTGTTATGGCTGTGCTCGGGCCGAGTGTTAATGACAGAAGCTTGTCCAGTACTGGGCGTGAAGAAATGTGACCTGAAACAGAAGTATGTGCTGCTAGCAAGAGGACCTGTACCAATAGTAGAAAGCGGGGGTTTTGTGTAGCCTGATCAGGTTCACTCCGTCTCGGCTAGCGCCTAACAATCGCCCATGACACTTCTCAGAGGTCATTCGGGGTACTGGGGAGGCCATCTCTTCCCTCATAAACATTCGCCCTGAAGCAGCAAGATTAGTCACAATATGGCTAAAAAGATCTACTCAACACCACCCGCGACGCCAGAGACATCAGGTTTGACGGAACATTCTGCCAATCTTAACGCCCCAGACCTGCAAATTGACCGGAAGATGCTCACCACATTTCACTATCTATACAACATTCCCCTCGCCCCTGTTGCGGAGCTGTCAACAAAGGATGTCTGTATCATCTGCAAAGGGGATACTGACATCCGTTTTCCGATGTGCGAAACAGCTCGGTCACGCGTGCGTCTAGCCCACTGCGGCCACATCCTCTGTCTTGGCTGTCTCTCCCGCTCAGCTTTCTCCTCCCGAGGAAATCAGTGCCCCCACTGCCAGGAAAAGCTTGTGCAAGATGGACAAGGAACTTATTGCGAAGATGATGATACAGTGAGACTGGTGCGGTTCGTGGAGTTCTTGAAGATTATTGGACCGGAACCCAGAAAAGAAGCGTTGAATGACATATTTGCATTCTCCCACGGCACGAGCAGTCTCGATTCGAGGAGAAGTGTCATCATTGGCGCTTATTGGGTGGCCGTGGTGGGTGATGTCGCTGGGAGAGGCGTGGATCGAGCCAAGCTCAAAACGAAGATCCGATATGCGATATTCGGAACAGTGGCCGTGCTATGTATCAGCCTTGCAGTTTGGGGAGTCCTGGTGCCATTCTTGAACGGCGATTACGTATTGGCTGTCTTTGAACTTTCAATGTACGGATTTGGGATATGGTTGAGCGTCGGTGCTCTGAAGGTATGGTGCTTTTTGGTCCAGATGTGCTAGCTCACGCGGCAATCCTGAGCAGAGCTAAGGTGCTTGTGTCGGGTGTGAGGTAGATAGCTTGTTGCTAAGCTGGCTATCTGATAGGATAATAAGCAGTTCGGAAAATGCCAATTATCAGAGATCTGGGACTCCTCTCAAAGCCATGTCTTTCCAAGCTATGAAGCGTACAGACGTAGGTCTTCCAAGAACGTCAGCAAGCGGATGACCATTCCTCAATGAGCCATGTGGAGTGGATGCTCTTTTGTCGACATTTCTAGACCTACCAGTCAATAAGAATACATCTTACTTCAAGATCACTTAAATTAGGACAACATGATCTCATATGACATTGACTAGCCTGACAGTAGCTCACCAGTATAATCTGTACTCCCGTGGTCTCCGCCTAAGGTATCTCATGAATAAGGATTTCATGCTGATAGCAGAAAGTAGGATTAGCTTGAAATTAAGCATACACATGGTGTTGAATGGTTGAGATATCCCAAATTAAAGAATGAGAGGTAGTAACAGAGATATGGTCAGATCTCGTCGATCGTAGAATCACTCTGAATTTGTGGAGATCGAGTTGCCGAATATAATATGGATAAGTCGCTCAGATTCATCAAGGTAATTCTCGTCCATTTAGGCTCCTGGTGCTGTCAACCGCGACGCTGCTTGCCGCGTTGAACGAACTTGGCACACTCAATTCTCCAATTTCCCGCCTGCCGCTAGATTTGTGGCACACTCAAACACATCCTCTGGCGCGTCTGTGGGCAGTCCATTCGATTTACCCTTTCTCTCTGGCCGAGACTGGCTACGTCTGAATAAATCCAAGTCTTTATAATGCTCTCATATGCCAAAGTATTTAGAGAGAACCCCATGTGTTTTCTTGTAGTTGGGATTTTGCTTGCGGTCCGTCAGTTCAGTACTGAACTAAGATTTCAGATGTCCCATGAGGAGCTGGCCAAATCCACTGTGGCACAACATGTACTTGGTTTGGCGAGGATTACTAAAGCTATCGAAAAGTACAACTTATCGTGTAGTCTACCACATTAATTGTTGGCTTCATGGCCGAAGGTAATACCTGTACAGTGCTTTTTGATCAGCTGCCACGCTTGAACTTGCCAACAGATTTTGAACGCAATCTGAGATATCGCTTCTGGGCTGCTGTGGGACTTCAACAAGTGCCAGTCTGCAGTACTAAGCATGGAACAAAAACTCCAAAACGAGATGCCTTCTTTAACAGGGGCGGTAAAGGATGAGATAATAATCTAGGATAGATACTACTTGTTGGCCCTCAAACTTTCAGAGAAAGAGTGCTTTAAGATACGGACTTTCATACCTTTATTCACGCTATTACTCGGGTGGTCTCCATCAATCAATCCAAACCTAATACCCAAGATGAGGATGATCGTTCTCATCTGTTTGGATCCCTGACTGTATCATCGACTCTCATGCGTATACTGCGTTGTGTAGAATTTGAATCTAGGATGAACCCATACTCAGATAATCAGCCTTCAATGAACCTTATTCTCTCGATTTAGATCATTCACCGCATGTAGCAATAGTCGCGAGACGTCAGCGGCTTAGTGGGGATGTATCCATGAGAGACATTGCACCAAATTCTCTCCACTCCTTGTTTGGCAGCAGCACTTGAAGCCCTTCTGCGCCATTGGACTGGGTATGATGTTTATTCCCAAGTTTCGCTCCGCCCAGCTCCGCAGTGACGCTAATATCCCCCACAGTATTTCTTTCTTAATCGCCGCAGGGAAACGCCAAGACTTGGGTTAAGGGACCCTGACTCACTCTATTTTCAGGCTAGGAGCCAACCTACCTAAGATAAAGAACACGAGGTCCTTACAGTTCTAGGCCGGCATTTAGACGCAGGGAGCTTCGAAGCACATACACGTTCTCGCGCTTCTCCTGCACTGCAACGCAAGGTTGGGTTGTTCTAGAACCTCGGCCGCTAGACCGCTTATCTGGCGCAAAGTACGGCACACAAGCATGCCAATAGGCTTCTTCGTCACTGGAATCAACCTAGAAAATGTTGATAGCGCAGCTGTAACATTTGGGCTCCTCAAAGACCGATTCCATAAAAAGTCCCGTCCAAATATCCACGAAAGACGTGGACAGGATGTGCCTGACTTGGATGTTACAGTGGCGTTCCGCGGCAAAAAAGTCCGTCCGCTTGTGCTAAACCTCTCCGGGTAAGCATGGGCAATAATAAATATTTCGCTCTGCCCATACTCCTGCCCCGTCAGTACGTTATTGAGATTTGAGATCTACCGATCGCGCAAATATCAGATTGATGCGTGTGGATCCGACTCATACGTGCTCAGGTGTTTAAAAGGCTCTGTCCCATTGTAGAAGGTTGGAAGCGGTGTGGAGACTTCTGCCGCACCTACACGTTACCGAAGGCTGAATGCGGGGAAGTATGGCCTTGTTGGCATGATGAGAAACGATGTTTCCCTCCAGCTGTAATGTAGTACCTACATGCATGAGGGTATCATTTCAAGCTGAGACACATTTTCTGTACTGTGCGGTCTAGCGCGTGTTACATTGCATTAGACTGCATGAACGAAGGAGCTCGGGCCGTACCTCAATAGATGCAGTCGCATTAAAGAAGGGGATTTTCTTTGTTGTTATGATTCCGGGCCTATGGGTGGTGTCTCGAGCTCGCTGTTCAGCTCAGCGCTAAATGACATCAAACTGGGCTGTACCTGTACGTACCCTTAGTAGCTGAATTGAAAGGTCTGCCTTCGAGTCATTATACGGTCATATATAGCGCGCACATTATTCTATTCATACCGTGACCGTGGAAAAGGCGCATGCAAAATCTGTGCGAAAGAGTCAGCAAATTATCTCAATCAACAAGTCAACCTCGGAACGGGGATCTGGTTGCTACGAATGCCAAGCCATCATCTTGCAAGAACGAAAAGCCTCGGGTTGCAAGAAGGTCAAGCCTCAGGGACGCATTCCGAACACGCGTGCTTATCATCCTTGGAAGAGTCAATTCAAGAATATATAGAAAGAGCGCGTGATGAGGCTCCCTTTATTGATTACCGAACAGATACCCAATAGGCTCGACTGGGGTCTAGTCTTGCCGAACAATTTGCAATTGGCGTAGTTCTGAAGAGGTATGGTTTTGGGCAAGGCGGTGAACTCCTATGTTCATGCACCGGAGTGGTTACTGCACCAGCACTGAGTACGAAGTACTTGGGAAAGGTTCATCATAGGCGCGCTTGGCACCGGCAAAGCCTCGCTTAAATCCCCGCTAAGCCCAATCTATCAAGATGCCGCGCCCCAGGCGTTTTCAGCCCTACGACGCCGTTTTACGAGAACCCTTCGGTCGACTCCGTCTTCTTCCATCGATACGAGCATCACCTCATAAACTCCAATCTTTGGAATCGTCAGAATCACATGCTGACTGCTCTTGAGAATTACTGAAAAGCCAAGAAGAGGTTGTAAAAATGGCCTGTCTTTCGGAAGGTTCTCCAAGAGGCCAGTTGACCGCTTTGTCTGCATTAAAGCGTCCATTCTATTGGCCCTTGGAAGCCACCTGGCGATGTCACACACGTCAAGCATGTTCTAACCATGCAATACATCACGCCTCATTCATGCAAGTCATGTAGGGTGGTAACAATACTTGTTCCAATGTAGGGCGGTGTGGAGCAATGTCACCCTATCAGTGGGAACTCCACGTCAATGCAATATGTACCGAGGAACGCACTATTCTATTCAGGCCCACGACAACCGAGGGACAAGCTATATCGAACGTCGCTACGCTGCGGCGTGGGGTCTCACAAGGATGTAAATCAGGGGCAGGATCATCTATAAATCTTGAATCTTCATCCTTCGTCTTCAGTGTTTTAGAAACCTTGTTTTGAAAGTAAAGTCGGAGCACCTACACCATCCTTCAATATGGGTGGATCGAGCTCAGGGCAATCCCAATACACGCATCGCGGCCGAGCCATCAAATCTTGCCTCGAGTGCAGACGGCGGAAAATGAGATGCAGCAGGTCGCAACCTTGTCAAAACTGCAGCCGGTTCTCCAGAGCCTGCGTATACCTCCCTTACCCAGACTGGCCTTCAAGTCCGTTGCCTGGAGGACTAGATGGCTCGTCCACTCGATCAAACAAGAAGCACGATGGTCAGACGCACACTCCTAATAGAACGGGTCCACAGCAATTCCGTGATCAGCGATCGCCGTTGAATCTCAGCGAATCGGAGCTTGAGCTTGACCTACATGTGAAACCGGGCGAATCCTACGACATCGTTCCGGGTGACGCGGGGGAGATCGGCATCGAGATTGGTAGGCTCAAAATTACCGACAAGTTTGGGCCGTTCTTCAGACTTCAACTTGCGAGAAGAGTAAGCTTCGTCTTCTAACCTCCTCATCATCCGCTGTCTTCTTTGCCTCTGATGGGTATCATTGTTATATTTATCTAAATGCTAAGCAAGAGCTCTTACAGATTGCAAGAACCCTAGCTCAGCACAATGAGCTGAATCCACCGTACAGCCCACAGTCAGCGCTCGACAGTTCTCATGATGACCTCTCATACTACTCCCAGATTAACAAGGGCTTTCACCAAACCTCGCACGGTGGTACATTGGAACCGCCCAGCGGTCTCTTGTTGTCTGCTTCACAATGCTCCCAAGATTGGTGCAATTACTTCCCATCTCGAAACGAGATTCATATTCTATATCACCAATATTTCGTCGCCGTAGACCCTCTTGCTCATCTTGTCCATAAACCGAGCTTCGACCAAGAATGCTACAGCCTTTCCGTGTCCTCGCAAAACATGGACTCAACACCGGCGCCATTCAAGGCGCTATTACTATCAATTTGTCTCGCGGCGGCGGTCAGTCTCTCACCTACACAGTCACAATTGGAACTAGGTATTGCCAAGCAAAACGAATTGGTGGCTAAGCTTAAGGTGGCAACGGAGAATGCTTTGGTCAATGCAAACTACCTGAAGACGGACAACTTGCAGACGCTACAAGCCTTTACAATCTATATGGTACCACATCGAGCCTTCCCATCATCTTCGCAGCTAACAAGTACCAGATCCCACAGTGTCGTGCTGAGGTGTCAGAATCACAGATCGATCTCATCAGCGCATTAATTCAGCTCGCGAAGCGTGCTCATCTTCATCTGCAGCCGCAGGGCCCATCAATTAGCCCTGTTGAGCGTCAAATTCGACGATTGTTATGGCATCAGATCTGTTTCCTTGATCTTCGAACTGCCGAGATCTTTGGCTCCCAACCTATAATTCGAGACAATGCGCTTGATACTCCGTTGCCTCTTAATGTTGATGACGAAGCTCTTGGGACTTCACATGACCAATCGCCATTGACAAGTCGATGGACAGACGCCACATTTACTTTGCTGAGATACGAGTGTTACTTGGTGCATAGACTCGTTTTGGAGAAGACAAAAGAGGTCGAAAATAACATGACAAATATTGACTCGATAAGACGACTTGTGGACCGGAAAAAGGCGGCGATCGAAGAGAAATATCTGAATCATCTCGATGAAACCATACCCATCCAACAGTACGCTAAAGTCGTCGGGCGTCTGCTGACTTCATTATTCAATACGATGTTACTGCCCAGACAGCTGCAAGATGAAGACGTCACATCTTCTCAGCGTGAGATTCAGGACACGTAAGCTTAAGACCTATCCTTGAACACGGCTGCTCATTGCTAGTCCAATGTCTGCATGCTGACGTTGTCATTTAGCTTGATCTTCTCTTCTCTCGCAATTTGCGAAAGCGCTATGACCTTAGATACAGCCCCACATTTTTCACCTTGGTCATGGTACGCTGGAGTATATCAGGGATATTGCACCTCTATATTTCTTCTCTTAGAGGTCTACCAGAACCCAAAAATGCCTCGTGCTGACCGGATTGGAGTCGTATTAGACCACATCTATGGACCACCGAGTATTAGCACTCGTGAGAGGAACAGAGACATCTTGAGAGCTTTAGCAAAGTATCTGCAGAGACACCTAGACCTGAGCAAAATGCAGCCTCTGCAACTTCCAGCGGAAAGCTCAGCTGCCAACAGTGTGATGGAATCACCTCTCAGTTTCTGCATGATGGACCCAAGCCAAAGAATCAACGACTGGCAAGCAGAGATGGGCTATAACCAGAATTACGGACAAGACGTAATCGCGTCTGCTGTTGGAGACTGGTGGAATTATCCAGCCCAATATACGTTACCAGAGCATCCCTCAAGTAGGGAGATGTGGGCTGCCGACTTTGGGATGAGCGCACGTATGAATTAGGTTGTTTGAACTATCGCCATTTACACATTGTTTCGTCTATCTGAAGGAATAAAATGCTAATAGCTCGAGGAGGAAATAATGTCTGTACGATGAATTCACATCTTGTATATTATTCTATGAACATATAATCTGCGTTTGACAGCTTACTATATAGCATGTGCTGATCACATTGCAACTATACAACACCTGTACTGATGCTATATTTACAGCCATCTCGAGCTGTCCATGCTCGCCTTTATCTACCGATTGATATTCCCGAGTACACGTTTGAATACTGTTTCACGTCGATTCCCCGCCAGACTTGTGGTTATCGTTCGAAGGATGAAGCTCCACTACACTCGACACAACACCTTTCATAGCTCCTTCTCCCCGGCCAAAGCCTTGTCCTTGTACAAAGGATGGGGAAGTGCGATGACAGCAATATTATTACACGATAGAATAGGACTTGCTCCAACTCTGCATGAGATACCTTTGGGGAGAAGAGTTAGAAGAGGAATTGCCGTCGTCTCTAGAGACTAACTAATTGCTGCAACTCATACTTAACTCTGTTTACTGCACCAGATCGGCTTTTGATCTCCCCGAGCTCTCTCCCATGTCACACAATCTCCCTCCCGGAATTCTCCTTCCGGCTAATTATCTGTCACATGATTTTCCAGACACCGGAACAATCTTAACCTTTCCGTTCCGCTGATCGCATGGCTCCCAGAGGCTGAGCAGGGCCAGTGCGCTGTAAAGACAGGTACGATTGACCTGTCAGAGATTGCTGCGGTACGCTGGCTTTAGTGGTAGTCGTGGCACTTACCATAGCGGCTTGGTTACTCAAAAGTGGTGATACTAAGCGTGGGGCCCTTCGAGCTGAGGGAAGCTGAACGTGTGATGGGCGAAAAGGAGGAAGACACAAATGCAGGGTACTGACGATGCCACATGCAAGAGGGCGAGCCTGATATCATGTTCTGATGTTCGCAAGTTAATCCCAGAGTAGAAGGAGACTCGACTGTCACTCCTAGTGCTGTGGTTGCCACGAACGCCTTAAAGTCGATCAGCATGGATCTTGGCATGAAACACGAAGAACTAAACCACATCTAGGGTTGTTTGCGTATGCATAGAGATCACACCGCCTGTTATATTGGTAGGCTATTCATTGGTGCGATCTTACGTGTAAGGTGCACGGACGGGAGGATCAAGAAGCTTGAGAATGTAGAGGACACTTATACCCGGTAATATATCCCAAACAAGGTGTTGTGCAATTTTGTATGTTGACCAACGATGAGACTTGAACGCACGACAAAGAAACAATTTGCACCCCCACCCTGGTACCGTCCCACCACCCTGGTATCGTCGCGCAAACTTTGTATAGACGGGTAACATTGGGCCACTAAGAATGCCAGCTGGGCCATACAATAGTTTTTCTGCGCACAGATCAACGGCGATCAAGGATGTTCCCCGGCGGTAGCCAATGATGCAGGTAGCCGGCGCGAATGCCCCGAGGCGTTTTTGATGCAAGGGAGCTCGTGACACCCTCTATGGCTGAGTCCTAACGGTCTTACATCCATGCATGTAGCATCATGATTCATGTACGAATATCGACGAATGTCAACGCGTTCGTTTTCCAGCCCTCAGGGGTTCTTCGTTGTCTAGAGAGCTGAGCGGGATTTAGGGTGATGGGTACAATCTTGTTGGTGGAGACCATGGCGGATAAGCTTGTATGACGACGAACCAGCGACCTCTTCGGTGTGATAAGAGACCCATCACGCGCATCGATCTGGTTGGCCAAAGGACCGTGAGACTCAGCTGAACGTCGAAAGTAGATGTTTTTGCGAGACACACTGGCTGTTCTTGGGCGATGCCATCTTAGGAAGGAAGAAGTCACAGATCGCCGGCAAGATCGCCAGCACGCCCAAAGGACCTTCTGAGGCTCTCAAGCCAAACATACATGACAAGAGGACTCTGAAAGCTGAGAGCATAGCCTCGCGAGACGGAATGAGGACAATGAGACGTTGCGCCAGATGTTGTTAACAGAGGAGCGAGATGCTACAGTAGTTGCTCCTCAGCAGCTGGTGACTCTGTCCTTGTCAACCGTCGCCTTTGATTAGCCAGGAGCTGACTGAACTGCCTCGAGTTGTCTTCTTAGGCTGATAAACTTTACCGATTCCTAAGGTCATTATTCGGAGATCCATAGATTCAGTCAAAGGCTTCCCAATCAGTCAATCTGTAACGGCGCTCCAGTCGCTACAATGAAGATGATGCAGCTGAAACAGAAGAGCCGTACCACCCTACCCCGTCACTAGTCGATCACCTGTATCGCATAGTCCGCCCACCACTGCCTCGACCTTGTCCACAAGCTGGAACGGCCTCGAGCGCATACAATTCAGACTCTGGAAAAAGAAAAGAGACCGAAATACAAGATCTATTCGGCTCGACCTGGTAATTGATGGGCTGCGTCAGGACTGGGCTGGAATGCACATAGGATAAGAGTCAAGTTGCCGAAGGTCAAGATTGAAGAGGCTCTAGCGTTCATACATCTAGCAAGGCCCGTACTGGGAATCTTCTCTGTTCAAAATTTTCCGAGAGGAAACAACGTTGGGAATGACAAAGGAACTCCTGTACTCTTATTGGGCCGGCATAAAGAAGAATTAAGCATAAATCGCTCGGATACGAGCATTGCAAATAGAATATGATGTCTCCGTTTACAGCCAGTGCTATGATTCAGTCAGTCTCCCAATAGGCTCTGTATAGAATATCGCCTCATATGCATTTAATAGCTGACGACTCCTCGCTTTATTGGGTCAGCGAGTTCGTCTCCTTTTTGGCCTGGAAAGATGACATGCCCTACCTTGAGTCAACAACAGCGATCTTACTACGGACCAAGCATCCTGTTGTAGCATCTGAGCCGGCGAACGCCGAAGCCTGTATCGACAGACCGACGCGGTTTGCTTCGAATCAAGGACGACAAAATCATCCAGAACAAAGCACAGTCTACGTCGTCTGAACTTCTTACTCGACGAATAACGTTTATCCCTTTCACGTCGGCCGCAGGATCTGCTTCGAGTCGGCAGCATACCTTCCTGTGAGGTATGTAGTCGTCAGATAAAGGACAGACGTCCTAAATGTGGGGGCTGAACTTGGGGGCCAAATTTGGGGGCCAAAAGCGTTAACGGACATTGCGGCGCCCACTACACCTGCCTATCTTGGTCTCTACGTGTGCATGGACTGTAGACACCAGTCGATTGATATAGTCGACCCGACTGACAGAAGGGCGCATGAATCGAGATACACGTGCACCGACAAGCTCGAAACTCGCCGGAATCTTGCTTTGCATACAGCGAGGATGATCAATTGCACCCCCTCAACACATTGTATGCCAAGTAAAGCTCTCACATCCATGGTGCGTCTGGCCCAGCATCGACGACGAAAAACTGGAGCTCCGGCTTCTCTATGCACATCTAGAAGAGGCTATGCTCTAGTTGAGGCACAAATTCCGACCATTAATAAATGGACTTCGTTTATTGGTAACTGGACTGACTAAACATATAGACCGACTATTGATAAATCAAATAGTCTATACAGAAGTACTGACCTTACCAGGTTACCCTTATCGCCGCTTATATCTAATCCTTTCAATTGGTTACAAGCTTGCTAATACTATCACCAACATCGCCATTTATATTACCAAGAACATCGCTATCAACATTACCATCAACGTCACCATCGATATCATTACTTATACCACCATCGATGTCACCATTCCTCCACAAGAATAATATGATATACTTTAATTTACATTAGTAGCGTGCAACCTTTCAAAGCAGCACCAGTCCCTAGGACGTAAATTTAGCCCATTTCCAAATGGACCGTCCATTTGGCACTAGACGGTCCATTTACAAATAGTCAAGAATTTGTGCCTCAACTAGATCAACCTCTTTAATCCTAAGTACTGCTACCGGATCTCTTTCTGCGCTCTTCTGCGATCTAATTTCCACCGTGTTCCACCGAGTGCCAATGCTTTGACTGGATTGTGGTGGAATACTGACGCGGTTTCTGAGGTCTGAGACGGTCTGCTCTTGTGCCTCAAACTTAGACTGGGAGAAAATGACCGCAACACAGAGTAATGGTACATGCATCACCCAGATGGCAAGCTGTCCAAGGGTCATCTAGGTCATCATTCTCGTTCCACAATGCTCGTTTGGAAGTGGATATTTTGCTAGACTCTCAATAGCTCATCAAGAGACAACTCGCTTCCGAGATTAGGGGCCGTTATATTAACATTTAGCAGAAGGGACGATTGTATGCGTTCTCCAACACTCTGTACACGGACTCACCAACGATCGTCTTGCTTGCGGCCGTTACTTCTTCTGCTAAAGAGGTTAATCAAGGCTGGGAATTCAATACAAAGGCAGCCTAGTTGCGCGTCAGGATTCTGGCTCAATTTCTAAGTGCCTCCTTAATATATGTCACAGATATGGAAGATGAAGATCTATGGTAGATACGCTGCATTGCCTAAGGATCCAGGATCTATGGGAATCGTACGACCTATATATATGGGAATACAAGGAATTAGGGGTAGAATGCGCTAGAATGTTGATGTTGGAAGGAAATAAGTATGTAGGGGTTGATGGCTACTAGGCTGTATAGAGTCAACTAGGCTGGAACTATATATTACGACACACCCCCTAGCTTAAGCTGGCAACAGTTGAAGCTGAATTAGGAAATAATGAGGTCTAAAATGTTGACTATATTGAGTAGGTTAATAAAGGTCTGATGTTTTTGATTTGGCAAGGCTTTAATTAGATTATCTGTGGGTATCTTTATAATGAGTATTTAAGCGATAGTAATCTTTTTTATTTAAACTTCTTATCTTAGCTAATAGCTATGAATATTAATATGTCTTAGATAAGTTGATAGTCTTAGAGTTTTATTTTATATAAGGCTAAGCGTTTATATATTATTATAGTAGATATTTATAGATTACTTAGTATTAAAATAAATATTTTTAAAAAATCTCTTCCACTATAGCGTTTATCTTATAGTTTTAGATAAGGCTAGAAGCTCTGCTTTAGTAAATAATATTATTATAATAGCTTATTTTAATACTTTTTAGTTAATAAGTTCCTTATATAATTAAATAAAATAACTAAATAAACTTTTATAAGTTTTTTAGTTATCTATAAATATAATATCTAAACTTAATAGAAAGATAGGATTTATTTTTAACTTAAAAAATTTAATAGTAAGTCTTTTTATATTATATAGATAAAAAAGAAGATGATTAATTACGGCGAGGTATATAAATAATAAATTAATTAGGAACTAAACGAGCTTTATAATAAAAAATAAAATATCTAGTTTAGTAATAGTAGTTATAAATATTAGTAATTCAATTCTTTATTAATATATATAAATCTATAATATTATTACTTAATTATTATAGTTAATCAGTAAGTCTTAAGATAATAATATTTTTAGATAAGAATTAATAATAATTATATAATATTTCTCCGCGATTTTATTAATATATAAGTTTTAGTATAAATAAAGCTTATTATCATTATAAATAATATATATATTTAGAAACTAATTAAGATTACTAAGACTTTAGATTTTATATAAGATAAGTAAAATAGATTTAAACTCTAGAAATTATTACTCGTCCTTTACTTAATAGAGTAATATAAAGTTATTAATATAAAAGAAAAGAATAAGCTATTAATTAATAAATAAATAATTAATTCCTAGTATTAAGTTAACTCTTAAGTTAAATAATATTAACGAGACTTCTTAAAGTTATAGTAAAGAAAACTACTTAAGTCTATATAAAACTTTAAGTAAAAGGAAATATAGATTTTTAAAATTTATTAAAATCTTTATATTCTTTAAGTAGTTGATAAAGATTTCCTTATTTATAATACTATTAATAAAGGTATTAATTATATTATACTATTTAGCTTTAAGCTTAAAGCTTATAATAATAAATATAAGAACTCTAAAGACTTAAATAATAAAAGTAGCTACTATAATATTTTAATTAGTCTTTTAAAAATCGCTATAAACGTAGAGACGAGCTTTATATTTAATTAAATATTTAATATTATTAAATTTATACTTAAATACCTAGATAAGAGGGAGTATATCTTTTTATATAAATCTAATAATTAATTTAAAGATTCTTCTTTTCTATAAATATTTAAACTTCTTATTTACCGCTTGAATAAATTATTAACTATAAGAATATTTTAATATTTATTTTTAATTTCTTAGCTCCTTAGATAATTTATTATGATGAAGTTAAAATTTCGAAATAAAATTTATAATAAAGATAGTATAGTATTCTATCTATTAATTAAAATTCTAAATAGTAATAGTATAGACTTATTAATAATTATATATTTTATTAAATATAACGTTATTATTATTAAGATTTATAGATATTATAAATAATCTTAAAGCTAGAACTCTTACTATTTAATATTTCTATAGTCTTTCTCTATCTATTTCTCTAACTCTTTCTCTAATATCTTTTTTAATATTTATTATAAAAGGTTTCTTTAGGGGTATTAATAATAATAAATCTATAATATCTTCTATTATAATAAGTAATAATAATAGGTATAATTAATCCTAATTAAATATAACCTTATTTACTTACTTATTAATAATTAATTGATTAATATTTATCTTATTAATAATAAAGATCTTAAGTTCTTATTTATCTTAATTATATATAAATAGGGATTTCAAGATTTCCTATAGAATCTATATAACGTTATAGAGTTCTTATTCTAAAATTAATTAAATAACGTTAATATTATATAGTTAATAATAAGTTATTTAGTTAAATATAATGTTTTATATATAAATTACTTACTTTTTATTTAAGATTTAAATATAATAAATATTCTAAGAACTATAGTTAATTAAATAACTAATATAAGCTCGAAGTTCTAACTTCTAAAACTTCGAAATATTATAGATAAGTAAATAGGCTTTATAGCTATATATTTTTATATAATATAATCGTAGTTTAATATTATATAGAAACTTAAAAAAAATAAGTCTAGTCTTAAATACTAGAGTATAGTTTAGTATATATATAATAATTAAGATTATCTTAAGCTATAGATTATATAGTAAATTAATATTAATTCTTATATATTAATCTTTTATAGTAATTACTTCTCTAAAGCGCTTAATTTTACCGTTTTAAATTAAAGTATATAAAATAGTACGCTCTAAAATAATATTATATTTACTAAGTATATCTTTAAATACTTAATCTAAAGCTTTTTCGCCGTTAGTTTATAAAAAGGAAATTAATTATTTATAATATTTTTTTATAAGATTTATTATCTTAGTAATAATCTTAATAGTCTTATATTTATAACGATAGGTTTATATCTAGTAGTAATTTATATTTTTATAGATAAAATAACTAATTTATTTATAATTATTATAATCTTATTTTATTAGAATTAAATTATAAGCTATTTATTATAACGAATATATTAAAGGGACTTTAGAATTATTACTTTTTAAAATAATTTAATATACCTTAGATAATTAATATACCTTATAGCTTATAAACTTATCTAAAGAATATAATAAAATAAGTTTTAGATCTTAAATAGCTGAAGAGAGTTTAATAATAATATTTATATCTATATAACCTATTATTTAGTAAAGGTATATAGGTGAGATTTTAAAGATTTTTAATCTAGTTATAACTTTTAAAGTAGACTTAGTAAATACTTATTCTATAATCTATATATATTTTAACGGCGATATAGTAATTAATATAGCGAATAACTTATATATAATTAAATTAATAGATAGAGTATTATATTTAACGATTTAATATTTATTATAAAGTAATAATAAGTAGAAATAGTTTCTTAATCTATTTTTTAATTCTATATATAAGGTATTCTTTCTAGTATTCTAAAGAATATTCGCTTACTTTACTTTAATAAAGAAGATTAGATTAATAAAGAATCCTATTATAAAGATAATATACTATAGAGTAATATTTATTTTATATTCTATAAAAGTATTAAGGATAATATTAATAGTACTATATATCTTAATTTAGTATATTATTAAACTAGATACTAGATAATCTTAGTAAATAATTATATAGATAATTTTAAAGTAATTTAGATTATTATAAATATAGATATTTAAACTTAAATTAAAGATATAGTTATTAATAATATTATAGTTAATAGCCTTATTAACTAAATAACTTAATAGGATTATATTGATTAATATAATAATATTAATAGATATAATAACATCGCTGTTATATTATATTATTGTGAATAATTCTAGGAGTTAAGAATCTAAAGGTAGCTCGTTAATAGATAGTATTAAAGTTAATATTTAGCTTCTTTCTATATTTATCTTCTATCTTTACTTTACTTTTTTAATATTTTCCTTAAACTTAGTATTCTTTATTACTTTTTTTATTTTTTTTAAAACCTTAGTATTGGGCTTCTAGTTCTTAGGACGTAGAGACTTTATAATATAATAGTATTTAAAGTACTAATATTATTATCTATAGATATATCTAAGTACTAATAATAAGTTAGATCTTAAAGTTCTAAAGATAGAGTTATTAGAACTTAATATTTAATCTTATAATATAACAGCGTAGGCTGATAAGAAATAAATAAATAAAGAATTATTTATAAGTATTTATTAAAATATATTAAAGATCTCTATAAAGATAGATTCTTTTTTATTTTTATATTACTTAGACTATATATTATATATAACTAATATTATCTATTATAAAGTTATTAATCTAAGATTCTTTATAAATTTATTAATTATTACTTCTAAGTAAATATTAAAATATCTTATTACTTTAGCTTTTTTATAGAGTTTTTCTTATTTATTTAATTATTACTTTATATTCTTCTCTCTTAATAGGTTAGAATATAGTGTTTTATACTAATAATTAATCTCTATAGTTCTAATACTAGAGTAAGGTTTAATTACTTTTTATAAAGTTCTAAGGGCTTATTATAATAAATCTTTATTAATAATATAAGTAAGATACTTCTAGGAAATAGATTTCTAAATAACTTCTAGTATATAAATTAGTACTTCTTATTTTTTATAATATAATCTATAATTAATATTAAATTATAGTACTAGGTTAATATATTAATTTAATTAAAGCTTTTTATTATCTTTTATAATAGTTAACTTTAAGGGTATAATAAAAATTATAAAAGTTAATTTTATTTTTTTAATTAAGTCTATAAAATCCTAAATTTATAATTATCTTATATTTAATTTAATAATTAATATCTAGTTATATTATAGTAAGATATTTATGAGAATAACTATATTTATTATAATAATTATTTAGCTTATTATAATAATTAATAGTCGTTTATAGTTAATATATATTTAGAGATTATTAAGATAGTTAAAAAATTTAGATATAGTAAATAGTAATAGGTTAGCCTAAATAGGTTTAGCGTAATTAAACGAACTTATAAAGATAAATCTAGGCTTATAATTATTATAAATATATTAAGGGCCGGCCTAGAGCAGATTAATAGGGGTATAATATAACTAATAGAATAAAGCTAAGGAAGGAATCTATAGAGCGCGCAAGGGATTAATATCAACATACGGTAGCGACAACTACAGGTACTAAGCTAAACAGGCATAGCGCTATATCAGATTAATAAATAAGTAAGTAAGTAAGTAATAATTAACCAGACTATAATATTACCCCCCCCTTTAAATAAGTATCGACCCTAATACTTAAAATAGATGGTTTATAGTCTATTAGGCCCGCTAGGCTTTTTAAAGTATTGTTAATAAAAGTCGGCGATTAAATTTATAGTGTTTTTAAACTTATTACTATTTATATTATATTACTACCAATCCGGCCGTTCCTTATCCTTCTAATATACACAAAACTGTAAGCGACGATTTCTACTTATTTATTAAATATTTAAGATGTTATCCAACTCCTATTCCTCCTCCTTATTAACAACTATAGGCCTTAGGGGAGTAACGCGTTATTTAAATAAAGGATTGGTTACGGCTTTATATAAAAAACTTAGGTAGAATATATTATAGATTTATATACTTGCTAGGAGCTCTAAGTAATAGAAAGACCCTATCTTAATAGTAATCTTAAATAATCTTAATATCTTATCGTTTAGCTTCTTGCTTAGACGCGTTGTAGTAATATTTTTACTTAATAAAAATACCAAGTCTCCTACTTTATATATGACCTTGGATTGCTGGCAATTTACCTACTCTATTATACGTTTTTAATTAAGAGTGGACTACTCCTTTATAAATTCTAGAATATCCTCTATCTTATCCGCGATACTATTAGCTTTAGCGGCTTAGATCCTCTTATAGGCTGATAGGCTAGGGTTAATTAATAGTGAGAAGGATATATAGGGGTAGAAACCTTTATTAATAAAGAAAGAGGATATACTAATAGTATTGGCGACTATATTATTATTAATAAACTTAGTTATAGGTAGTTAATATACTTAATCATCCTATATATATAAGTAATAGGTTCTTAGTTATTATTTAATATCCTAATTTACCCTTTCTATTTACTTATTAGTTTCTAGGTAGAAAGCTGTAGATAGATTAATTATAATTTATAATTAATCATATAAAACCTTCTAGACTAAGGATATAAATTAAAGTCCTTAATTAAATATAATTAAGTTTAGGAGGCTATAGGTCCTAAAGATATAATTAAGTAGGATATTTATTATAACCTTAATAGAAGTTCCCTTATTAGTTATAGTATAGAGAGTATAATATTTTTTCTTAAAAAGGCGATCTACTAGTATATAGATTATATTCTGGCCCTTAGAGGTAGAGAGGTTAATAATAAAATCTATTAAAATATTCTACTAACGCTGTTTAAGTATAGGTAATAGTTATAGTAGTCTATTATATTTATCCCTTAAGGCCTTACTTCTTTAATAGATATAATAGTTATAGATATAATAAGCTACTTCTTTCTTTATACTAGACTAATAGAATTAATGTTTTAATATTTCTAATATCTAATCCCTTCCTAGGTAACTATTTACAGACTGATTATAACCTTCTCTTATAATATCTAGGTATAGCTCAGGTAATATAAGGACTTAAAGGCGGTTTTTATAAAATAAGGTATAATACCGCTATAAATAATACTATAAGTTAATACCCTTAAATATCTAAATTAGATCCTTTTCTAGTATATTTTATACCTAATAATATTCCTTATCATCCTAATTCGCTAATATAATCCTAGTATATAGTGGCAGCTCTTTATTTATTATTATATTAATCTATTTATTTATAGCTTTACCCCCTCTTTTAATCTTTTAATTTATTAAGGGGGCCTAGTTATAGCCTTAAAAGTATTCTAGCGAGAGTAGTGTTTTATATTAATACTTAAGATATTCATCTTCCTTATTAATTAGGATTAAATTAGGTATTTAAATTAATATATTTACCTTTTTATTCAACTTTCCTATTTAATATATAATCTTAAAATTATATTTAACTAACTTCTTAACCTATCTTACTTAATAATATATTAATTTCTTTATCTATATAAAGTACTCTAAGCTCTTATAATTAATAAAGATCTATACGGGGATATTAATTAACTCTAGCTTAGAATATTAGTATTCTAAGTAGCGGACTATTACTAGGAGTTCCTTATTATAGATTTTATAATTACATTTAACCAATACTATATTCTTATTATAGAAAGCTATTAGGTAGAGTACTCTTTTATTATCCACTTATAATAGAATAATATTATTAATATAATTTAAAGAGTTCATCTCTAATACTATAGAGTGAGATTTCTTATAATATTAAAGGACTAGGGTACTAATAACCAGATATTTTATTTCTTTAAATATAACTTAGTAGACTTCCGACTATAAGAAGGGATAGTTTTTCTTTATTAAAATTACTAGGGGCTTTATTATCTTTAAAAAGTCCTTTATAAAGTGATAATAGAAGTTATAGAATCTTATAAAGGACTATACCTTCTTAAAATATATAAGGATCTTCTATATAGTAACCGTTATAACTTTATCTAAATCTATTTTTAAGTTAGTAGTAGATATTAAAAAACCTAAGAATTTTATCTTTTATATATAGAATTCATACTTATCTATATTAACCTACAGCCCTGCCTTATATAGTTATAGCAGAATCTTCCTAATATATTCCTAATATTCCTTCTTTATCTTACTATAGATTAGAATATTATCTAGGTATACCTAATAAAAATTATTTAAATATTTAAATAGATTGTTATTTATATACTATTAATATAAGGTAGGTCCTCTAATAAGCCCGAAGGGTAATATATAGTATTTAAACGCTTTAAAGGAGATAATAAAGATAGTAAAGTCCTCACTATCTAAGTATATATAAAGCTTATTAAATACAGTAATAATATTGAGCTTTATTAAATATTTATAACCTACTACCTAGGCTAGTGCCTCCTCTATAAGTAGGATTAAATAACAATTTTAAATTATAATAGTATTAAATTTTTAGTAGTTAATACAAAACCTTAGGCTACTATTATACTTCTAAATAAATAATATAGAGGACGTATAGAGTATAGTATTTAATAATATAAAACCCTTCTATAGGTTTTCCTCTAGGTATTCTTTAACCTTCTATAACTTAAAATTAAATATAGGGTAGAGTTGACTTTACAGCGGCTTCTTACCTAGCTCTAGCTTAATCTTATAGTTATAGGATCGGTGTAAGGAGAGCTTTTTTATCTTATTTCTATTAAATATATTAATAAGATTATGGTATTTCTTCAAAAGCTTCCTCCTAATAATATTTTCTAAGTATATTATAGTTTTACGTATAGCCTCTATAGAAATAACCTGCTTCAGTACTTAGTCTATTTCTATAATAGTTATAGAGAAGTACTAAACCTAATATTTCTTTAGATTACAGGCTAATATATTAAAGGCGGCCGCACCGATTTAATGAATATTTAATAACTTGTCTTCTTTAAATAAGGGGGGTATAATAGGTATAGAGGTTAAAATATTTATTAAAGGCTAATCTAGCTTAGATTTAGTATCTAAGGTAGATTCCTTTAGGGACTTCTTCTACATTGATTTAAGCGGCTTCACTATATTTAATTCAACTTCAACAACTATACTAGGGGTAGAAGGTTTAATTTATAAAACACCTTTATAATTACATCGTCCTGGAATAAAGATAATACAGTTATTAGCTATATTTAACATAACCTTATACTTATTCATCCAGGGTTTCCCTAGGATAATATGCTGGTTACTAAGATTAGTAATTAATATAAGTATAATAAATTCCTAATAATTACCCACCCTTATAAAGGGGTATATAATATAAGTAATAGATTTCTTTCTTATTTTACTATTATAACCGCAGAGATAGCGGGGTTTTGATAAAGATAAAGGCAAGATATTAAGAATATTAAATAAGATTTACGCTTCCTTTTTATTAATAAATAAATAGATAGTAGTACTAGTATTAGCGAGAGCTTTAGATTAATATTCCTTTTCTTAAGTTAATAATATAATAGAGTGTATAAATAAATATCTACTAAAAAAATTATATAAATCTACTAATAATAAGAATAAAAAGTCCTTAAGGACGACTTCCTTAAAAATAATTAGTTTTCTAAATCTAATAAATCCTTAACTATTTTATTAAAGCCTTTCTTTTTATCCTCCTTATTATTAATCTCTCTAACTACCTTACAACAATGTTTAGGGTATACTGCCTAAAAATATTCTTCCTTATTATAGTTATAATACTTTATTGACTCCTTTATTCTAGGTGAGATATCCTTACGGGGTAACTAGAAATAATAGGGTTATAAGAATATTAATAGCTTAATAAAGGGGCGCTTCGCGGGGATAATATAGGTGGGAGTAGCAGTGCGAGTAGTCTTCTATATTTAAGTTATAGTTGTAGCGTTAGAAGCCGTATAGACAATAAAACAATTTATTACTACTAAAACGCAGTCCTTATACTTACTCACCACTTATTATTAGTAGTTAACTTTTTAGTAAAGATCTGCTAGTTACTTTAATATATTAAACTCTATAGGTATAATAATAATAGTCTCTTATAACTAAAAGTTAACCTTATCCTTTAACTTATTAATTATAGTCTTTTTATCTAACTTTAGGTAATTAATAAATATACGGAAACTAGAATAGAAGGTGGTAAAAAAATTACTACTTTTCTATCTTAAACTTTTAAAGCTATGGTGTATATTATCCTTCTTATAAGGATCGCCTATAATATTATTTAAGGTTTAAATCACATCCTCTAGGCTGATAAAGTAGCTTAGATTATTAATATAATAGGCCTGGATATATTAAGCTACGGTGTTTTTAATATACAAGATTATATAAATAGCTTTCGCGTTGTCGTTTATATAATAGTTTTAGTTAATAATAAATTTATCTTAAACGCGTTAGATCTAATCCTTAAGGGAAATCTTATCATTTATTTTAGTAAATAAAAGTAGATTAAAGACCTTCTATAAACACTTTATACTTAGAACCATAGAGCTAGGAGTGGTCTATTTAAATAATATATATCTAACTATTTATAGATTTATAATCTCTTCTTCTAACTCTTCTATATAGTATTTTTAATGGACTTCTTCTATTTCTAAGTTCCTTACTTTCTCTTATACTACCTTCTTAAGGTGTTGAGCTAATAGAGCCGCGGTATAGGCTATATTTATCTTATTTACTAAAGAGTTCTATTCTTCTATATAAGAGAGGGCGGTATCTTATTTCTAACAGAACTTACCTAGTACTTATAATAACTCAGCTAGGTTAGTCTTAACCTAGTATTATAGTTAATTAATATTTTAGATATCCTATAGGGTTCCAGCGTTTTTAGAGCTGATAGTTATATCTTTTAATAGAAAGCTAATATAATAGTAACTTATCTTTTAAAAGATCTCCTTACGGGCTTAATCTATATCTATAGAAATATCGCTGGTATAGCTTTAAACTATTATAAATAGTTGTGGGTTTATATAAGGGTTTTAAGTTTTTCATTTTAACACTAACACTTATATTATTTAAGGGTAGATATTATTCTTAATTTATAAGCTCTTCTTAAAGCCTTATCTTGCTAGTATATTATTCTAAATAGTCTTCACTTAATAGCAGTCTAATATTAGCTATTAAGCGCGTTACTATATTCTAGGGGTTAGCTTCTCTATCACTTCTTCACAGTGTTAAACACTAATAGTTATTATATCATTTATTTAACCTCGCTAATACACTCATAAAAACAGGGGTAATAGTGAGCTTTATTCTACTATTAGGGGCCGGCCTAGAGCAGATTAATAGGGGTGTAATATAACTAATAGAATAAAGCTAAGGAAGGAATCTATAGAACGCGCAAGGGATTGATATCAACATGCGGCAGCGGCAACTACGGGTGCTAAGCCAAACAGGCATAGCGCTATATTAGATCAATAAACAAGCAAGCAAGTAAGCAACGATTGGCCAGACCGTAACAAAATATAGAAGATGAAGATTTATAGTAAATACGCTACATTATTTGAGGATCTAGGATTTATGGGAATTATATGACCTATATACATAGGAATACAAGGAATTAGAGGTAGAATGCGCTAGAATGTTGATGTTGGAAGGAAATGAGTATATAGGGGTTGATGGCTACTAGGCTGCATAGGGTCAACTAGGCTGGAACCACATATTGCGACAATATACCTTCAGCAATCATACATAGCACTTGAGTTTGCTATCAAATCGTCGTCTTTGCATGCATATCTTACAATATCGCTGAAACATGTTCTTCAGCTATTCAACAGACTCTACTCGGTCGAGCCTTGAGCTGATTCTCCTTCACCTCATCTCAACCAAGAGATCTACAATAATGAAAACAGTACCACAAGGCCAGAATCTGACGCTAACAACTCATTAGAACATGTGGAGACTGAAATTGTCCAGTTACAACATTCCCGCCATCGTGGAAGTAACCAAGGAAGGCTGCGATGTGCCTCATTCCTGGTTAATGCTCAATGACCCCACCCACAGACAAGAAAAAATGGTGGAGATTGGAGAAGGATGCTATGGCACTTGTGAAGCAAAACATGCAGTATATTCAGTTGTCTTCTGCATACTTTTGGCTATTATATGAGGCTGAGTTAAATCCCTCATTAGCGGAAGTGAGAAATACCCAACTACAATATTCGATTTCAGATTTGGAAGATTATATCCCGCTGATGGACGTACGAGCTGCATACATCGTAACCGGTACAACCATTCATTAGTAGTCTGGGCAAGCCCATTAAGAAGGTGCAGATACTTGCTTGCGGGGCGCTATGAAACCTACCAAAAGCCGCTCCCACAACTACACTCACATCTCACATCTCACAACATGCCTAACCCTTAGCCGCCTCCAACCATGTTTCCTTCCAAGATCCCCGAACCCTCCTTTCCCCAACTCCGCCTCCCCTATCAATCTACAAAGAACCATTCGCAGTGATCCCCAAGCCCTCATTCCCAGTCAAAAAACACCGCACGATACTTCCCCCACACCCAATCAAACGCCTCAAAAGCAGCCATACCATCTACATCTAATACCTCACGCGCGAAACCTCCTCCGCCACCTTCAATAACCAGTATTCGCCTTCTCGAACCACAATCATCAATCCTAAAATGCCTCATCTCCTAAAATCTGCATACCAAAGTGGCTCTATGCATAGCGTTTCGGAGACGTCATGCAAGACGAAGATCCGCAAAACGCAACCGCCATGCTAACGAGCGTTGATAGAAGAACTAGGGACGCGATCGTAAGAGGTAGATATCACTTTTCCCAAGTAGTTCCAGTAAAGCGCTGAAGGAGGTGTTGTGGGGAAGAGAGGCTTGAAGTGCTTGATCGATGGGCGGTTATGGATCTAGCGTGGGAGATGGCGTGGAGGGATTGTAGAATCATGTTGATTTATATAGACTTCTTTACAAAAATGGCTTTTTTTGGAACAATAAATGGAGAGTTTGACTCATCAAGGATGCTATTGCGGGACGAGCACTGTGATCATGGTTATTGGTTGGGACACTGGATGAAGGTTGATGCGATTTATGATGGCTTCGTTTGGTTACTTTGTAAAATTAGTCACAGGGAATATGCGTGCGTCTTGCGGTGGCAGTTATGGAGGTCAGACAATGTGTTTACCTTTGTATTGAGGGGAAGAGATGGGGTTAGATCCTTTTCAGCAGGCGAAGCAAAACCTTCGCTTACAGTTGAGAAGGATAGCAGAGTGGAAGAGTGGTACTTCAAAAGAACATGGATGCTAAGTATATCGATGGAGACTGATCGAAGCAAGTTGCAGTAGACTGTCGAGATCACCAATGGAAGAACGAATGTTGCCAACCTGCCAAAACTGCTCCTATCAACCCACTGCCTGCCCGTCTCAGATCAACCCCTTCACTTTATGAGTACTCTTGAGCAGCGTTCCATTGGCCAGCTAAAGATGCCCAAAAAGACCTCTCAGATTCTGATACAGCGTCTAGACCGCATCAGCAGGAACCCTCTTCTCATGACCGCCAATCAGCTCTCTCTTGCTATGCTGCTTAGGGTCGGCAGGACAAGTACTCCCAACACAGCAATTAATCAAGTTACTCTCGCAGTAAGCACCAGCCGTGCTATCATTAGGATAAGTATACGCAGCGCCCTGGCACGGTTCAAAGAACGGAGCAGCAGCGCTTCCCTCAGCTTGACCACTATTAGAGAGAGGATTGTAGCAAATGGGGCCAGGACCTTCATTTGCGCAGGTAATACCGTCGTTGAAAAGAGGCTTGTTGCAGCCTGTGATTACGGAGCCGGCGCAGGAGCAAGTGATGGGGATGGTGTAGCCTTGGACATAGCTGACGTCTACGAAGGGCGTGTAGACGCCGTTGAGGGTGTCGAAGCTGGCCTCGATTAGAGAGCCTCTGCCAATGACGGCAGGGTCCGAATCTTTGCCGATAGCAATACGGCCGGCCCAGTTGGTTGGGTAGACACCTTGAGTGGCGGTCTAGGGAGAGATTTAGAGATGGGTAAAGACTTTATATGAGAGATTGACTCACGCCTAGAGGACCATTCTGAGGGTCATTAATAGCAGTTGGGCTGCCGGCGTTGTGACCGAACGACACGTAAAGACCGGCACCTGCATCCGATTAGCCTTCGTATCCATTGACAGAAGACACAGGAAATGCACCGAAAGAATTGGTGACATGAATTGTCAAGGGTCCCGCAACCTGGGCAGCATTGGGCTGGGGCCCCTTTGGTGCTGGAGTGACTGTCGGTGGAACAGCATTGCCCGGGAAAGAGGGCTCGACGTCTTCCGCGAAGGCTGAGGCAACGAGGGCGAATACTAAGGCTGCAATTTTCATGGTCAGAGGCATTTTAGCTAACTTAGGAGGTCAATGAGTGATCCTTTGGTTATTTTTAGGGACTGTATAGCAATGTTGTTATATGAAGGAGAGAATGCAAAGAGACTTTGCTGTGATACTGGTAGAGAACAGACTTGGGTGAACTTCAGGATGTTTATATAGACTTCGATATTGCGACTCTCGAAGTAGAGCCATTATCCGGGGGCATTTTCGACGACCTGTTTTCCACATTCGGCATGGGACCCGAAATTGGTGTCTCACTTCAGCTCATTCCATATTCCTATTGACCTTGCGTTACATCCCCAATTTTGGATCTATCCTCTTCCTTTCACTGTCGTGCTGCCTGGTAGCCTCTGGCTGGCGAAGGCGCGGAGGGTTGTAGTTCTGCACTAGGATCTGGATTGACAGTGACTTTTAGGTAAGTATCTCAGTCTTCAGCAATTAGCATGGCGCCTAAGCTAGGAAATTCGAGCGGAGATATAACTGCGCTAATGACACCTTGAGGAGATGGTGTCGACCTTGTTCGATAAGACGGCACAATCAGAGATCAACACTGGTCGTCGGCTCTTGTACGGCAGACGTTTCAAGCACATCAACAGGCATGTTCAGGTCCAGTGTCTTCGCGCAGTAGCTATCATGTTAGGGGGGGAATCAGATATTCAATTGTGACTTGATCAGATGCGTCGTTGATGTAGCCTACCAGAAACTAGCCTGCTGGTGGACGCTATTGGTCGACTGACATGCTGGGCTTGTAAATGCGGAGATTGCGCGAGAATTGTTTATTCTATAGCAAGTGGACGGCAGAAACTTTAACGAGTAGGCCTTGCAGACCCTCTGGACCCTGACCTCTGAAATCTCTTCCTACTAGCGTAGCTTGCTGACGAGGTAGATTTGTGGCAATTACACAGGTTGCACAAAGAGGATGCCACATCACGTTGCTTGTTGAGACACTGAAATCCCAATGTAACGGGTCTATCAACGCTGGAATTGTTTGCGTCTGGTAAGGGATCCTCGGGTCAGGCTTAGATGTGGGGGCGGACTGGCGTGGATAGGGCAGCTCTGCGGTTGTACAAGTTTCCAGGTGTAACCATCTGACACCACGTGGATTAGATTTCCAACAGGGCGGTTGAGTTAGACATTGAGACAAAAGGAAACCAGCAACATAGACTACCGTAAACAAATCTAGACATAGACCCTGTCATAGGTCCAGACGTTCACTTCAAAGAGCAAGCCGGTCACTTGTATCTCGAACCCGTTGTTTCTCTCTCCCCGAACGAGGTCTCCGGAAGTCGGCAACAGTATGACGGTTAAGCATTCGAGCACCTAGTAAATTGCATTAACAATACCTAGTCACTTGGGCTTGAGCGGAAGCGAGCACGTATTCGGCATCCAACATAGAGAAACGTTCGATAGTCAGACCCATGTCAGCTTTTACACCCACATGTATGGCATCTCTGTACCTTAGTCTGAGGACCGCTAACAGGATCGCTTGAACAAACGGACAGTAGGCAGCGAAGCGCCCCAAAATATGGAAGCAAGATTTGACGAAGCGTTATCAATATTACGTTGGTGACCAATCGGCGTCCCATGTGCAATGGCACTTAGTAGTGTTGCAGTTCGAATGGAGGATATTTGAAACGGAACAAGGAACTCATTGGATGGAGCACGGCCGCAGTGTATCAAGTTCAAATGCTGCAACTTGTGGGACAATGCGCTCGCAGAGACTAGATACCCTGGCACAGCTGACGGGATCTACGCAATCTAAATTAGCCTTGGATGGAGGCCTTCGCAAAAGTTGCTATCTTTCGGAGGAGATGCCGAACGAGACTTGTTGTTCGTAGCGTTATCTGCCGGTTGCAACATAGCGTGCTAAGGGAGGGTTCAGGACCCCCTTGAAACGGTAAACAAGCTCCAATGAACATGTCTGGTATAGGGATGACACCTATGCGACGTTCGACATCCACGATAGGAGGCATATTGTAACGTCACCTTGTGGCCACAAGTCTGACATAATATCGTTATAAATAGAGTCAAGCGTGTTTCTGCAGCAACGTGTGATCCCCGGGAATTGTGTTTTGTACACCCTCGGAGAGCATATTGCGTGTGCTGAGGTCTTGACAGACTGTGCAGTGCCGCAGTGCCGTCGCGGGGCTTTCGGCTTGTGGGGCTGAGGCTGTGGGGGCCAAGATGGTACCTGGTACCTAAGTATGGCAACGTAGATCAGCAACCCTAGCGGTCTAATTAGGTTGCGACCCGACCCTTGTCCATTCGCAAGGTCTGAAAGATGGTCGCGCCTTGGCAAGATGTTGTGACCGTTCCAAGATAACCACATTGTTCAGCAGTATGGCGGACGACGGCTGACATTACGACAAAACTAAACCACCAAATCAGTTTTCGTAAATTTCAATGAATTTTCAGCTTAATACCCCTAATTTTATATTAATATAATTATTATACCCTTAAATATACCACTGTACCACCTACCCCTAATATACCCTTAGATAACCCCCGGAATACCCTCCTAAACCACCCCCTAAATACCCCTGTAAATACCCCCTTGTACCTACCCCCATATATGCCCCTATATAGCCCTATATATAGCCCGAATATACCCCCAAATATGCCCTCGTACACGTGCTAACTAAGCATTGACTAAATAGCCTTTTCTAACAGGGGATGTTCTGGGGCGCGTTTGGGGTATATATAGGGGGTGATTCGGGGGCGTGTTCGGGGTATATGGGGGGTGTCTAGGGGGTGTTCACGGGGCATGCTTTGGGGGTATGTTCGGGGGCATATTTAGGGGCATGTTCGGGGGCATGTTCGGGGGCATGTTGAGGGGGGCATATATGGGCGCACATACGGGGTAAGGTACGGGGGGATATTTAGGGGTATAGTTGTATATAAATCAAGGGTATTAAGCTGAAAATTCATTGAAATTTACGAAAATTGATTTGGTGGTTTGGTTTTGTCGTAATGTCAGCCGTCGTCCGCCATAAGCAGGCGTAGTAGTACACATGCGGACTGAGCCATCACTGACCAACGCTGAAGCTCATTAGTGCTTTGCGCTTATGCTGACATAGCTGTTGGCTTGTCCGGGTCCAAAAGGTTGGAATGGCCAAATAAGCTTTGATCGCGTCGGAGGTTTTGAGCTGACCAGTAGCGAAAGGCTACCCTAGCAAAAAGGTGTCTTCGGCCACAGCCAGAGTGAAGATAGATAGTTCCTCTCATGAAAGCTGGTCAGAAGCAACTGTCGAACCAGGCCGGCCGAGTACCTTCCTGCATCATCTGCCTTTTACCGACGAACGTTGTTTGTTCAAGAACATCTTATCCAATTGATTCTGCCCTTGGTGCTGAGTTTTCATCCGCCAGATTTGAGCATTCTCAACAGCAGCTGGATTTCATCGGCATGTTGGACACCGACGATTTTGGGAGCTTGTGGCGTTTTAATTCCAACCCATAATGCCTTCAAAGTTGAACGGACACTATTTGTCGAGCCTGTTGATCACTCTAATAGCTTACGATAAGCAGTAAGCAACAGCTTAGATCGCCGTTTATCGGCTTCCGTTCGTGCAATCTCCCTTCGTGAGATATGACTCTGGAGAGGTGCTATACAGGGGGCTCATGAGCTCGAATGTCCAGCATCGCGATAGCAAACTTCACAGATCAACTCTCTTGCATCGAAGGAGGACAAGGCGTTGTGATGGAAACGTAGCTAAGGATATACCAGGCAGATTTTGATGTCTTTGTGCCTGTGAGGGTGGTGACAAGTAGATGTGGGCGCGTCCACGCAAATGATACGTGTGGAGGCGGGTTACATGCTAGCAATCGAGGCTAGTACCAAGATGGTTACAGCAAGATTTCGGCTCGTCTTGGCAACCTACTCTTTTCCCAAGCCATATCTTGTTTGAAATTCTGCTTTGTACTCGCAGGGATCTCTATCAGACCTGTTTGGCCCGGTGAACAAGCCAGCTCCGGCGGAGTGTGTAGAAAGGAATACAAGCCTTGAAGAGCAAGGTCCCCGTTCTAATCAATTGGAACCTGGCAGAGACATTCGCATTGAGACATCACGAAAGCCCTGTGCTGCAAGTAATTATCAATGTGATTCACTGTGTCAGGATGATGTTTTCAGAACCTATGTTCCTGAGCTTTTTGAGTACATTCAACATGCCATTACAGAACAAAGACTTCCATGACTGTGCTACCTGAAAGCACCGATATATGACAGTTTCTCATAGATGTCTGAAACAACACCTGCGGCCCTCCATCCCAATCTCATATATGGACCATCGAACATTGCCGCAGCCCACCAGACAAGCATCTTCTCATGACAGCGTTCCTACTTCCCACCATTCTTCATCTTGTGTTGCTCATCAATATCAGTCTAGCAACGTAGCGTGTCGAAATACGCCCAAATCCTATGGATCTCCGCATGCACGTTGAACCTCACCACATACAAATCCATGACTCCATATCCTCCCTGCAACATCATCCCACATCAGCCCATCCTATTCGGAAGATCAAGGACAATAGGCTATAAAGGAAAAGGATGGAATGAGCTTCTTACTCACCAGTAACAGTCCTCCTAGGCATCTTCATCTCAACTCACGCCCACGGATTTCTTCTCCCGCCCACCTTATCACCTTAACAATATCCAGCTTCCACCCCTCACTCATATCCAGCATCCCCCTTATCGCCTTCCAATTCTTCCATATCTTTCAATTACAAAATTCCGTTCGCCAGCGAGGAAGGTTTCCTTACCCTTGAGCTCAGCGCCGAGATGGTGGTCCTAGCCCATGATTTTCGTGTTCAGGCTTATGGCAAAGTATTCGTCAAATTTGGGCATTGTTTTGGTAAATTCGCGCAGTTGGAAGATCTCTTGGATTTTGTGGGCGTTGGGGTACATGGCTATCTTGGTTGCGCTGGATTAGGCAGGGATCCTCTGGGGGTTTTTTGCTGGCCTGTAAAGCGGAGGTGAGGGTACTTTGGCGAAGGAGGCCTGTGAAAGGGTGCTGAGTTACGTATGAGACGTGATGATCGGCAGGAAGATGTCGGCTTTTCAGGTCCTCTCATGGTTCAAAGGTTGACTTCATACTGTGGAAAGTATTTCTGGACCAGGACACGCGATAGCCTGGGACTTTCGTATCGCAGATCGAACAGCGACGAGCGGTTCAGCTTCTCTAAATTTATTGACCTCTTGCGCGCCGTCGCGGGATTTGAATCATGATTGTGAGTTCTATGGAAGACCGTCCGACTTCTGTAGTACCTGGCGACTATGGATGTTTCTTTATTCCAGGATAGTTGCGTCACGGAAGGGAAATGATCAATACGCGTCGATATCTCACGATGCGTTTCTAGCTCATTGACTCCCATTCTCGGGCATATCCAGCCTCAAGTAGCAGCAGGATGCACCTCGAAAGGCTTCTCCCTTTCAGAAGATACAAGAATGTATTTGGACACCATTATCTATCGACCTGCGTCCCCACAAGCCATTCACGGGGTGTAGCAGTTGTTCCAATAACGTGGGCTGAACAGTAGTTAAGACAGGATATATTCGACAGCTAGCTGTCTCACTGCAGATGGCAGACAATATGGTCGACTACGTGATCGAGCCTTGAAGCAACAAATTGGACCTGCCACTACCTCACGGGCTGCATAACACTCGAGTCATTTGACGCGATCGGACGCGATCGGACGCGATCACTCGTTCACGAGGCCGCTACCACTTACCAAATTCTAAGTGAATATCATCGGAAGTCGAGTCCACTCCTTTCATGGCCTTTCAAATGTACGATACGGTCCAAGTACCATTCTTGTTGTGGACAACATCTGCGTTGCTAGAGCTTTTCCCGTAAAACTCAATGACGGCGGGAGTGCCCATTGTCGAAGAGGTGACACTTTCACTGATAGTGTGACTCCCCCAGGAGACATAGTACCTAGAGACGGGTGTAATGATATTGGTGGTGTTAGGTCGCGCAGGAATAGGGGTGATAGCTCTGTTGGGATTCGCGTTATCATAAGGGTCGCTACAACTGAAGCCGACAAAAATGTTATCTGCAAGGCCATGGAAACGTCAGTCGCAGATAGCGGAGAGTCATCAGATTTTAGAAAATGTGCTAGACAGTATGATATAGAGCGCGGAGGATCCCAAAACTCACCAGTACTTGGAAATTCGAACGAGCCGTCCACTGAAATGGAGAAGCTTCCGTCGACCGCGCAGGTCTGCTTTGTTTCTTGCGTTACGAATTTGGGCTTTCCTTCGACAATACCTACGTGGACAGCACTTCCTAGTACAAGTTCACCGTTTGTGGTCTGGCAAATTTGAGCGGTTACCTGATCAGATATCGCAGCTTTGGGCTTAGTTTTCCCGGAATCCGATTGGAGAGCGTCCGTGATGGTCCCCTGGCCATTGGCAGCAATGTCATTCAATCCGTCGTGGATATTTATCACGTCGTTGATTCCAGTGTCTGCGCGCTCGCTTCTGATGCCAGTGACAGCGTTGATGACCAGCTGGATCTGAAAATTACTCGTGCCGGTGTCATTCGCCACCATCTTGCTGGTGATGTAGGCATTTTGAAAGACGTCCTTGCCCGGTGTAGGGTTAGGCTTCGGCATTTCATTGAAGAGCACATATTCATGATCATCACCGGATTTGTTATGCACAAGGATGGTATAATTCGCCATTCGGGTGGGCTCTGCGCGGAATCGTCAATCTTCCAGCGATACGCGATTTGAGAGCTAAAGCACTGATAGGAATGAGAATCTTATCACCTGGTGGAGTCCGTGTGTCCGATATAGGTGATTAAAGACAGCTTCAGTCTCAGTCCGCTATTTTAGCTGAAGTTCCCAACGACGCCGACGGGTGACGCGGGGAGCGGTGTCGGTGGGGGGATCTGCGACCCTGCGGGGCACCAATACTGCTGGTGGCGCACCCCTCCCTGACCTATTAAATCAACAGACATCAGAAGGGTGCCCACTAATGTACTGTGATGCTGATTATCACCCATAGCGCGAAGCGTTTTGAACAGATTCATCTACTGATGGTTCTTGGAAGACACCAGATTCCTTGTTTGGTTCCACAGGTCTGGAATGAGGTTTTGTCTGCTGCACATTTACTCCGTGCCCGGATGCTGACACAGCATAGCAGGATTCGGACGTCGTAGTGAGTGAGAGATCTCAAGTACTGCAGAAGGAGAATTGATCTGGCTGGGCTGGCACACTAATGAGAGATACACTTTTTCCGAACGGCTGCTAGGCTATTCCGCTTTACTGAGCAAGCCACTAGCAATCACAATTTCGATGTCTCGTGCAGCACTTCAGAAATACAAAGGGCATAGGAGGCATCCTCCCCCAATGTATGTCGAAAAGTAACCTGCACGATATCGCCTTACTTCAGCATACTTCGTTTCCAAGCGAACGGACGTACGTCTTCCCGCCTTTCCCGCACAGGCCTCGAATACGTCCGAGGGCAACACACACGCCCCGAAACACCCGTGAAGGATGTCGAGTCCTGTTTGGGACAGGGTTCTAGCTCCATTACAGGTATAGGCAATTAAATTTTCCAACAATCACGATGCGGGGGTAAGCCAGTGTGCCTCTCGAAGGAAATTCTTGTATCCTTTGATAGTTGCCTTCCTCCAGCAACTATCCAGCCCTAGAATGTCAGCCATACTTTCACGAGCAAGCCAAATGCCTCATTCGGCCTGTCTGGCGGTGTAGGATGAAGACTCCGCAATGATGGCTGCAGAGTACGGACACAGAACCGCATCGTAGCACCGCTTGAAATTTGAATGCCAATGCCAACAATATATGCATCTTCTCATACTGGGAAATCAGTTAGAAGGTCTGAGCATTCTTGACGTGAGATGGCTTTTCGAGCTACACAAACAGCTCGCTGAAGTCCTTAGATCTATTGTCCCGCTCCTCGGTCCTAGTAGGTACGCCATAGTGAGTAATCATTGTGCTGTTCGAATCTGTAGAAGGTATTTTAATCATGTTTGGTACGAACATCTTAACAACGTGAATATTGTTAATGAAGCGCCCCGTGTCAATTGAAGACTTGGCGCAACAGCTAGCCTTTGCTACAAATCTTCCTTCGTTTGATATAGAGAGCTCGTTTAGGACCCCAGTTTGAGGGGTTTCCTTGGCCACCATTTTCCGGCGATAAGTAGGTTTCTGGCGTTGGCTGCCGAGCCGTGGTGGATCATGAGGCTCGTTTCAATAATCACCAACTTGCTCGTATTTGTAGCCAGCAACTTCGGCGTCGGTCTGAGCGCCGTCCTCCGATATACTTCCCGTTGCGGCGTCGCCATTTCTTGCTTCGTGCCTCAAGCAAACCGATGTTAGAGTATCCGTTGCTGATTCTTAGTTGAGTGGGGCAGGCTTGTCCAGGGCAAGATTCATCAGTAGGTAGCCATATGAAGATATGTGGCACCACACTTGGGAAGCCGATCGCTCAAGCTCAGCATTCACGAATGCCAATGATGCAATTCATTCGCATAAAAACTGGGCGAGGCGGAAGTCGCCATTCGGTATGAGCAATGGCATTCGTAGTTCGGCGATCAGGTAATTATCGAGCCAGATCCCCTCGCGAAGAATCCATGTGGCGTACGCCCAACAACATTATGCTGCTTGACCTGCTCAATGCCAGTAGCCGTGGCGGATAGTCGGTTTCAAATGCACATACTCGTACATCCAAGCTGATGTGCAGTGTGTTCCAGCCCACTTCAGCAAGGGCAGGACCTCATCGCAGCTCGTGCGTGGGGCTGGGACATAGAAGCCTCGACCATCCCGCTCGCAGAATGTTGTAGATGTCAATGGAGGCTGTCCCTGTATAGCCCATTCCGCGCTCTTGAAGTCCCACAAATCATCTTTGTGGGGATTTCCGTATTACTTCCTAACAACGCAGTACCAGAAGATCTCAACGCCGGTACGTCATACCCTCTAATTTATGCTCCGATGTTTTATCTCTTGTCCTCCGTTCATTTTTATGGCACCCAGCAGTCGGAATATCGAGGATAGAGGAGGTGTGGGTGGATCACTCTGTTGTGCTCAAGTCATTGAGGATGCCGCGGTATGTAAGCATGCGTCAAAGACTGGCGATACCTGCGGGTGCTGTTGTCGACGTCCGAAGGCATCCATGTCTGCTTAAACTAAACAGTGGGCATACGCTGACGCATTTTGATGTCTCTAGCATTGTCATATACAGCAATGCAACACTGCCAAAACCGAAGGAGTGCTCCTTCTCCTCGATGATGTGTGATGCCAAGACCGTGATTATGTCAGCAGATAAGCAATGAAGTCACGTCTCACTCTCCTTTCACAACTGTCATACATATCCATGGCACCATCAACGAGCAAGCCAATGTATTGTGCAATACCATTAATTGCCCATCATATTCATATTCTCATTACTAATTGAACTAGGAGCCTTTACCATCCCTCGAATCTCTCAGCTCAATGTCGTGCCGTACGTGTATCGCGCCTTTCGGTAACGCACCCCTCTCTGCCTCGTTCAACGGGTTTGGCTTGCCGATCTGCACCAAATTTGTTCTCCTGGTATCCCCACTCCGCCGTTGTCCTTCCCACATCTCCCACGTCTCGCCACGGCCGTGATATGTGTCGCTAGGGACTTCGCCCGAGGCCGTGTCTGGCAGGCGAACAAACTGTCCGCCTTCTTTCACGATTGGCTCCGTGCTTGACCTTGCCCAAGGGGCATCCCACGCTCGCGGTGCAGAGTTGACCTTTGCTTTTATGGTGCCAGCGCTTTCACTCGTCTTGTTATGAGTGCCGAATTTTCCGCTCAATTGTTTGAGCAGCGGTCGGAGCATGGGGAGACACGCGGAGATGACAGCTACGTTGGGCTCTACAGCAGACCAAATAGCTGCATCCACATAATTCCCTAGGATTCAACTCGCGTTAGCTGGAGTCTCGAGCCAAAGTCTGACAGGCAGTGGAGAACATACAGGTGATGTCGACTTGTGTAAGCTTGACCAAGAGTGTCAGTCTATAGATGCTAGTCGCCGTTACGCTAATCATTGTTGTCAGCTCTGTGCGAATGGATCAGGTGTAAGCCACCAAGCCGTCAAAGACTCACAAGCTGCCAAGCAAGAAGACACCGCTCAATGCAACTTTTTGATTGGCCGGGAGCTGCAAATTCCATATTAAAGGCAGCGGCAACGCCAGAAGAATAACATCGGTAATGATGTTCGGAACCGCCTGCCCATCGAAGAATTTCTGGACATCCAGGCAGTGGCCAGTGACTGGCGTCCGATTCCAGAAATAGTGAATGGGCGTACATTCAAATATGACGATGAACTGGCAAACAATCCACCAAGTGGCCGTTATGGCACCCATGGCATAGAGTGCCCTTGTGAACCAAATCTGTTGTTGCATCTTCGCAGTATGCTCTGTGAATATGCGTGCGTAGAAGAGGAGGATGGAGAATTTGACCGTGGCGATGGTAGGCGCATATAGGTTTTCAAAGATGTAGAGGATATAGAACCATTTTTCGGCGGCATCAGGACGCGCCACGGCTTCGTGTTTGCCAAAGTCATAGTGGACGGCTGTTTATCGCAAATGTCAGTGAGGTCGAACCCTGCACGAGGATGATTGACCTACCTATGAGGTTTAACATTGGCAACATCCATGCCAATAGCAGGGCCACGAGAATGGTATAGTCATCATACCAAAAGCCAACTCTGGATATCTTCCTCGACCAGAAACGAAGCGCAACAGCAATACCGCTCAGAAGTATAAGAACGATGTCCGCTCCTATCAATTTGCCGGTCTTCGTTGCGTGTACATTTTCGGCCATGACGGCGCAAATCACAAGGAAATCAATGAACGGGCTGCAAAACAATGGAGAGCATGTTGAATGATATTGATTTCTTCTGGCCCCTTAGGCCAACTTCTGCATGCTGCGATGATACTGCACTTTGCTTACGGCACATACACTAAAGCATGCGGCGCAACGTACACCATACAAATAGCGTTGTGATTATTCCCCTAGACCCAAATGATGGTGCAACCGAGATCCGCACTGAGAGTGAATTCTACCCCATGCTAGGATCGATGGTTTCAGCACGTCAGCCAGCCTATCAAAACGGTGTATCGGATGTAATGGAGCATCGCAGCACGCGAGAAAAAGCTTCATTGCAAGTTTCTCTTGGCCTGCATATCGGGGGTGAGATGGTCATACGGGGGTCTTCGATGAACGGCGAACTGCTTACATTGGACTCTCAGCGCACTGATAGCAACATGTTGCAGACTGGCTCAAGGCAATACCTTTGAACATGGAGTCGCAGTTTTGGCACAAGATATGGCGTGCTTTGTTTTCATGCTTCATTTGGGAGAGAAGTGGGAAGAAATGGCGACGACCTCGGCAGTCCCAGGTAGGCAATAAACGGCCCTAAGGGAGGTCCAAGCCTCTGACGCACAGACTAGGTGGGTAGTACGGATGGAGCCTCTTCAAGGTAGGTAACAACACCGAACGCCCATCCCGCAATGTTTGGATCAGCTAATCTGATTTGATAGGTCGCAAACATGACTGCATCTGTTCAACTTGTGTGAAGCAACCTGTAAGATCTAAAGGTGGAAAGTCCTGGCCGAGTGGGTGCAGGTGGTTCTCGGCTTATACCAATCGGACGATTTCAAGCTCCTCGTTATCACCGTGGCTGTCCATTCTACACCGCATTGCGAAAGTGCTCATAGTCGGGCCTTTGGGTCCCGTTGGCCCGCAAGTGCGGCTTGCCCACTCGTGGAACGCTAGGAGGAGTGCGTCAGAGCTAAGGTTACATTTCGAATTCTTCATCGCTCCTTTAGTACAAACTCTCTTGCGCCATACATCGATGCTACCCCACTTACACTCTGCTGTTGGAACGGATCGCCCACGCTAGCCGGGATCGTCCTTCGAAACATTACTGCATTGTGGCTGCTGCACGCAATCTTCTAGGGGTAATCTCTCTGTGAGTGCGTCACCATGAAGCAGCTCAGGGGTTATGATAGCACTCTCCCTCTAGGCCAATGTCCAACAAGGATCCCCTGAGAGCCCCATGGCATGGCCACTTTGACAGACGTTTAGTCGCCAACATCAGTGTCTGGAATCACTTGGAAGCAAAGAGCTCTCCAATTAAACCATTGTCTTCAGGACTACGAGACACAGATAAATTTCCAGCTCGCATAGACAGAAGATGTGTAACGGAACCCAATGGGTGCCGATTGATTCGGTTTTGGGTGTAGATAGCATTTTGGTACGAAGAATATGGGCAATCTTGAAGTCTGTTAACTTTGCCACACACGCTAGTTAGAAAGCGGCAGGAACTATACCTTAGGTATTGATTTGCTCTCAACCTGGCACAGCAGCAAGGTAGTTCGACACTGCAACCCTATGGTTGTTCTCAAATCCATCCCGGAATTATCCATGTCCCGGGTGTAAGCTCTGCAGCACTTATACGCGCTGTTCACCTGCAGAGCATGCATGCATGTAAGCAGGTGCGATTGATTGCGTGCACACCACCTTCCTTTGCTACATTCCGTTTCGATTTTGCAATCCTTGGCGGCACATCATTCTGAATCGGACCCAGCTTTAGGAACCACCATGCTAATTATAATCACTGGCCCCGTATTGTTCTAAAGGCCGTCGTATTTCTAACCTTTGGTTACTTTCTGGTTCATGATTTGCTACGATTTTGACTGGATCCTAATGAAACAGGGCTGGACTTAGGGGAGAATTGTACGGCTCTGTGCTAACAATATACCAACGCGGGCAACCTCAAGCCCTTATTGTTTCATTCCGTCCATAGTTGCCTTTGTTGAGGTAGCCTTAGCACTGATTTCACGTCTATCACGTTTACTATGGGTTCTCTTGCTCAGGAAGGGCCAGTCTATGGCCAACGACTTATACCACATCTCATAGATGACATTGCTCATAATGATGCGTCTCGAACTTTCTGTTCTTTAGCCAAGTCCAGCAATATTCGGGACGGTTTCGAGGATATCACCTATGGAGCTTTCGCCAATGCTATCAACTGCTTGGCCTGGTGTATAGAGGAGAAGCTTGGAAAGACATCTACCTTCGAAACCCTGTCGTACATCGGGCCGCCTGACCTCAGATACATAGTTCTAACGATAGCGGCACAGAAGACAGGCTATAAGGCTCGTCGAGACTTTACCATCTGCATGAATACGCTGACTTTCTCCCAGGCTTTGTTTCTGTCTCCACGAAACAGTGTCGAAGCTAACTTAAACCTTTTGGACGCATCTGAATGCAGATTATTCCTAACCGCGTCAAAGATTCCTCCGACATTCGAGGCTCTGTTTGAGCAACGAGACATGAAACGATGTGTCATGCTGGAGCTGCATGATGTCTTGGCCAAGGAACAAGGTCCGCACTATCCCTTTGTGAAAACATTCGCCGAAGCACAGCACGATCCATTCGTAGTACTGCACACTTCCGGATCGACAGGCCTACCAAAACTCGTCGTGGCCACGCATGGATCGATGACGGCCAGTGATACCTATCAGCAAATGCCTCTGCTTGGGTATCCTCCAACCATGATAGAGTCTTTAAGAGACAAGCGTGTATTCGTAGGACTACCACCTTTCCATTCAGCGGGAGTTTTCAATATGCTGGCCATGCCAGCCTTCTTCGGCATGATCCCAGTCCTACCTCCAGCTGCCCCTCTTACTGCTGACATCGTCAATATGATTCATGTGTACGGAAGAGTCAAAGCTAGTTTAATCGCCCCTACCATCATTGAGGAGATCGTAAAGATTCCAGAATATCTAGAAAATATCAAGATGTTAGACTACATAGTATTTGGTGGGGGTCAATTGTCAAAAGCAGCTGGGGATATCGCGGTTCAAAAGACGGGGATCTTAAGCCTTATGGGCTCTACTGAGACGATGCTGTTACCAACTCAAGTTCCAGACAAAGACGAGTGGCAATACTATAACTTCAGTCCATGTATGGGGGCGGAGTTTCGCCATCATTGGGAAGACCTGTACGAAATGATCATTGTGAGGCAACCACAGTGGGAATTGTCGCAGGCTATTTTCTACACATTCCCAGATCTTCAAGAATATTCTTTGAAAGATCTCTACTCTCCACATCCCACCAAACCAGGCTTCTGGCTTTACCAAGGCAGGTCTGATGATGTGATTGTCTTCTCCACTGGAGAGAAAATCAATCCGATTACTATGGAGGGCATCATGGGAATGCATCCTGATATTAGCTCCGTGCTGGTTATGGGCCAAGGCCGCTTCCAATCTGCACTGCTGGTGGAAGCTAAAAAGCCACCGAAATCCCTTGATGAGAAGGAAGAATTGTTTAACAAGATTTGGCCCCTTGTTGAACGTGCTAATAAAGACTGTCCTGCTCATGGCCGTATCTCTAAGGAGTTTGTTCTGTTTACGACCCCCGAGAAGCCAATGCTGCGCGCTGGCAAAGGGACAGTGCAGCGGATGAGTACTGTTAAGCTCTATGAGCCTGAGCTTAATGAGCTATACGCGGCATCGCAGTCTGGTCCTACACAACCCTCAAGTGTCTCACTAAGCCTGAGTAACGAGAAGTCATTGCGCGGAACGCTGCGTTCCATTGTAGCAGCGCAACTCGAAAGTGATAGATTTACAGATGACGATGACCTCTTCGCATACGGACTAGACTCATTGAAGGTAGCAAATCTGGTACGGCAAATCAATGCATCTCTCGAAAGAGCTGGAAGCGGCAATTTTCAAATCCAGTCAAGGTCGATATACGCCAACCCGACAATAGACCAAATGACTTTCTCTGTAATAGCAGCGAAGGGCACAAGCCTCGATGCTGATGCTGCGGGCGCCGAGCAGACTCGTCAGCAGAAAATGCAATCTGTATTCGAGCAATACTCCAAGGACCTCCCAATATCCGCCCGCTTGCCAACAGCACTTCATCCCTCGGCCCCCAAAATCATCATCCTCACAGGCTCTACAGGTACAATTGGCTCCTATCTCCTCGATACCCTCCTCTCAGACCCCACTATTGCACATATATACTGCTTCACCCGCTCCCATCCCACCCCAGCATCCAGCCGTCAAACCCAAATAAACGCCGCCAATGGCCTCACCACAGCCTTCCCCAGTACCCAAGTCACGTTCCTTCCTGTCGATCTCAGCAAACCCTACTTCGCCCTCTCTCGCTCCACCTACAACACCCTTCTTCACACCGTAACTCACATCCTCCATAACGCCTGGTCGGTCAACTTCAATCTCTCCCTCCAATCCTTCCAGCCGCACATCCACGGCGTACGCAACTTCATCGATTTCTCCACCAATTCCGCGCACAATGCTCCGATATTTTTCATTTCAACCATCGGTACAGCTATGGAATGGCCTACTACTCACGAAGGCAATATGCCTGAGGAAATTGTAGACGACTGGTCTCTCCCCCAACAAATGGGCTACGCGGAATCAAAATACGTCTCTGAGCGTCTCCTTGATGAAGCAAGCCGTGTCTCTGGCGTACCGACTGCGATATGCCGGGTTGGACAAGTGGCTGGACCAACTAGTGGAAAGGGTTCGTGGAGAGAGGGCGAGTGGTTCCCGAGTCTGATTCGGAGCTCGTTCGAATTAGGTGTACTACCCAAGGACCTAGGCCCGATGGAAATGGTTGATTGGGTTCCTGTTGATCTCCTAGCTAAATCCCTCACCGAGCTCTTCATCCAACGTCCTCATGACACCTCGCAACCGACATCTCAGGTGTACCACCTCGTCAACCCTACACAGACGACTTATAACGCACTTCTACCCTCCATCTTATCTCACTTCCCTGAACCACCAAAGCTCGTATCTCTATCCGAATGGCTTGAGGCCGTCGAAGGGGAGCAGGACTTGCAGAAGAATCCGGCAGGCAAGCTTATTGACTTCTATAAGGGAATGATCGAGGTGGGAGAAGCGGGGAAGAAGATGGTTGTTCTGGAAACAGCCAGGACGAAGGAGAGGAGCAAGGTCCTGAGCGGGATGGAGGGAATTAAGGGAGGTTGGGTGGAGGGGTGGATGAAGGGGTGGGGGTTGTAGAGTTGAGTTTCGCTGTAAAGAGAGGTGGCAAGCATCGCGTGACCTAAGGCCGGCATGAGATATGCAAATCATCTTATATTCTTCATATATCATCTTCTACCTCATCATCCACAATCCCCAATGCCCGCGCATGACCCGTATCTACCATCATCTTCTCAAAACCAACCCTCCCCTCCCTCCCTCTCCTTCCTCTGTATCCACACCACCCCATTTCCCCCCATCACCATATCACCTCCATCCCCTTCTCTTCTTTTCCCAACCCCAACCAGGCGCCTACTCCTCTCCAATCTCTCCACCATCCTCTCTCCGCCTCTGTCACTACAACACGTCAGGAACGCTCCCTATATCCACAATCAGGCACAGATCACTGGCGTAGATAGGAACCTAGAGAATAAGTAGCTGTATAAGATCGTGGGTGGTTGTGAGGAAGTGTGGGAGGGGAGGGAGGGGAGAGGGGGGAGGGGAGGGGAGGGTGTGCGGATTTAAGCCAGGGTTATCGGATATAATTAACCTCATTGCCCCGCCAATCAATGTCCCGGCAGTGTTTATGTACCTCGGCTTGAAAGTTGTGATTGTTAATGTATCTTAGGATTACTTCACCACTTGCTTACTGTAAGATACTATCGGTAGTACCTTGGCGTGGTGTGACGCGTCCTACTATGAGGAAGGTAGTATTATATGTATAGTGGTCCAGTCGCCCGCAAATTTTCTACGCCAGGCCTCTTGAGGGGCTGCGGACTACTATTGATTACTATAGCGGGGGTATTTTATTCTATATTTGCTTCGCTGTCCTTGGCTCTGTGCTTTGTAAGGAGAGTAACTAATTGTATATTTGTGGGGATTGGTGCTGTATATATATATATGTGTGTGTCTTAAAAAGAGGGAAAGTACCTATAGTTTACTTCCTATTGTATTGATTAATTGACCACTCAGCCCCCTTCAAAGCTACTTCTCTTCACTTTTTCACCATGGCATCCCTTGAATCTTCGTTTGAGAAAGCCTGTCAGGATGGCGCGATCCCGGGAGCTGTGCTTATGGCCTCAGACCGAACTGGTAACACCCCATTGCCCGTCCCAAAGACGGGTTTCATGCTGCTATTCAAACCACACATCTGAACCCCCACAGGTGCATTCAGTTATGCCCATGCCTTTGGCGTCCGCTCCCTCGATACCAAGCAACCAATGACGCTAGATACGATAATGTTTACGGCTTCTTGTACTAAACTCCTCACTACGATAGCCGCGCTCCAATGCGTAGAGCGCGGTCTGGTCACGCTGGATGACGACACCTCTGCTCTTCTTCCTGAACTGGCAAGGCAAAAGATCCTGACTGGTTTCGATGAAGCTGGGGAGCCGGTCCTGGTAGATAGGAAGAATCCAATAACACTCCGGTAGTCTCTTCTTTTTCTCATCCTTTTTCTTCTTCTTCGTCTTCTTCTTCAAGCGCAGTAAAATCTCGTAAACTCGAGCATCAACAGCTGATTTTGCTGGGAAAAATCAAGACATCTCCTAACCCACTCCGCCGGCCTCGTCTACGAACCGATGTCCCCGCTTCTCCAGCGCTATCGAGGCTCCGTCTCCGCCCACGGCATGAACCCTGCACACGTAACCGACATGACCACCCCGCTTCTCTACGAGCCCGGAACCGGATGGCGGTACAGCACTTCCATGGATTGGGCGGGCAAGCTCGTGGAGCGGCTTACCGGGAAGACGCTAGAGGAGTATATGAGTACGAATATCTGGGGAAGACTAGGAATTACTGACATCACTTTCTGGCCGAAATCGAAAGCCGGAATGGCGGAGCGGATGGCGGGGATGAGCGTGCGGGATAGGAAGACGGGGGAGTTGACGCATGAGATGGAGAGTATTGAGAGTACGGCTGGGGCGAAAGATTGTTTTGGGGGACATGGTGCTTATGCCAGTATGCCGAGTTTCATGAAGATTTTGCAGAGCTTGTTGCGTGATGATGAGGTGTTGTTGAAGCGGGAGACGGTGAGGATGATGTTTGAACCGCAACTGACAGAGGAGAGTAGAGAGGCGATGAGGGTGTTGTGGGAGGATCAGGCGAGTGCGAGGTATTTTGTTGGGGAGTTTGAACCTCAGGTGCGGAAGGATTGGGGGTTGGGCGGGTTATTGGTTAGGGATGGAACGGAGGGGTGGAGGAGAAGGAACACGCTTGTTTGGAGTGGTTTGCCAAATTTGTTTTGGGTAGGTGCCATTATTTCTTACGTGACACCGATGGTGTTTCGCGAGCTGATGTTCTGGAAATGATGCGCTAACTAGAATTTGCAGTTTATTGATCGCGAGGCGGGGCTTTGTGGGTTGTATGGCGGTCAGGTGAAGCCGCCTGGGGATTTAACGACGGGGAAGATGATTACGCTGTTCGAGAAGGCAATGTATGAGAGGTTTGAGACGGGGAAGGCGAGGATCTGACAGAAATGTATAATTATCACCTTAATTCTTGCCTAGGGCAGAAAATACTTTCCAGGTCGCGACGCTTTCGCGCTCTTACTTGTACATACAGATTCTTTGGAATTTCCGATATGTGCATCAGTGTCCTGCGTAAAGTTATAAGCGAGGGCAAAAGATGCTTCATCGTGATATGGTAGCTAGCAAAGCTGATTCATGCTTGGCCAAAAACGAAAGAGGCTGAGATTGAGCTTCTTTGAGCACCTCCAGGCATTACAATGGATTCTGAAGCTGCCTACTGGCCTTAGACTTCCCATTGCTGGCAAGACGCTTCTCCTGTGACTGTAGCCGAGTCTCAAGTGCGGATCCTATACAAAACATAACCTATGCATTCTAACTCTCTATTAATAAACGACTGTATAACGCCATTGTCTTGATGCCTGGACTACGCAACTGTGAATGAGTATTGAAAACTAGGTTCGAAAGGTCTTGAGGGAAGAGCTATTCATGGGTCACGTTTTTGTCGTAATGGTGCAGCTAGAATCAGACGGAGCCGAAGGGTAGCCGGGCGAGCAGGTGAAATCTGGAGAAGTCCCATTAGACGTCCCATTAGACAGTAATATGTTAGAAAATCACGTATCTATACAATCAACTTCAACGATCCATTGAAATATTGTCAACATATATCCTCTCCGGTTCTAGTATCGAACCTACCAAGGATGGATTTAGAATATCAGTATGTTACACAATCAGCATCAGTATGCTATTTGCCATTGTCACCATATTCTTTATCACCATTCTAGCGTCTTCTACCACTCATGTTTGACACTCATAGGTGTTGATCCCATCATATATATCAGGAGCCTCGTTCCAAGGATTCTAGCAACTCAGAATATGCATACTCAGTCCCCCATCTCATTATACAACAGATCAAGCAGAACGTCTTCTCCATACCGTCTGAACAGGACGTCGAATGTAATCGATATACCAACGAGAAGTAGAATTATGCCATACCAGAAAATGGATCGAAGGAATCTTAGCTGTGCTTTAGATATCGTGTATCTTAACCGATGGACATCAAAAGATACTGTGCGTGGTCTCTCCAGGGACGGAAACAGATCTCCCAGACTAAGACATACGATAATGTACAACCAGACGATTCCTAGGTTAAGGGCAAACCATATAGCGTAGAAAATGGCAGTGTATGATAGAAGCGGCAAATATTGGAATTCCGCCATTAAACCATACCATGCAAATGTTACCAAAAGATCCGCCGCAACGGCCAAAGATAGGAGATAGATGAGTAGCAACAATTTGCGGTACCATTGTTTCTGGTAGAAATCCTGATACGACTGGACCGGACCGTAAGTGGGGTTCACTCTGGATCCTAGATTCTGGGGATGTTCCGTTGCACCGCCGGTGATAGTCTCTGTATGTTAAGAGAAAATTAAGACAATTATACTTCATCGACACTTGGAACAATGAATCAGGACTTACCGTATGTAATCTCCAAAAATGCGAACAATGGTAGGATGAGCAGGCACAACGCAACGACCTGGCCAAAACCCCAAGTATTTTCCTGTTCGAGACCCCCAAAAGCGCCTACCCAACGAGCTTGCAGCACACGTATAGTCCCCCAACCGAGAGCCGCAGCTAACCATTTGATCTAGTAGTTGTTTAGCGAGTACGGTAGGTCATCAGGGATGATTCAGTACGAACTTCCCATGACGATGACGTGTATAGTTCAAAAGTAGATTCAAGTAGACAGTAAATTGAGAGAAGGCCATTATACGAAAGTCTTCGAAAACGCCTAACCGAGATTGTCTTTGCACATCTGACCCGATGTTTCAAGCAGGCCAGCTTGTTCTTCAAGGCTTGGCTTGGCTTCGTACGGAGTACGATTCGGATTCTGTCTGACGCTGTGGGGAACAATCTAATTGTTCGGGTGACAAAGCTTACAACGAGGAATGTCATAATCAAGGCTATGTATGGGCTGTTATATGACAAATAACCAGTAGGTCCAGTAGGTCCAGCCTGCGAGTAAGCTATGATGGCGGTGTCCAGTTCGTGTAGATGCAGGAAACACCAGGCGGGATACGCAAGGAACATTGGGGAAGACCAGTCCGTTCCGTCTGGGAACACTGGCTGGTACGCCATAAAGATCAATGCATAGCTAAGCATCCCAGCTGTAATCCCCATACAAATGATTCGCCATAGTCTAAGCGCTGGTCGCTCTCGAAAGTAACGCCGTAAGCTAGTGAGAGTTGCCAGATGCGTGATAGATGAGAACCAGACAAGATCAACAATCAGTTGCGCGTCGTAAGCTGAAAGTTGGCAATGGACCTGACTGTACCCACTCACGGCAAGCGAAATGCCGGTTACGATTTGGAGGTCACTGAAGGTCAGGACGGCGTTTTGTCGCGCTTCGCTCCATTTATCCGATGTTCTTCTCCTTTTCCATCCTAACAGGGCTGGCAATGTCTCGATGACTAGTTGATCTACGGCATTTGTATTGCCTTCGCGATCAAGCAAAAAGTATGCAATGCAAAAGACCAGAGTCAGGTAAGCTGAGGCGCCGAATCCGATTAAGACCTGTAAGGGCTGTCAGCAGGACGTCACTATAACACGGCCTTAGTGGCATACTCCAATACCAGATATATCTGGGTTTGGCTGTAATTCGGGCACATCGTATAGAGAACAATTGATTTTTGGGCACACTGAGCTATTTATGTCTTACTACATGAGGAGAAAACTTGTGGATAACTTGAGAATTGCATTGAGCTGGGGGTCAGGGCTGGATTTAGGCTTGAACGCATGGCTGTCGCCTTTGAAACTGCTATCTGTGAGTGGTGGCGATGGCTGTCGCTTCAGCTGCTATAACCTGCATATTGTACCAGGGGCTTCTTGCAGCGCCCCTCGGGCGTCCGTGCGCATTGAGTGCTGCCTGCTGGCTCAAGCTGAACATTGAATAGACAATGATGGCTGCGAGCGTGCATGATATTATGTTGTGGAATCTTAGGCTAATATTAACTCACGAAGATGGAAGTGACGTCCAACACCGCCGAGGGAATTTGCGACTTGGCGCCTGCCGACTCTTTAGCCCCTTCCGGGGGATTGAAGTCATGGCACCCCCTTACAGCAAAACCTCGTTGCGCCTTAGCTATAAGACCTTTCGATACGAAATTTGCGGACAAGATCGGAGACCAAACTACTTCGAAATACAATTCTCTATTCTTTGAATTTTTAAGAGCGTTCGTTGACGTACTATGGTGTCGTGATTGCCAGCAGAAATTTAGCGGGGAGCCATGACCTTTGTACCCCACGAGAGGCCCTACATGGCAAACCCTGCGAGACATGAAGCTTGGCGTGCTTCAGGTAGATGAGCCTTTACCAGTCCATAGTGATATGGATCCACGTTGTCGCTGCAGAAAAGAACTCTCTAAAACAAGCAAGACTTCAAACGTGTAAGCGAAGATGAGAGAAGACAATCGTGTCCCTGGAAAAGTCCTTGAATTTTTGTGTCGTGTTATTATAAATGCAGTCAATGCAATAAGTCTATGAACAATGCCACTCAATGACCTAGCTCAGAATTGATCAACTCCGCCCATCCACTAATTATACATGCTGTAAGCAGTGATTGTCACCCAGTAGTTATGCGAAAGTCCCATATTGTGAAGCCTCCTACTCTCAATGCTGGTTTCCTCGCAATCATTCTAGAAAAGCACGGCACGTCTCAGCTTATCAGAGGCAACACTGCTACTGCTAGCAGCAGCTGGTGCTGAACTGCTAGCCGCTGCCCCGCCACCAGTGCTATCAGTGCTATTATCGGCAGGAGTTGGGGTCTCTGGGGTGGAGGATGGGACAGTGCTTTCTCCGGACCCTGAAGGACCAACGCCTGCTGGTGGTCCCTCATGGGAATGGTGGCCTTCCATAAATTCTTTCCATGATCTGTCCAGGATGGTTAGCAAGGTCTGGTCCAGTGGACGGTTACAAGAGGCTAGTCACGCACCCAGGTCCGTGTTCACCAGATGAGGTTCCAGTCGGCGGGCCAAAAACTCCAGCTTCGGTGGAGGAAGGGGTGAAGTCGCCTTGAGGTCTGCAACAAGTCAGCTTGGAGGCTTCCGAATTTCAAGAGAAAAGTCAGGCATACTGTGGCATGCTGTTCGCGCCAATGAACAAAAGAGCGGCGACCGCAAGAAGCTGTCGGATATACATTGTGGATGATACTGGCTGATAAAGTCGGAAGAGGGTCGATTAAATAGCGTCCTGAATGGAAATAATCAACGATTCTCGAGTCCAGCGAGTGGTGTAGATGCAATTTCTGGATGAAGATGAAGATGAAGATGAAGATTGTAGAGAGAACAGAGTCTTCTTAAAGCAAAGGAGGTACCTTTAATATTGCATTTGGTCGATTGATGATATGCGCCGCACGCATCATCATTCTCTCTCTCTGAAACCAGTACCTGCATCTTAGTATGCAGCACATCACTCCTGAAACTATCAGCGACGGGTCAACGAACGTCAATGTTCTTGTCCTCGATGGTCAAGCTTTCTGATGCCAAGGGCCGCCTGGGGAGGCCTAGTGCCATTAGCGTGAGAGCACACGCCGCAACCGCGTGTCTCAGATCTCAAAGTACGAGTCTGAAACTCAGAAGTGACACCTCCACATGGCCAGAATGGGGTCTCCTTGCGATGAAATGCTTCAGAGTCGTGTAGCTCGTGTTGCGAAGGTGCGGGTCCAGGTGTATCTCGGGCATATTGCCACTCCAGCGCCGCAACACAAGTGGAAAACCACCCTGAGCGACATTGCTCCATGGATGGACCTGACCCATTGCCTTTAGCTGAAACCCATGGCTATCTCCATTGGGCATGAAAGCCGTGCAAATCTCGAACCGGTAGTACGTAAATGAAATGTTATACAGGGTCATGGATATCTTGTAGTTTGACAAAACATCTACCGCGCTCAAGGACATAGCATGGATGGTGCTGCATGACGAGCCAAAGATCCTACAGATTGCCCTTCAATGACAACTGAACTTTACAAGACATAATTTACACGTAGGTAACATCGACGAGCCTGGAGAATTCAAAGTTCAAAATGCAGCTCTGGCAATGTACGCTCTCCAGATCTGGAGTGGCGACGTAGCTACCGTACTGGATAAAGTCCACACTTAAAATTGTAAGGCACAAAAGAGACTCAGAGCAACTTCTTGACCCGTCTTCTTATTGCATGAGGTATAAGATGACCATAGAGCTTTCACGCCGGCCATCATACCTTGAATACATGACAATCAAGCTTAGCCTTTTCCATTCAATGCGGAGGCGTACTTGGACCGTCAATGCAGGGCTCGCCTCTAAGAACAGAGGCTGCACCCGTAAACCATCTGCTGCGGGTGCCTCCTGACGAACCAGGTATTGCAGGATTGCTAAAAACCGATCAAGCGTTTCAACGGTAAGATCGAGAGACTATCTCGATACTTGTGTCTTCTCAGTAGGGAAATACGACGCCACCCACTGACAAGAATTGTGTTCTTATCCAGAAAGAAACAGACAAAAGCAAGGAGACCATAGCGGCTAGGTTTCACAGAGTCTCCGCATGCCAGACATGCGAGAAGAATTCGCAGATCAAAGATCCTGGTGGGACACTTGCAAGATTGAGATCCCGACGTGGTTGCATCGGCCCCTTGGTCACCAACATTCAGATCCTCCCATAGACACGGGATACCGGATAGCAGCATGGAGTTTAAACAAGATGGAAGGTAAGTGAGTAGACAGCATGCTGAGACAGATTGTGTGAGAGAAGTCGAGGGGAAAAGGAGCGAGAGGGCAAAGGGCCAGGGGCATTTCTCTGACGCGCTAAGATGAATTAGCTGTTACCGCTAAAAGCGCGCCGAACGCCGAGCCCTAGGTAGGTGTAGGTAAGGTAGTTATAAACCTCAGAATGGGTTAACACCTTGACCTTCGGGCTCTGCATAAGCTTGTCGAACACCCGCATTCGTCAGGATTATAACATCCAAGCTTTCGTCTGATCTGACGTTAACCGGTTCTTAAAGCTCAACTGCTTGGGACTGTCAGGGGGAGAGATCAAGCTTCCTTCAATCTCTTATCGACTTTCAATACTAGCTACAAGAGGTGTTATATGTATAATAAATCTCCAAGTCAATGTCCTCCTAAACGCGATGGCCGCTTCGACCTCGTCTTCGGGCACGACTCCAGACCCAGCCACAATGGCACTCTCATTATCCACCAGCCTTATACAACCGATCATGGCCCCTTCACCCCTCCCTCCACCCCGCCACGGTCAAACGTTCATCTTTCTCGCCGGCTCCGCTGCCACCACATCCTCTACACCCTGGCGCACCGCTCTCATCCACAACCTTTCCCGTCACTTCACCACGCCCCAGCCCATCACCATCCTCAACCCCCATCGCTCTGACTGGGACAGCACCTGGATTGAGTCACCCGCCTTTGCCCCTTTCGCCGAACAAGTCTCTTGGGAGCTCAATGCCCAGGAACTAGCCGATATCATCGTCTTCTACTTCGACCCGGATACACAGGCGCCAATATCGTTGTTGGAACTTGGGTTGTTTGTGAAGAGCGGGAAGTGTGTGGTTTGCTGTCCGGAGAGATATTGGAAGTGGGGTCATGTGGCTTTGGTGTGTGAGAGGTGGGGAGTGGAAGTTGTAGGGACGTTGGCAGAATTGGGGGAAGCTGTCGTGAGGAGATTGGAGACGATGTGAGAGTGGGACCAAGGAGAGGATTCGGCACCAGGACATCAGGGCGGAAGACGTTGTTCTCGGAAGGGAGGGGGAATTAGGTGGATGAGTAGGTGGTTGGTTGTGAGAGGTATGGACATTGAGTAGCTTGTGTGGGCTATGTGTAAATGCTATCAGCTTTTTTGAAACAGACTGACTGCACAGCAGCCCCGAGATGTTAACAGCATGAAGCAGTTTCTGTCCCAGGACTACTCGCAGGCTTTACCAACTTCGTCTACGGCATCGGCGTTGCGTAATTCAACTAATCCTTTATGAATGACCTAACGACGAGACGGTACCAGTTTGTGGAACGGATCTAAGCTACAAGATACGCTCAGTGTTGACCCGTCTTGACTTTACTTTTACGAATCTTCTTACACAGAACATTGTTACACAGATGATTCTAGAGCTGATTTCAATGAGTATGAAATCACACTGTCCACAATGTTAATGGACTTCATCTATATCGCACTAAGAGCGTTTATACAACACCCAAGCTTGGATTTTGTGCGCTCCCTGGTAATAGACTGAAACCAATCAACAGCCTCAAATCAGTCTCATTGACTCCATCCTAATTGTCGCTGAATAACCATCTAGCAGTCTGTTACCTGAATCCATTCGCCTCAACAAGCGGCTTCGGTTTCAGACGCAATAAATTCTGTTTTATTCATAGCTGGCCAGGCCGTGCGTCTTGAATACAATGAATATTATATTTATCCACTGGAGGGAACAGCGCTCAGAGGACTGTTTGCCCATGGCTATGACGCGCACGGGCTTGACGCCTAATTGGCTTTGAAGTGTCGCTTACTTTTTCCGATAAGGCAGGGTTGTTCCTTGGGCGGCAACGAATAACCGCGAAATCCTTCTATCATATCTCAAGCCGGACAATTCGACACTCGTGCTTGCGCAGCAATGAGATTCGCGCCTCTGTGAGTCATTGATGCTCAAGATGCTTGCTTGACAGCAGGGAGAATCAAGGATGCAGCGGCTGGTGGCTTCTTTTTAATTTCCTCAGGAGCCGCTGCTGAATGCATTGTTCTCTGATGGAATGTAATTAAAACGCGCATGAAGCGAACATCAGTATCGAAGGCGCCTAACGGCTCTAACCTGTTCCTGAGACCCGTCTCATCGGTGGCCGGAAATTTATTCCATTGGTACGATCCTTCAGCAAGGATTGCTAAATGCGCTTAACAGCGCTGATTTTGTTCGCGGTATGCAATTCGAGACACTGGCCATAATAGAGCCACTCACATGTCGAAGACCCATCACGCTCTCCCAGCACTGGTCATCATGGATCTCGGTTTCATCCAGACAACGAGCTGGTATGTTGCCGGTCTCAACAGTCTTGGTGATTCAATGCTGAGAACATTATGACTGCGTTGAGCCGACTACCTGGGACCCACTGCGGAGAAACCTTAACGATGCATACACAACTACAACTGTGAATGAAAGCCAGTGCTGGCGTTTGGTGAAGTATGAACTTTGAGAGAATGTGGCTGCACATCCTCCCTTGCTAGCATCCACATACTGCGAGGTCAAGGGATATAGACGCTTGGACTTCTACCCCAGAATCTTTCTGACATGCAAATTGCGCGGTGGCCAACAATAACTAGCGGCTTTAGTGTGACGTACGGGGCGCTCGGACACTGTCAAGAAGTCTTAACCCTTTCATGTCGCAAGGAAAATTGAAAGTGTTCAGGGATTTTCAAACGTGAGTGGTTAGGCTAGGGTTTGGACTTAATGCAGTCGACCATAAGCGGAGACTTTTGGGAGGGGTTGCGCATTAATCTTATGGCCAAATTCTCCGATAACGTTACTAGCCTTACATGGCGCCTGATAACGCTGGTTGGTGTCAATGTCAACTGCCGAGCTGATGTGGGGGCTACATTGATGATCTGTTATCACACAGCAGTACGAAATCAATGTACGCCCAGCCATATACAGACCATGGCCATTATGTCTCACAGTCCACGTTTGTTATGTCATGATGTTACACTTCCGCCGCGCTCCGAGGCAAGTATAATTTCCAAGGAGAACGGTATCAACCGTAAGTAAGATCTGCAGGAAAGTATCTCGGGGAGTAATCTCTGTTCTTTGACGAAATCCAGGTCTCAATATTGACTGCTCAACTTTGCGAGAGAGCCGTCAGGGTGCCTTGTGGATATCCCGACGGAGGCCGAGACTGGATCACAATTTTCACCGCTGTACAGATCTGACTTCATCAAATGTCAAGACCACATACTTCAAATCACGATACATCATTGGTGATGAGAGGTGCATGAAAAGTAAGCCGTCCCTGAGGACCAGTGCCTTGATCATCCGCCTCGCATACACTGAGGACGCCCAGACATCGCCTTCTTCAAAGGTTTGCTAAAAGAGTAATTCCTAGGTGGGGTAAAGCAAATACGACCGCCGTCATCTCATCTCCAGCCGTGTCTGAAATTAGACAGTCCAAATGCTGACACATGGAGCCATCATTATTCGCGTCGCATGAATAGTACATCAAGTGTAACGTGGAGCTCGGAATGCAACCACGGCATCAATTGCACATATGCATGACTGCCGTTGGTCCTCTGTCACAATACAACGGGAAGCAGCCTGGGGGTTTCTGCTGGGCTACTGAATGCTTACATCGCTTTGGCCTCCATTCAATGTGACTTTGGCCATGACTTGGGTCGATGGTGCGAAAGAACGCTGTGCATAATACTGTACATTGGCGCCTTTCAGTGTCATAAATGCTGTCGTGACTCTAATGGTGAAGGTATCTGTTCCTGCTATTCATTGTTAGAGATGTGCCCAGAGAATGGCCGTGCACGGCTTCCGTACACCCCAAAATAGGAGCAATATGCAGCACCAGGGCCTCACCAAAGTTGCTAGGATTAGGAATGTCTTCTTGCGAAGCCTACGTTTCAGCAAAGCTCTTGCAGGTTTCCTCACTCTGCATGAGCAACTGAGCATGGCGGTGATGCCAATTCAAGACAACGAACCGGCCCTGAAATAACAATGTATCCAGCTTCTGCAGTTCAGTGTTCGTTCCCGTGACGTTCAAGCGGTCGAGCGGTTTTCTCACACAGCTTAAGCTATCCAGTCATTCTTTTTTTTTCTTACCAGGTCTTGCTATCCCATACCGCGTGTACCATACCATGCATATGATCCAGAAGCCAGTAATATTGCGTTTACTAGCATTGATCAAAGTGTAAGATCCTGGGCAGTTACTGACAGTAGCATATCATGTCATTTTTACCATTCAATAGCCTTTCGCTTCATTTTATGCTTCTCTTATCTTAAACTGACGTCGAAATTGGGTAGAGAAATTGGTCAAAGATTGAGAAATTCGATCGGAGGAAAACCACTCGACAGGGGAAATTTCAGTAGGCTACCCGAGCCTATGCACGGATGTCAGGTACTGTAATTAGGTTCAAGGGTGCTCGCTATCGATCTCGACACGTTTCTGCTCAGCTGCGCGTATAGCCACATCCGATTATAGTGTCAGCCTTGTACCGTTGTTTCAGTGCGTACGGCCCGACCATTAGCGGGGATCGGACAAACTCCCGCACGACAACTATGACCGCGCCCAGGTATTTCATGTATTGCGCTTCCTTAAGCGGCTATAGCAGTCGTTCATGGAATTCTTTTGGCTTATATGTGGCGCTCAGGAACAGGTGACGCGTTCTGCATTCTACAAACCACTGGTACACTCAACTATCAAATTATTAATCCCTCTACTCATCCTTTCTTCATTCATCTTTTATATGAGCGCCGATAGCATGTATTTCTCCCAGATTGAACTTTGGGCCGGTGTTCTCTCATTGTTACAGATTACCACTGCTCGACCAACGAGTGGAGGGTTACCTTCAGAGTCGGTGGTAACAAACACTGCAAATGTGAATACTTTAGACGGAGAAATAGTATCAAATGGGAACGGAACTAGGATACAAACATTTCCAAATACAACAAGAGGCTCCTCAGGTACGAATTAGAGTCTCCGCTACTTGGGATCTAGCTTACCTAGATTACAGAGGCCAATACTTCCTCTGTCAAAGTCGGCAATTACAACGTTGCATACTGCGGCAACCTGACCACGACTGTGCGAGAAGATCTCCAGCTCCTTTTTGAGAATTTACCAGGAATCGAACAGGCCACAGCCGCGGGAACGTCGAATGCAGCATTCCAAGCATTCTTCAAGGATGACCAGTACGAAAATTTTATTCAACAGATGTTCGTTAACATAACGAATGGCAACGCTCTCCCGAAGCCTGAGATTGCCTCCACTGAAGCTCCTACAATCGCATGCTTGACTGGACCCGGCGAAGCAACAGAGAATACCACCGCAGGCGTTCGAGATCTGTTCGAGATTTGCTCTGGAAACCCTAAATACGCAGCTTTCTACCGTTCACAATCAAATTGGATATTCCTATGCCCTGAGTTTTTCGATTACCCACAGCAGACACCACAGCCCCAGAGTCAATTTTGTCCGAACGTCATGGACAACTATTTCGTCCAAGCCTATTGGATGAACCTGGTGCAAAACCAAATGTTCATCCTTATGCACGAAATACTGCATTATTACCTTGATAGCGCACCATATCCCTCCACGGATGCGGTCACGGAGGTAACAGATATCAATGTAGCGTTCAATTTGGCAGCTTTGGACGCAGTCAGTAATGCGGAGAGTTACGTCATATATGATGCCAGTAAGCCGCTTCTCTCTCATGGCAATATCTTAATGCTGCAAGTTATGGTTCATAAACTAACAATGTACTCAGTGGTCTCCGCAAACTGTACCAAATATCCCGCTCCAACAGACAACGACCCTGATGAATGCAGTGGGGAGTGTCTGACCAAACTCGGTTCTCCCGCTTCAGATGTAATCTCGATAGGCAATCTTACCATCGCTGGTGTAGATGCTGACACGATTGCATTCGGAGATAATTCCACCTTACCCCAGATTGGTGGGATTACACAAGCGGATTGAATATTGTATTCTCATTGCATGCAGCTGGCACGCTGCTTGGCGTTCAAGATACACAAAATCTTTGAGGCGGCGGCGTTTGGCTTATACCCTGGCCTAGCTTAACGTACATATTTTAATATCATAGATGGGCTAATGCAACACGAGATCGATTATCTCACCTCTTATTATTATGTGTTGACTGTTGTGGATTATGAATGATCCGCGCTCCGCGGTCGATACTTCACTTCGCAGTCAATTTTGGGCATTCGCGCGTCTATTGTCACATTCATTCACTTTTCACTCATTTACCATGGGTAGATGTCCTACAGTATCAGTGAAGGCAAACATAGCGGCCCGGACGCCCGCATCTGCCTCCCGGTTTATTTCCCTTCTCCCTTGCAGAATTTTTCGTCTTTCAATTCACCAATGTCCATTATCTCACCCTGTAACCCAAAGATTCAACATCAACAACCACCAGAACCCACACGCTCAATCACCTCAACCACTTTCAATACTACCAAGCAAAGCAATGACTCGACTCACTCCCAGAACCAACGAACTCGTCCAAGGCTTCGCAGCCGCCTCACTCTCCACTAACACATCACCCAACAAAACTCCCACCTCGCCCCCCAACACCAACGATATCCCTCAAGCCAACGACAATGCTGCATCTCCGTGCGTAGGAGCAACAGGCCACAACCTCCCTGCTTCAGGAACCACGTCTACATCCGTGAAAACCAACGCTACTGAGCCTCCACAAACCGAGAAAGAGGAAAATTTCAGCATCCACTCAACTTATCAATCCGCACCCTCTCCTCCCAACTTCATTCGCACCACCAGCAATCGTCCACCCGTATCAAGGCTACCACCCATACCTCCCAACGACGCCCTCATCCTCAAAATATCTCACCTTCTCCTCATCGACTACACCACCGCAGCCACATTCCACCGAGCTATTATCTCTTCCTCTGATGCCGCGCTCACGCCGGGATCGAGTGAGTATTTCGAGTACGTTGGCGCCTCCAAATCCCCTCCTCTAATTTTTGTATTGGGAATGGAGTTTAATATTATTGTGTGTGCACAGTAAACTCGCTCCTCTGTACGCCCAGTCTGCAAGGGAGGTGCAGCGTTGTGGCTTTCTGAAAGCTCTGATGAACCAGTATGGGCTTTGGGTTGGGTTGGGGAAGAGGAGCATGACGATGATTGATTATGCGTGTGGGGTTGGGGCGTTGAGTCAGGTGAGTCCTTTTCGCGTTTCAAGGCCCAATTTTACCATCTTTTGCTTACGTGGTGGTGCACGGTTTTGTACTTGTGGTGTGGTTATGCTGATTTGTGAGGTGTGTTGGGCAGGCTCTGGCTCCCCATGTGAGCAAGATCCTGGCAATTGATAGCTCGAAGGGAATGGTGGATTTGTATAATGCGACATTGGGGATGGCGCGGGGATGCGTCATGAGAGGTGTGCAGGGGGATTTAGTAGCGGGAGTACTTGTGGAAAAGGGGGAGGAAGAAGGAGGTGGGACGCTGGGTGTGCCCGAGGGGTTAGGACATGGATGGGCTTTGCTTGGGTTTTGTGTGAGATTCCAGCCCTCGGATTTTGAGATCTGCATGAAATGCTGGAGTGGATGCTAATCGAGTGCTCCAGCTCAGCATCGACTTTCTCTGTACTCCTACTTTGCCTCACTATAACCAAGATATCCTCGTCCGGACCCTCGAAATTCTCCTCCTGACCTTGGATGAAAATGGCATCCTTCTCGTCATTGACATTGAAAAAGTCCACTATACCTTGTGCCCACCGCCTGGCACGCCGGCTTATGGGCAGGAGTTCCTCCGCGGCGGGAAGAAGGTCAGGGGATATGGGAGTCGAGAGATTGCGGCCGCGTGCTTGGAGCTGGAGTTGGATGATATCCAGGTTATGGAGGGGGTGGAATTTACTTGGGAAGGAGATGATGGGAAGGGAGGGCGGAGGGCGAGGGATGAGATATGGTTCATGTTGAGGGCGAGGAAGGGAGGAAGATTTTTGAGAAGGATGGGGAGAAGGTTTCCCGGGGTCCATAGGGGTGAGATGAATGGTAGTCGATGAGATGGTGGGGTAAGGCTGAGGTCTTGGATACCATGGGATGAGAGGACGATTATCAGATTGCAGTGATATTGAAACAGGCGAAAAGGGAAGGATTGATTGGTGGTTTTTGTTACACCAAAGCGATTGATCACTGGTCTCCAAGGTCCATACTGGAGACGGTGGGAACACGGACTATCGATGGTTGATGTTATATCTCTAGCTCATCCGCCATGTCGTGTCTCTTGTTCCTGAGGCTATACGATGAGCGTCAATATCCTGAGCTCCATCAATCCTGGCTGGGCTTCAAACGATTGGGCGATTGGGCTTGCTTAAATCGCGGGTCTGAGACATGGTAAATGAAGATATATCTCTGACTCGTGGCGTTCACGCCTATAAATGCCAGAAATGCCTTGTTCGGGTCCAACACGGAAAGGATTTGGCTTGGCGGTATTCTACCGTGTCTATTCATGACAGCAAAACTGCCATGGGATTAAGTGACCCTTTTTTTCTTCTGCGCTTCGCCTGCTCTTGTCATAGCTCGTACCATATTCATCACAGGTTATCGCCTCTGTCCGCCAGTGTCTCCTAGCAAAGAATTGGTCCGGTAGATTCCTCCCGCTGTTGATGAGCGATAGACATTCCAGATCCCACGTCCATTCCCACTGCTTGGAGATTAGTCGCCAAGCTCATGTAGCCAAATGCCGTAAAGCCAAGTCAAGTGTTCTCCTTCTCTTACATTTCCTCTTTGACTTCTGCTTTATGCCAACATGCGACGTAATTCGCGTAGAATCTTGCATTGGCTTCTCAAGTTACTTTACGGTCAATTGGAAGTAGAGCCAGTAGGTATTGTGGGTCATGGCAGAAACTTTCGAGCAGGTAGTAGAAGGTCGGCTGTCCCCAGTCGAAGGTATCGCGTAGGGTTGGGACGACCTCTGGGTGCTCGAAGACGTAGACGTAGGCCTGACCTCGGAAATGTAAGGGGGAAGGCCCTAATGAGGGCGCCTCATCGCTTTTCCGGCGCACAAAAGATGATTATAGAGGTTCATTGACCGATGCCTTGGGACAACCTACCCTTGTGACTTCTGAGCAACTTCCTTTGTGAAAGATGACGGGCCATCTACTGGCATAATGGCTTTCTCACTTGGCGGTGAAGACCATATAGCTAGTGGACAGCCCAAGCCGTCTGAGTACAATCATGAAGTTCGGTATATGTATTTCGTCCTCAATCCAACCGAGAGGCGAACAGGAGTACCCCGAGCCTTCATTTCTGCATGTGCCAGTCGTTTGCCGGAGAAATATGTTGAGTACGATCGAAGTATTCGGATAATCTGTACGCTCTCCGCATAAGTAGGCTCTATATAGACGCAGTGGAGGTCCGGTTTAGTAGGATCGGTATCTTAAGTATGTACGATGGACGCCATTGGGTATGTTGTAGCTGTGGTTTGCAGGGGCTGGTGAGTATGAGCGCAGTGTTTGATCAGAGACCATGCTGAATGGTAAATTATGAGGGGCCCCATGCAAGAGTATGTTTTGGTGCACGGGCTCGTGTCTTAACAATGTGTAGTTTCGTGCGAGACGCTCGCGAAACTCTTAAGACAGAAGTCTTGCGCTCTTTCGTTGCTGATCCGCCGCTGACTAAGCAGCGCATAGTCACCATGAAACCGTCTAGATACCTCCGAGCGTCTTTACCTTCCCCCTTCGACGCGCTGATAATGTCTCAAGCTGCATATCATTGCTCACTGTCCGCCTTAATGGCTTTTGCAACCCCGCTAAAAGCCCGATTGTGGTCATAGCTCATGCCTAAAACGACGCGCTTGCAGGGTTGAGCGTGTTTCCTTCTTCAACAGCGCCTAAACTCACTGAGTCAGGCAACGCGAATGCTCAAGACAATTGCTCTCGCAGCCCTGGAGGGCGAAATTAGATGCGCAGTATGAAAACCCCAAGGCTGTTCAAGCCTCGAGCGCGCCCGTTAAGCCACAAAAGACGACCACTGTACGCTCTGACTCTCCAATTGACACCATGTACGGTTGTACACACTTCAAAACAGCTGACGTTGGCTCCGCACAAGCCGAGAGAATGAGCTCATCGTTCTGCCGCGCAGATCATTGAGGACGTCTAGAGTGAATGTGCCTTGATGTATTCGGCGAAGAAGCCGTGGACGTTATAACGGGCAAGGTGACAGCCGTCTCTGTTCTTGACTTGACGAATGCCAAGCGTGAGAGAAAGCGCTGGCAGAAGGCAGCAAGACGGACAAAGTACTCAAGTGGGCCGTCTCATTTGCCAAGAACGTGAATGCTTACTCCAAGGCACCAGACGTCTACATCAGTAAAGCCCCGGGCGCGCTCAGTACGATCAACTCACCCGAGGCTCTATCTTCTTGAAGACGCTGACGCAAATGTCCAAGACAGATTATGGCCGGACCACCGAACACAAAGGACTTGCCACACGCGAGAACTACGGCGAGGGAGGAGGGAAGCTTATAAGGCGCCGGCGGAGTTGAATGGATATGGGATATCGAAGAGGAAATAGCATCACAAGGAGGTTCAATGGGGCCAGGGGTGTTGCGTGCAGTCTTGATTCTTTGAATGAGAGTCACAGTAAGGAGGATGATGTGGGAGCTATTGTGGGAACAATACAGGAAGCTTATGAGACGGTGAGAAATCCCAATAGGGCTTGAGAAGCTGGGCACGGCCTTGTTTAATTGTCTGAGAAGCAATTATGGAAGCACTTCCCGTTGCCATTAGCTGAAACACGAGGAGTCCTCTCCGCAACATGGTGTATAGCCACGAGTGCGATGAGAGACCTAATCCAAGGTATCAAGACCTCAAGGATATGTCAAAAGCATGTAGTCTCATCCCTATGCTAATGCAATACAAGCTGAGACCTCTTGCAATGTCTCTAAACTTTTGTGGAAAGCAACACTGCACACCGAGATCTCTCCCTATCTTCTCTCCATCTTCCAATCAACCGTTGCGGATATTCAGCCTCCACCTCTTCGCCCATACTCATCATATGGCTCGATATCGGGTCCGGCCACCATAAAATTAATGTCATACACGTTTGTCAGACAAGAATCCTGAGCGGCAGCCTTGTCCAGTGTTGCAACTGGACGACTCCCTGGGTGGGTTTTCTTGCCGGTGCATTTCGTGAACAGCTGGAGTAATCTGTCGGAATTGGCCCTAGTCCACCCTTGAGGGAATTCTATTCGGCACATTGCAAAGATATATCTTTCATCAATGATAAAATTCTTATTAATTGTATTGATTGGACTATATACATTGGGGACTAGCGATGAAAGACAACGTGGCTAGTGATCAGACTGCTGATTTGAATTATCCATCTCAAAGAAGCCTGTGTAACGCGGTGCAAAGACCACTGCCAGGGATTTAGATCGGCTAGGTCGGGACTTCTCTGCGCAGTTCAGGGACTACTGACAGAAGCCCTCACCGTAGCGACTGGATATAGCATCATAATGCACACGTAATGTTGCTCTGTCTTCTTCACCAAGTTAAGCCTCTTCGAAGTTCTCCGGCTTATAAATCCGGCCCGACTTCTTTACCAAGTTGAACCTCCCAACCTTAACAGCCCATGAGCCCAAGGGATGCCATCGGTCAATATGTGGCCATGAATCAGCCAACAACTGCAAATCCGATAAATTGAGAGCTTCATTAAAGATCAATTGCATGCCGCAAGACGTCTGCTGCCGCATAAAAATGTCAGTAGCCTCGCAAACCCGGATATTTGTACCTTGAACTACCAGAACGATACCCGGGCAACCATCAGCTATGATGAACGTGGTCTGTGGCAGCTCACTATTTCTAGAGTCAATAGTTCTCGATGCATCAAATTGGTTAGTGGAAAACCAGGGGTCGGATTGAGGACCTTCCTGAATTACCTTGATGGTACGAGCGAGAGCCAACCCCAAGATCGATGTGCGATCCTTGCATGCCTTGGTTAACCAGGTCTGGAACTTTCTCATACATTCGAGCAGGCTCTCCTTGTCCTGGATATTGCTAGACTGAAGGCAAGTAAGGCTTCCTAGAACCAGCTGGTACGTCTCTGCCAGGTTTAAGGTGTCGGCCGAGTTGGTTAACATATCCAGAGTTTCCTTCAGTGGTCCTTGGATCCATTGTGCTAGAGTATCCTGGGATATTGAGAGCTGCTGTCCCTTAAAGAGGAGTCGGTTACCAGAAGCCGCGGGAAGGGAAATAGTTTGGTCGTTCTGAATTGATAGCAGCTTCGAGAAGAGGAAGTGCTGCAATTGCTGGATTGTCTGCCGGGATGAAGTTCTCTCCTCGTCGTTTTCTGACTCTAATCTTTTCATCTCGGTCTGGAAATGCGATGATGACGTTTGTGCATTGGTCTGTAATCTTTCGACTTCAGCCTTGTGCTTTTGGATTTCCTTCTGCAAGGCCATCTCTGAAGTCTGATGCTCTTGCTTCGAATTCCTTAGCTCTTCTTTTAATTTGGTGAGCTCTTCGTCGGTCGATGACCCCAAGGCCTTTGAATCCTCCAACTGCTGCTTTGTATCATGGAGTTCTTGGCGCAATGGCTCCACAAGGTTGTTTAATCGCTCGTCATGATCTTCCTTGGCGCTTTGAATGGATCCATTGACACAGTGCACATCTTCAAGAACATAGTGCATCTTGGTCTGGAGCTTGTTGCCCTGAGCTCTGATATCTCGGATGGCATCTTCGAACAAAGCCTTATCCTCAAAGACCAGCGCAGCAAGCTTGCTATCGACTTCGAAGAAGCCTTTGATCCAGGCCAGTCGATCTTTGGTGGATTGTTCAAGCTCCTCGTTCGTGAGTTGAGTGTCCTGCAACTCCATTATTATTGACTCCATCTCCGTTTCAATTCTTCTGCTTTCGTCATCAAAGGCTTCCACTTCAGCTGAGAGAGCTTTCCGTTGCTCTGCGATCTCTATAGTCTCCGCCGACATTCTTTCAATGGCTTCTGGCAATTGATAGTCTTCTATGGAGGGATCCTCCGTATCGACGACTTCCCGAATGTCATCGTATATATCACTAGCCTTGTCGAACTGGTCCTTCAGCTTCTCGGAGTCCTCGTCTGCTCGTCTCCGACGCTCTTTTCTGCTAGGGATCTTGCTAGTCATGATGTGATTGTTGCTGCTTGCTCGAGTAGTTTTAGATGATGAAGAAATTGGCTATGCTCGAGGTACTGATAAGCGAAGTGAGGTCTGAACAAGGCTGGCTATCGAAGGATGTGAGATTGAGAACGATGCTGATCGTGAGACAAGCTGCTCGAAAGCAGACGGTGATTGCGAGTGCGAGTACGCGGGCACGGGTTCTGGCCTTGTTGAAATTGTGGAATTTCACAACAAGCGAGATTTTAGTGTCCTCTACACAGTGCGGTGCGGCCACGCCCCAGACGCGATGAAGACCTTTGTCGCAGAGGACACCTAGTCCTGCCTTCACAAGGTTCCCACGTCGCACGCTCTTGCTTTCATATATGTATATATATAGCGCGAATAAAGAAACGGACATACCTTACGTGAGGGACATGGCAGCCCGACAGAAGATTTGTCCAGGTACCGAGGGCTCGACGAACTGAGGCCGAAGCAAGACTAGCAATACGATAGACATCAAAGAGTACGACAAGCCTGTTGCAATTGAGTCCACATCATATGCTAATTGGGTTCATGAGCCAGGGATGTCTTGTATTGTGGCCACTCATCATAGGACCAACGCTCTCAATCTTCAACATGACAACTCTCAAGACTCGGAGAAAGTGGGCTACCATGATGAAGCAAGCCATAAAACATCTTGAGCATGGTTCGTTTCAATGGTAGGCTTTCAGGCTGACGGACTGCAGGCTCCTCATCATCAGCCTTTCGACCACACTACTCTTCGATCCGGCAGGTCCGTTTTGATACTACACGCGTGGTTTTCAGAGCTCGACATTATTCAATCTTTCACGGCAGCGCGGAGTGCATGACTTGATCAGGGATGTGGCCACGACATGGAGACCATGGAGCACTACATCTTCCCGGTCGTAAGTGGGACAGCATTCACAAGGTCAGTCCACTTGTTCGAAGTAGACACAATGCTCATCAACAGGCAGCTCTTCACGCATAATGACATCCATTGTATACAACGCAAGATGAACTTGGACGGCGCGAAAACAGCCACCTGGCATGATCAGCAGTTATACTGTATGGGTGCCTGGGTCCGGCGCATCTTCTTTACACCGTGTCCGTCAATCTCCTTTCACTGCCACCATGATGTCGAAGATCTTGTAAGTCGAAGGGGCGGGGGATCGGGCCAACAGCCCAAGATTGGGAATATGACTCGATGATAAGTTGGTGGTGATAGGAGGTAATGTTAAAGAGGGTATATCGAAGGTTATTATCATTTGTCGAGAGGATATGTCTAAAGGATGGGTCAGCAGAGGTCATAAACGCAATGCAGGATGGACATGGTGCCCCGTTGTTGGTCCAGACTTACCATGCAGGAATCAGCCCACAAAGCTCTTCCACCCCCATCTTCCCGTTTCCATCTTTGATAAGCTGATTTACCTAGCCGTGCTCGTCTCTTGGATAGATAGACAGTGCGCAATGTTCGGTGATATCAGTCGTATCGAACGTCTCTTTCTTCCCAGTGATCATGGCTTATGCTAACATATTGCGGGTTTGCCAAGTCACTTTTCTGTACCCCTCCGCCTTTCCGCATCCTTTAGGCCGGGAGAATCATCTGAAACTTTAAATCATGATGTGACGGCTCAATGCTGATTGGATATGCTCTGAAGGAGCAATGATGTGTAGTAAAATTTTATCTTCTAACCCTACCCTAGCCCTAGAGCTTAGTCGATTAGGGGAATAGTCGGCCGCCATTGCCGTCTTCGTATGGCCTTCATCGGACGTCCCTTCCCCAACGACTCCTATACGTCTCGACGGTGTTGCTTGAATCCCTATCAACTGTTGATGGTTCTATCTTCATAACACGTCTCGATATGTCATTCAGCTCTGGAGTGTCCTCTAAAGCTCCCTGCCTCCGTGTGCTCATTGATCTCGAATGTCCTATTGAAGTCTTCCCTTTCTGTATGGACGGCTGTGTTTCGCTCTCGGACCGTACTTGATTTCCGAGTTTCCTCCCTGTGCTGCGGATGTGTGTGAGAGGGACCGTGCTTGACTCCCGAGTTCCCTTCCCCTTAGTCTTGCTGTGAATGTGTGTAGGAGTGACCGTGCCTGACTCCCGAGTTCCCTTCCCCTTGGTCCTGCTGTGGATGTGTATAAGAGGAACACGTAATGAGGGTGCCCGGGCTATGATATGAGGACGATTTAGTAAGGATACCTATATCAGAAGGAATGAGGGTTCACTCTGCTCAATGCTATCCTAACGTAGGTCTAACAAGACTCAGATGGGATGCAGATGAGGTAGTGAAGTCGCCCCTTCAGGTTGACCGTACTTGATTTTCGAGTTCCCTCTCCTGGATGGTGCTGTGGATGTGTGTAAGAGGAACACGAGAGTGCACGGCCTAAGATATGAGGATGAGTTAGTCATGAATCTATACCAGAAAGAATAATGGCTCACTATGCTCAAGGCGAGTGTCAGGTAGATCTAACAAGACTCAGATAGGATGTGAATTCGGCTCTCTAGGATGACCGTACTTCATTTTCGACTTCCCTCCCCTTGTTCCTGCTGTGGATGTTTGCAAGGGAACATAATGAGAACGCCCAGCCTAAGATATGACGAATTTAGTGATGAAATTCATACTAGAAAGAATGAGGGTTCACTATGCTCAATGCCATTATCAGGAATCCGTCCCATAACCGTGACGACACTCACGAAACACCCAGGAGGCCGCTAAGATCTTAATATCTAGGCCCTTGTCTATTATGCGGCGCTGGGGGGCGGTACCTTAAGGATTGACTATTGTGAACGTCAAACGGAAAAAATCTTGATTAATTGTCTATCTATCAACTATACAACAGAAGGCTTCTTCCATAACTTGTCACTATGCTTTTGTCTGTCTAAAGCACACGCATCTCCTCTGAATGATGGAGCCTGTTCTAAGTTGACGTGATGCTTGCGAGCAAATCTCGGCCAACCTTTTGCGCAGTACAAGGACTACTGATGAGAGGTGAGAAGTGCAAGCCCCAAAATCAAGACCAACCCCTTTGCGCAGTGCAAGGACTACTGATGGGAGGTTAGATGATGGTAGACTTAGCTGATACGGAAGAGAACGTCATGTGCCTTGTCATTTTGCTGACACTTAAATACACGTATGCACCACAACCTCCATCATTCACTTGGCATATCCATCATTCCCGCTTTTCAAGACGCCATCGTTTATCCGTCGATGCATAATTGGTTGGGTGTATGCGATTCGCAACGTCCACCAGGCGCCATCATGCCATTTCTCCTCAGGTCTCTCGTAAGACAGTAAGGATAATTTACCTGTGAACCGCGATCCATAGATTGGTGAGGCCATTGTCTATTATCCTTTCCCCCTTTTCGTCGGCGGGCTTCTTCGAAGTTATCTAACAATATGGCGGAATCTGCTGCGGTCCAGTTCGCTGGAAACTCAATCTGTCTCCAAACATTACGAACATGTTCAGAAGCCGCCGAAAGACCTGATGGATTTGTGGCCGGATCCACCCCTTGGCCCGGAGGAACGAGTGTATCAGGCCTTGGATTGACGGTTAAGTCCTGCCTCGTTGCTGGTGTTGGATTTAGCGCTGGCGAGCTGACGCCTGAGCGCGACGCGGTCATGTGCCCGGTGAATGGTGTCAAAGGCCTTCTACGCCTACTAGGAGAGCCGAACGTTTGGGTCGTGTTCGCTAGCAGCTCGTTTGATTCCACGTTAGCAAGGACCTCGGCAGCTCCAGCCGAGCCTCCACGAGCTTGTCGACGCTTTGGAGCGGGTTTCTCTGGTGAGCTGAGTACAGGCCCACGTTTGGCGGATTTGTTATTGAAACGTGAAGCGTTTTGGCGAGCAAGAACTTGTTGGAGAGCCTCACGAGCCTTTGACTCTGTCTCTGTAGCGTTTCGCAACTCCTCGGCCGCTCCAGACATGCTTTTTGTCACCTCAGCTGCTTTCTGCTCCCACAACTCTTGCTTCTTGGTCATCTCAGCTGCTTTCTGCTCCAACAGCTCTTCTCTCTTCGTCATCTCAGCTGTGTTCTGCTCCAACAACTCCTCTTTCATCTTAATCTCTTCCTCTCTCCTCTCGAGACGCGTAACATCTTCACTTTTGACAATAGTGGCGTCATGCCATCGTTGGCTAAAGGAACACAATTGTGTCCTAGTCTGCTTGATATCGGCCGTGAAGCCGTTCAGCTCATCCATCCAGTCGTCGGTAATTGACTCTTCTGATACTTCAGTCCCTTTCTGTACTATCTGAGCCAGGTGCTTGACCTGAGACCCGAGCGTGGTCAATCGTGCCTCCAAATTGGCCATATCCACAATCTGAGCCATGGCGACTGACACTAAGTGTGGTATCGAGGAGTATGTATCTCGAGTTGCAGGGGATAATTATGCAAGAATGATCAATTGGCTGGTATCGGATGAAGAAGCTTGGGAGAGGATGGGGTGGTCGAGTAAGAGACACAGGTATGTATATTTTTGTATTTACCATTGTGGCCGACGCTAGCCTATCTAGGCAACGCCTCGCTACTTTGGATCGGGGTGATGGGAAAACACCTTGAGGGCACCCTTACTCTCAAATTACACTCTTCAGACCTTGGTTATATAAGAATAGCAACTTGTGATCTTTTGCCGTCTGAGACACGGTGCGCGGAAGATAGCAGACGGTGGTAGGCGAGGCTTAGAGGGGTCCCCATCCTCTTCGCCTGGAAAGACGACCTGCCAAGCGTCCACGCCGTATACTCAAGAACCCGATACAGCGATCACTGTATTGAACGTTGTCATTTTTGTTGATGGCCAGAAATGAAGGAGTACGTTACTTGATTAACTAATTATCTAAAATATTTGGCGTCGAGCTAAGCACTGACAAAGGATTGTGAAGATGCTTGATTGAAGCCAATATTAGTAGCCCAAAGGAGATTAGATGAGTAAGGCAAAGTCTTTTATCAAATAGGCTACCCAGAAAGGAATGCTTACTTTATCGGCAATTTCATAACATGGATCCGCTGTCGTTCCAGCTTACATTCCTTCCCAGCTCAACTGAGCTTGCATCTCAAGCTTATCTAGCTCTTTCTGGGCTTCTGTCAATATATCTGCATCTACGCCCGCCACCTCCTCTTCCAGTTCTGAAATAATTTCCGTGTCTCTTCTGACTTTAGCTCGAATCAATCGATCAAGCAGTTTAATAGTCTCCATCACATTACGGCGTCGAAGTGCTGGCTCATACATCTTATTGATATCGTCCATCATTTCATCGCCTTCTGTAATCTTCCTGCGAACTTCCTCTTGACGCTGGCGATCCTTGTCATTCCGTTCGGCTTTCAAGCTGCGTACCTCGGCTCTTTGCTCCTTGACCTCTAGCCTTTTCTTCTTCCGTTCGGATTGGCCGGCCTCATAGTTCGCCTTTTCGATGGATCTTTCTCTAGCTTTCTCAGAATGCTCTCCAAGTTGTACAGTACGCGCAAAATCAGCACCGGCTTCCATCCTAGTCCGTTCGTATAAGTGGTCGGCACTCTGCATCCAATTGTCCCCAGTTGGGTTGTAAGAGGCAACATTAACAGATTCCCCAGCCCGTGCATAATTTAAGCCCCCATAGATCCAATAAGACGAACAGAGAACTGATCCTAAGATCTCTGCTATTTTCTTCAAGTCATCGTCGTTCTTATAGATGGGAAATAAAATCAGCTGCAAAGGCTTCGGAAAATTAGCACCTCCATCTTTACTAGGTAGTCGGCTGATGGCATTGACTAATCCAAAAAGCGGGGTTGTGGAAGAATTATTGACATGGGCTTTGAGGCGTGAATTAATATCCTGAGCCCAACCGACTTCCATAGGGCATCGCCGGAAAGGAAGATCCAAATAATACGGGTTGATGTTAGTCCAGTATTGGCTTTCGATGGTTTGGATCCATTCGAGTACTCTATTTCGGTAAACGCTCGATTCCAATGGGAACCGACGTTCAGCCGGGTATGATTGACTAAAACGACTGATAGCATTGTCGATGCTCAGATTTGCCGCCAACGACTGCGGATCTGACTTGTTTGTGACGTAGGCTTTCACCTTATCGATGAGACTTTTGACTTGGGTAGGAGTCATCCATTTCCCAGCATGTGGATCCACTTGATGAGGGAGAACAAGGTTTGATCTCCGGGGGATATTGATGTAGATTCCTGCCATTGTTGACCTCTCTCTCGGCGTCATTTCACTCTCGACGAACCTTTTCACTTCTGGATTTGTCCGGGCATCAAAAGCAAGTGTATTCCTTATGAGAGAAGTGATGATTTGGTTCGGAAGGAGATGTAGTAATTGATAAACATACTTCTCCTTTTCTTCATCATCTGCCAGCAGCCTCCAAGAAAAATGCTCGTTGGCTCGGTCCCTCGCTTCTCGATAAATGACTTTGGAAAGCCCAAGACGTCCCAAACCACGAAAAGCATTGAGCATTTCTAATTGATGTTGGCATTGTACGGGTTCATCTGGATGTGGAGTGGACCGTAGCGTTGGTACTGATGGTAAAGGCCGTCTTTGCTGGGGCTGTGGCTGTGGTGTCGAAGCACGTAAAGCGAGACGAGCTTTTCTTTGAGATAAATGGACACTCCCAGGTCCCATGCTTTGAATAGCGACTGCCAAGCTCGGATTTGTTGCTACCTGTGCTCTCCCCTTCGCCAGAGCATCCCTTGCAGCTTGACTGGCAACCGGTGTAGAAGATAGCTGGGTTGCCGGTGCATCGTCTTCGTCTTTTGCGGCCTGACCTGCGGCTGGAGGTGAAGGCGGTGAGGTTTGCTATGACATGATGATTCTTGCTTTGTGTGACTTGAACGAATTCGAGGGCTGAGTGGCGAAGAACGGTAGTTGCTATACTTTTGGAACGTAAGAATAGCTGTAGAAAGGGAAGACGTTGTAGGTAATAGTGGGAAGGGTAATGGTAAAGTGAGGTTCTACTCTGTTTCTCTCGTTTATTTACTATTGTGGCTGACGCTAGACTATTGTTGGCAACCTATTGTTTAGGCAATATCAGACATCGTGACCGCACTGATGTCAATATCGTTGGTTGTAGAGCTATATTTTCTCTCCTACATGAATATTTGCTGACAGCACTGGGCTCCATTTGATGTTTCAGAGAAGATGGCAAGGGAGCCATGCCTAGAGGAGCCAACGCAAGGCGCAGAGGCGCCGTACTCGGAGGAGCCAGCCGAAGAGTCAACCGTCGAGACAATTATCGAAGGAAATGGGAATTACTCGCGGTCCAGCGACCTAATGAAGTTCAAAAAGAGAGGGAAGAAAGATGTTCAGCACCGGCACCTCAGGAGTGCGAATTACCTTCCACTCTTGGTCATTCACCAGAACCTGAAACCTCAACCCTTTCAACTCCTCTGCCAACAGGCGAGCCAAAGTGTCCTTCTTGCTCATTCTTCCCACGAGATAGCACCGCGGCTGTCTTTCCTTCTCGATGCCGTCTTCGGTCTGGCAGAGAGTCTACGAGGATTTCAGAAGCCTTTGTGATAGCGATGAACCCCTGTATCACAGCAAGTACATATTTCTGGGAGACTTCCTAGTCAGGTAAGTACCAGTTCGGGACATCGTCATTGCTGGAGGGACCTGATCCGTATCCAGGGCACGCAATCAAGGTCTTGACCACGGCCAGAGAATCAATGCTCCCTCTTTACCTCACTTCTCTCCTGCAAGTTATTCGGACTCGTCCTTTCAACTCTCATCCTGCAGTCCTACTCTTTCTCTACATAGACTGCGACTGCGATGAGCTCCCAGCTCCATATACTCTGCAACGTACACCAATAGGGTTTGATTGAACCTCTGACAAATGTGCACTAATTTTCATGCTACCGTTTCCATTTACCAAGCAACAATGTCAATTGCTCCGCCATCTTGTCCACAAAGGTATCAGCAGCCCAGCTCATGATACAATCCAGCTTAACCAGAAACTCCACAACCCCTGGTAGAAGCGACATATGGCAAGTCGCCACTATGTTCCATTTGAAATCCCGGAGTTCATCGCACATTGTCGTGTAGTGTACCCAGAGCTCGAAGTATGGGCCTTCGGTACAAATAGAGAATGCGTAAGGCGCCTCATAGCCAGAATACGGTGGAGAGGCAGTTCGGGTTAGATCGGCGAGCTTGTGCTGTAAGTTCGTCATACAGCTTCCGGAGACGCTGGCTTGGTTTTGTGACACAAAAATAGGCTTGCTTGTATTGTAGGATTTCGCCTCAACGACCATGAAAGGAAATCTAATTGGAAGAAACAGAGTGGGTGTAGAGCAAAGTAACTTCTGCCTTTGCAGATTCTCTAGAAAATTACCTGATTCCCATTCGGCAGCACCACGCTCCATCATTGCTGCTACAACAACATCATGAGCAAGCCCAGCAGTGATAGCCGGCCGGGGTGTCCTGACTGGCACATTATCCGCCTTGGGGGAGGTTGGGAGACGAGGTTCCCAAATGAGGGGCTGGACATCGGGCTTGAGACATGGATCCCAATCTAAATACAGTAAGCATAATTAGTCATGTACTGACTGGAGAGGAGGCGATACCTGCTTTCATTATAATTTCGAAGTTCTCACTACCATCCATCGATGATAGAGCACGGCGGATCGACGCCACATATTCGTCTACATGGCTGTCGCCAGACAAAATATGCACGAAATTATTGCACAGATGCTTTGCTATGCATTGTAGATCCCCTCTCCTTCTATCAGATATCTCTCGCCCGAAAATTCCATTGATCCGTTCCGTTACCGCCTCGGGAAGAGGTTTACTGCATACTGAAATTCTCACTTCCCTGAGAATGCGCCAACGATAATGGGCAGCCGATCTTCATGATCTCTAGGAAGCTGCTATGCATTCCATGCTCCTCCCTGAGACGCTAGACTGGCGCGATGCGCTTCTCTTGTGATCACTTCTGTCTGGAGTCACGAGGCTGAGGGTATCCATGTCGTAGGGTGGCGTTGATCTTGTGATTCTGTTATGTGTATGAAGATTCTCCTCACTCAGCGGTTGCCACGAGTCTTTCACTGACGACAAGTCCTTCTGTGGTCTCTCCAATGCAGGCTCGTCTGCAGAGCATCGTTTTTGTTTCTGCCCGCTAGGCTGGAGGAGATCGACCGGCGAGGTAGCAATGGGTTCTGGTAGGGGTATGGGCTGGATGGATCTGATGCCTGACGCGTCGGAAGAGCGCAATGCTTGCAATCGAGCGCTTCTCCTAGTTGAAGCGAGAGTCTTGCTCTTCTTCAGACAACGAGAAGGTTTATCTATATACACTATTAGCATGAGCAGCTATCAGAGGTGAAGAGGCGTGGTATCTCTTGCAGTTTGCCGACGGGCAGCGGATGGCCTTCTAGGTGCCATGCTGGAGAGGGCAGGAAAGTCAACAAGACTTATTCAAGCACCGGTATGGGCCACGAATGGATGGCAGACCCTACTCCCACAAGTCATCGTCGTACCTTTCAGCATTTTAGAAGATGTTCCATGAGCAGAGCAGTATGTACTTTCGAGATAGGCGTCCGCATTTGCTGTATGGTGTGGACAGAAACGCGGAACTCCATGTCTCGTTGCAGCGCATTGCATATCATCTGACGTGTTGAGAGGCTCCCAGGATAGAGGTCAACTCGGTAGAAGGGTTCACCCCTCAACCGTATAAACCCATCAACCGTATAAGCCCTATAGGGCTGGACCTAGAGCTGCTGAGCCGGTCCCCTAGGGCACCCCGAGGGTGCCCGTAGTGTGACCCCCGGAGCGTCCAGGTCCAGCCCTATAGGGCTTATACGGTTGATGGGTTTGTACGGTTGAGGGGTGAACCCTTCTATCCTACATGACCGTTTGGGTGCCGCGAAAGGGAGTCCTGCAGCACGACGGCCAGGAGTGCTCCAATTTCAAATGATCCGGATTGCATCCCGGGATACTATTCACTGTCGCGTCGCGCGCGTCAAAAACCGTACTCTATGCTGTGGTATTGTGGTATTGTGCCAAAACATCCAGGTATTTATCTTCCATAGAAGGGTTCACCCCCCAACTGTACAGCCGTGTAGGGCTGGACCTAAAGCTAGCAAAAAGGGCCCTGAAAAACTCCCTAAAGTAATCAACTCCGGGGCTCAATCATGCTGCTTAGGCGACTAATTTTAGGGCGCTTTCCCGGCCCTTTTCGCCAGCTTTGGGCGGTGAACCCTTCTATCTGAGGCAGCCTATCTCGGCTCTGGATTGTGGCCCGGGACTTATTTAGTTGCCCCAGCAGGCTGTAGTGGGGGGAAACATCCTTCTTCCAACCATTATTCCTGCACCACCTGCATTCTTCTACGATTTGTCTCTTGCTCTTGCTGATACCTCTCCCAATTCCCACGCGATTTCATAGTATTGGCATTCACTATTGTGCCTTTCTTTTTTCTGGGGAAAGCGCTACCGTGATCTCCTGGGATGCAGCGTGCAACGAACATTACCTAGAGCTTTCTCCTCACACTATGTTTCTACTGACTCCCACGCCTACGTCTCATACACCGGCCTAGCACTCGTCTTGCGCTCATCGCTTTTTGTGGAGTCACCATGTCATGTACAGAATATGGTTCTGGGTCTCCGCACGCGGGTTCTTAAACTCGGTATGCGCCAATGCTCCAAGAGCATCGTCTTGACTTATTTCATCACTGCTGAATGATCAGACCAATTCTCGTAAATTCGTTGCAGCAAAGGACGCCTTCGCATTTCAGAATACTCCAATCTCATGCAAGCTAGCTTCCTCATGCTGAAACCTCGTGTTACGTCTGGCTTATAAGGCCAACATGGCTCTCGTCCAATACTTCCTACACCAGCACGAGGCGTCTATTATGGGATTACACTGACACACCGTTTCATTTTTGGATAAGGCTGAGATGAATACCGTTACGTTATTGTTACTATCTTCGCTTAAGTTTGTGTCCTCACATGGCACGAGAATCCCTTTTGTGTGCGAGATGCGCACCAAGAACTGCCGTATTCTTCAGCAATTGTTCAGCTGCACGCCTACTACCACGATGAGCCTCTTCCAGTTCCTGCTCCACGGGCTTGGCCCAGCGAGCTTACACGAGCCAAGCTGACTAGAACTACACCGGTCTAAGTCCAGGCGGAACTTTGAATAGTCCAGACCCTACAGAGTTGACCACGTTCCCAGCCAAGCTTCCACCTCAATCTGCTCACCACTGTCTTGGCAGCTGCAAAGTACAAAGGAAAACCAATTCCATTCTTCAAGATACTCTCATCTCATCAATTCATTATCCAATTACTTATCTGTAGACAAGTGCGTGGTTTTTACAATTTGGGTAAAGTTGAAGCTAATAGGCATCGCGATAAGACGAGAGTGTGGGGTAACCCGTATTGGTGGCTTGTGGCTGGCTGAGTAGCAATAATAGGAAGTACACATGACCGCCGGACTGCAAAGCGGTCAACAACTAACCTGCACTTGTCTTCATACGATGCTAGAGCTTACACATTCGGTATGTATAGCATTCTAGCCCTGCACGGCATCACCGAACAGTGGCACTATCAGCTTGCGTCCTTCAGCTTGCGTCTTACAGCCACAACCAAGCGGACTCGTAGGCACTGCTGCGGTCAACCCTGAAGTCGAAGCCATGGCGATGCGATATAAATTAGAGCAGGTTCTCGCCCTGATTCTGTTGCTCGATCACTGCTCGCCTCCTCATTTCGAAGCTACTCTAGATCAACCATTCTCAGCACGATCTCATCAATAGCATCCATCGCCAATTCTACCAAAATGAAGACCATCACTACCTCTGTCATCTTCGCCCTCCTCGCTGCCGTTGCCTATACAGCTCCTGCTCCCGCTCCGGCTCCCGCTCCTGTTCCTCAATCCGAACCCTGCAACCCCAATGCCCATGGCCGCTCCTGCACTGCCATCTTGTACGGTGCTGCCGGAGTAAACACAACCGTCAACCAAGAAATCAACCTCGAGGTCAACCCCATCAGTAAGTCTTTTCTTTCCCTCCTCCTACAACCTCTTTCATTCCTCCCTTCTTCTCCCCCAAAGGGTCTTTCCCCCTGAACAACTCTTCCATCATTACCTCCATAACCCTTTTACCAACCCCTCCCTTTCCCTTCTCAACCAACCCACTCACCTCCATGCCACCTAGATGTCGACTTCTCCGTTTCCACAATCTATAACCCTGACAATGGCCAATACGAATACTGGACTTTCTACGGCGTCGACGGCAGCGTTACGAACGTAGCCCCTGGCGAGACTACCGCTGTCGGACCCCCACAGGTGCAGACGAGTGCGTTTTGCAATATCCAGTGTCCGGGAGAGTAGGTTGCACAAGGTGTGAAGATGCGTGAGAGTGAGAGTGAGGTTGAGAGAAGGGGGAAATTTCATGAATTCAACACACGAGTAATGAGTAACGTATATAATGGGGTGTAAGCGCGGTAGAAAAGGTGAGGTTGCGGGTATATATTATGCGGAAATGATTATGATGCGAAGAATTATGTAATGTAATGTAATTTGGCACAGCTGCGCATTTGTGGCTACATACATATACACGTGTTCTCAACCAGTCACTCACTCACTTAAATCCAAATTTTCCCATCCATTTCATTCTGCGTGGGTTTTGTTAGTGGTGGAGGAGGAGGATGGGTTGGTTTTAGATAAGGGAAAGGGAAAGGAGTTGGGGAAAATGGGGTGGGATAGATTGTTGAGTCATAGATCTGAGATCCATGGTGGCTTCAAAGGTGGTGTATGTTCTTCCTATTACGCCGAGTTACTTTCGATAGCGGCCGATAGCCACCCAGATCATGAGCTCATGGACGTGAGATTCTTCTCTTGTTCCCCCAGTATTTCCCTTAGACGATGCTTTTCCCCCTCACCACTAAAGACCATCTCGATTGAGCGCTCATATAGTCTGATAAGGTCCATGGCGCTTAGATCAAAACTCTTTGCGACTAGCAGATACTCATTGCTCAAAGTGCTACCGAAAATGCCCACATCATCAGTCTATAACGATCTGTTAGCTTTCTTTGCATGAGGAGGAGGCTATCACTGACACATAGAGCAATAGGGCAAGAGCTATCCTTCCAGGTCCCAAAGTGATGATCCCCAACTCCACCTTCGATCATCTGAGCCTGCACATTGCACGAGACACACAGTTCAACCCCAATACCCTTGCGTACGATTTCTTGCTCTATGGATTCGGAGACGTGAATCACATGGCCAAGTCTATCTGGTTGATACGATAGTAGTGTAGTTAGCTCCAGCTCCAATCCTTGACTAGATATCTCAGCAAAATGCAATGCAATCTTCAAGTCATGAGATTTAGCCTTTTTAAAAGCTTCCCTGAAGCTTGACACGTCTCCCTTGCTTGGATCTCCACAGAGGTCCACGCCAACAACGCCTCTCGAGCGGTACTTGATTGCCAGATCTACGGTCTCCATAGCTTGCGCAGCAGTGTTGCGCCGGTCGATGGACAATATCAGATACGTAGGCATAGCAGCTCGGTCTGCAAAGTTCCTTATACAGTCAAGGATACTCGCTACATAGTTATCTTTCGATATGTTTGCAGAGGAGCGTGGCGTAGTTCTCAACTCAAGGTAGACCACGCCATCGTCTTTGAAGTCTTGTAAGACAGCATTGGTGGAATAGAGGATGCTGGCGGGCGTTGAGCACAGCTCATAGATGTATTGGGAGAAAATGGGGAAGAAAGTTACTATATTCCATTTCTGGTCTCTCGAAAGCACCTTGAGGGGATCCTCTAGCGCGAGGTCCGGTTCTGATAGCTTTCGTTGCGTCCAGATCTCATGGAGGCACTTGGGTGTGATGCTACCAGTGAGATGGGCATGGAGCTCGATCTTGGGAAGTTTCTTCGTGAAGTCAGCGTCCACATCCATGTTCAGCTGCTACCTATGAAGAGAGCAAGCTGTAAGTTAGCTTTGGGTAAGCTCGTTGGTTGGCCGGGTAACGAACTGGCTCGCCCGAACGCCGCTGCCCCATGCGCGGACAGTTTTCTTCTTCAACCAAGCAAGCCAATCTATTTTGAATCAACTTTTGTGGCATGATGAATTATATTATTATAATGGTACTTGAGCATTCTTACGCTCCCATTTTCGAGATCTGTCTACGAATTGTCGAGATCGCACATGTCTCCCTTCCTTCGAATCGTTGAGCGAGGAGGAGTGCGCTACTACCTATCCAATTTGCACGTCATGGTGCCTCCGACAGGTATACTATGCAGGCGCAAATACGGTATCGGCGTTCAGCGAACACCTCCTATTGGTCTTTACAAGTTGCTGGGTCCACAGGTCCACTTACCTGCCGATTGCAGTTTCGTTACGCGTCCGCTTCACCTGCCTAATTTGGGGCACCTGCCCAATCAGTAACGTGATGAGGTATTTCGTATCGTTTGCTGGAAAGATACGGCGACTTCGTCTTACAGAAGCTTTGCTCACTGCAGCAGGTTCCAGTGTCAGGACTGGGCAGAAATTGTTCCGCCCGCAGATCAGATCACCATGGACGGAGCCACTGACGATGTCCTCACCGGACAATGTTTTCCGGCAATGAGCTGCCCCAAAAGGTGCAGCTGCTTTTACCTGGCAGCTCTATCCGTGTCACCGAGTAGGCTTACAAAAGAAACATCTCTCCCCATTGCCCATGATCTCAACATCTTCCATTTTTAGTTCGTCTTTCTCCTTACAGATCTCCTCACCGCACATCATGTTCCTCCAAGCCATTTGTCCAGCATTAGGCATTCTGTTTTCCCTCGTTCTCTCCATACGCGCTGCCTACCTTGAGAAATTAAACGCCGTTCCCTATGGCTGGACGCAAGTTGGTACCCCAGCCGATAGTGATACCTTGACCCTCCAAATCGGTCTGCAACAAAATAACCTGGACCAACTGGATTCCATGATCTACTCAGTCTCCACCCCTGGTTCGGACTCGTACGGAAAATACATGGAGGGTGACGAGATTGCTGCCATGCTCCAACCATCAAGTGAAGCAAATACCGCCGTTCTAGCCTGGCTCAAGGGAGCAGGCGTTTCAAATGCTAACAGTGATGGAACGTGGGTCAATTTCTCAACCACCGTGGGCACAGCGAACACTCTTCTCAGTACCACATTCAATTACTATGAAAATGATGGGATTCAGAAGCTTCGAACGACGAGCTATTCAGTCCCTGACGACCTCACTGATTATATTGACCTAATCACGCCAACCACTTACTTTGGAAAGACTACTGCTCAGGTGCCAGGAAGGATGCATTTCCCTAAAAGAAATGTTGCGCCTCGCCAGCTCAACACTAGCTGCGCAACTCTTATCACACCAGCTTGCATCAAGGAATTATACAATGTAGGGAATTATACGCCAGATCCAAATTCTGGAAGCAGAATTGCATTTGGTAGTTTCCTGAATCAGTCCGCTCGTACTCAAGATCTTTCTCTGTTCGAAACAGCGAATTCTATCCCCCAGCAAGGGTTCTCAGTGCAGCTCATCAATGGCGGCGTAAACGACCAAGCCATTGACGACAATCATGGTGAAGCTGATCTTGATGTTGAATACATCATCGGAGTCAGCCACCCGTTACCCGTCATTAGCTATATCACTGGAGGATCACCGTGAGTCTTGAATGGCCATAATCTTCTCAGAATATATAGTGACAAATATGTGCAGTCCGTTCATTCCCAATCTCGATGAGCCAAATGCTACAGAGAACACAAATGAGCCATATCTCAATTATTACCAATACTTGCTTGCCCAGCCAAATAGCGCTTTACCAAACGTTATCTCTAATTCATACGGTGATGACGAACAGGTAGGCTTTCTAGGATTTTTATATTAGTGGCGTTTGCTGATAAAATGGTTTTGGAGACTGTGCCAGAAAGGTATGCAAAGCGTGTATGTAACATGATAGGCATGTTGGTATTGCGTGGTATATCAGTCCTTGAGTCTGCTGGTGACACAGGCAAGTTTCCTTTTCATTACGTCTTACTGCACTGGGTATATTGGCGTGACCACGACAATTGCTAATTCCCTATTGTAGGAGTTGGTGCACCATGTCAATCTAACGATGGCAAAATGACACCCCAATTCACACCACAGTTCCCAGGCACTTGTCCCTATATCACAGCTGTCGGCGGTACTCAAGCCATCGACCCTGAAATTGCATGGGTCGCCGGATCCGGTGGCTTCAGTAACTACTTCACTCGCCCATATTACCAAGATGCTGCTGTCTCTAACTATCTAAACAATCACATCAGCAAAGAGACTCTTGCCTATTTCACACCCTTCTTTAACAGTTCTGGTCGCGGCTTTCCCGACGTCTCTGCCCACAGTCTTACCCCTGAGTAAATATCTCTTTTCCCTTATCTGGCATATACTGAAGCACTAACCCTTTTCTTTCCTACCAGCTACTCCGTCATCGTCAATAATAATGCCAGTCTCTCCGGCGGGACATCAGCCGCAGCGCCCGTCTTCTCATCCATCATTGCCCTACTCAACGACGCCCGCTTCCGAGCTGGGAAGCCTGCACTTGGCTTCTTGAATCCCTGGCTCTATGCGATCGGCTACACAGCCCTCACAGACATTACGGGCGGAGGATCACTAGGCTGTAATGGTGTCGATTTGCAAACGGGGGCGGTAGTTCCAGGTGCAAGTATTATCCCGTATGCGAGCTGGAATGCAACGCAAGGTTGGGATCCAGTCACGGGCTTGGGCGTGCCAAACTTTCAGAAATTGTTAGCACTAGCTCTAGCGTGAACCAATTGAAATGTACGTATAAAAGTTTCCTGGATACGGCATGATACAGTATCTTAAAAACCATACATGAATCGATTAACACGATACAAAGAGGATACAAAGAGGACAGCGCAAACCTGGCAGCATAGCATTATGTTACAGATCACTTCGGTACTTGTGCAACGCGCTTAATGGGGAGGTATACTCATAACATGATGGCCAACACGGGCAGCCATAGAATCCAGGTAGAAGTGAAGAATGAGGCTACCGAATGCAAAGTGCGATCAGTATCTTGTCCAAAACCTGTATGATTGGCAATACCTAGCCCTCGTATATTGGCAGTCCCGGCTACGCTTTCTTATTCGTGTGGTACGGCAAGATCAAGCAAAATTGCGTCATCCAGATGGTAAGCCGGATTTTCCTTCCCATCCTACAGAGGTACTCTCTATATTCTAATACCACCATTGAGCTACCACCTTAGGTAGCCATTCAAACCAGGGTTTCCGCCGACATCATAGCGAGCAACGTACAATTCATGATAATGACTCTGAGCTGTGGCAACCAACCCTCTGGCTCTCTATCTCAAGGCATCCATTGAGAAGCTCAGCACTTTTGCTGGGATACAAGACCTGGACCTACCTACAGTACAGTAGTGTCTTGACATGGTAATGGATATACAGTTTCCTCGTGGATGTGGACAGCTCGATGGTCTGCGCACATGGTGGTAGCCGCCTAGGATGAGACGGTCACTGGTCCCATAATTCTTCTGTGCTGCTACATGACTACTTCTGATACTCATCGATACCTTGCTTCCGGTTGAGCGATGTCGTTGCCTTAGATGGAGCCTATCGTAACCCGCGGAAGTGGACAAGTAGCAATTCTGGTATTGGGCATTCACCACCTCCGGTTCAAGTCAAGAACCATTCTCCAGACAGTGGTCACCCAGCACCATTAAAATTGGGTACTCACCAGTGATGAGTTTCGTGGACCGCCACTCCTGGTTGTGGTAATCCATTACAGCTGGTGGACGAGATCATTGCATTCTATACTGGTATTCTATACCGGTAAACCACTACCTCTGGATGTTATCGATCACCAGGCGACCGGGATGGGAAACACCGCCTCAATTGGCGTTAAATCATCTCCTTCAAGGTGGTCAGTCACCCTCCTAGATAATCCGACATCAAGAACAGCACGAATAGCGATTAAACACCGCCTCTGGTACTATCACGGCCACATGACCTTCGGAAGTGCGATAACATTATCTGTTGATTTTCTCCCTACCTCAAGTCCTGCTTCCTCGCGCCCACACCTTAATTCGCGGCGTCTGGGTCCTTCTGAGTAAATCTCAGACTTGAAGGAGTAAGAGTCTTTTGCTTTCGGATTCATAAGAGCGAATCAAGGCGAGTGATGTTACTATACCTTTTACCTGAATCGTATGAGCAAACCCATTGGCCTATTAGCCCTGAACGCTTTCTCTTCTCTAGACTGCCTTCTATGTTCGTGTTCTCCTTGGAAGGACCAATGCATGCATTCCACTCGCGCCGCCGTTACCGGGAAAGCATTTACCGAAATGGCGATTCAGGTCATGGCTGTACAGTTCGTTCTTGATACAGTTGGTTTTTTCGCCTTTTTCCTTTGGCTGATCTGTGAGTGCCCTGCAACTTGGTCGTCAGGTTTTAGTCTTTCTTCATTTCAGATCAATAACGCATGGTAAAGGTCAATCATGCGCATAGGCGGATCATGCAGAAGGGTTTCTTGGCAGGTTAAGCGATCCACAGAAGTCAGAAAGCCATCCTTCCAGCTATATGGGAAGCACTCAGGTGATCCATGTTTGTAATAGCGATTTTACTAACGAGCATATCCCCTATTAACAACGAGCCTAGATCCAGGAATTAGCACACAGGACGTGACATGCGACAAGCCTTTGATCTGCCAAGTAGCACCGGCGCCACACTAGCGGTCCTAAAATGGAGACAACGGATAAGCCAGCCCAAGCATTCTTTTAGGAGGAACGTGCGCTGATTTCACTCTCGGATTGATAGGTCTTCCAGAGGGCTCTCACAATCACGGATCTACTAGAACCACTTTGAAACGGCCTGTCCCGCTCTTTATCAGTGTCTCAAGAATTCTCCATTTCGCCTAAGTGTGTAAGTACTACTACACTTGATGTCGCATTTGCAGATCGGTAGGTTAGATGTGGAAGCGCGCGAATGTCAAAAGTAGAGGTCTGAACATGTTGATTCCATTGGTTGAAGAAGAAGAAGCAGAGCTGCAAGAGCTGCAGGTCGACATCCGGACTGCCAAGACCTCGCTGAGTCAGCTCCGCTGACTTAGCTCGGCCTTGGCGCCGGATTTTGACACTCCCACTCAATCTGTAAGCTCTATAAGCTCTGTAAGCTCTAGCTATACTATATACAAGACATACCCTTCTTCTTCCGCTCATACAAAGCTCCAACAGACACCTTTTACTCATATAAAGCTAACATATCGACAGACGATCGCTCAACAGCCAAATCCTATGGTCGCATATCCGCAAAAACATCATAAATCGTCAAAAAACCGCGACAAAGCACCTTACAGCTATCTAAACAGCTAGATCCTGCCTTATATACCCCCCAAAACGTTGATAAGCACTCCCCTATACCACATTATCAAAATTGGCATTCTAAACGCTGTTTCTAAACAAAAATTTAACACATAACCCATATATGCTATTTCCTATCCAACAGATGGTCGGGCAATATATAAGGCAGATGCGTTAAAAAACTTGATATTACAGCTCTACAGGAGCTCCCGGAGGCTCTATGGGCTGTTCCAGGCGCTAGACCTACTCCGGAACTACTCCCACAGAGGCCTTACTCCCACAGGTTATACCTTATCTATAGCTGGGGCCACATATTCGAGACCTAGGGCATTTCAAAAGTCAACAAATTTATCCTTTAATAGGGGTTTAATCAACCTATCTGCCACCTGGTACTCAGTTAGAGTATATTGTAGATCCACTATACCTTCAGCGACTTTTTTGTGTATAAAGTGGTAACGTATGTCGATATGCTTACTGCGAGTATAGAACTTTGGGTTCTTTACAAGGGCGATAGCGCCTTAGTTGTTGCTAAAGATGATAACAGCCTTTGCCGCCGATTCCTTATTAGTAGGTTTAAGCTCCCGTAGAAAATTCCGAAGCCAGATGGCTTCCTTAGTTGCTTATATCTATCTAATGTATTCGGCTTCGCATGTAGATAGGGCGACGATTAATTGTCGCTTGGATTACTAGCTAATAGGTCTACTATTGATGTGAAAGATGAAGTTAGAGGTTAATTAATGCGTATCACAGTTTCCTACCCAATCAAAATCAGTGTAGCCCGTTAGCGACTTAAGACTGCCCTAGAATATTAGTTAGTAATCCAACATAGTCTATAGATACCTGATAATTTGTTTAACAGCGCCTTAATAAGCTTAAGTGGGATTTAATGCATAGCGGCTGACCGCTGAGATAGGGAATACGATGTCGGGCCGTGTACCTAGTATAGTATATATAAGGGATCCGACAGCTTATTAATATAGCTGTTTATTAAGAGCGTTAGCTTAATAATCATCTAAGGCCTTTTCTAAATAAAAGCCAGTTTCCATCAGAGTAACAGTAGGTTTACACTCCCACTATTTAAAATCCTAAACAACTTTTTCGATATATACCCTTTAACCCAAGCGAAGGATTCGTTGCTAATGGTTCTAAGTAATTAACATGCCTAGCCAATAATAATATAGCTTAAGGTCGGTCATATAAAAATATAAATTAAAGGCATCTTTAACTCTTTAAATATCTTATTTATTAGGACCCGTGATTAGTAAATCGTCTATATATAGGGCCACTATCGTACCTAATAAGGTATTAATAAACACGCTCAAGTTAGCATCTAGGGGTTCAAAACCTAAGGTTTTAATAAAGCTAGTAAAGGTATTATACTATACTTAAGGCGACTGCTTTAGCCCATATAAGGCTTTATTTAAACGGTAGACCTTGTCCTCCTTACTCTTATTATAGCCTTATGGTAATTCTATATAGATCTCTTCCTTTACTTCTCCATAAAGGAAGGCCGTTTTGATATCTATTTACTTAAGATCCCAGTCCATTGCCGCTGCAATAGCTAGGATGGCCTTATAGTTTATAGGTTTAACCACCAAAACGAAAGTTTCATTATAGTCTAGGCCTTCACATTATTTAAAACCTTAGACGACCTAGCGTATTTTATAGTGAACAACCTTTTCATCTAGTCCCCGTTTTAATATATAGACCCACTTACCTCTAAGGGCCGTTCTCCCTAAGGCAATATTATTAAGGTCTAGGTCTTATTATCCATCAGCGACTTATATTTATCATCTATAGCTAGCTCCCACTGCATCTATTACATACTTCTTAATATAGCCTTATTATAGGTCTTTAGCTTATACGGTTCGGCCGTATTCGCATGGAAAAACATAATAATAATAGAATAATTAAAAGATAGTGAATTCAGTGAGAATTCCCTCATATCCTTTATTTCGCATGGTGGGTATATCAAATCTAGGTAATTATTAAGGATCTATCAAAGCTACGTTATAAAGGCCTAATTAATATAGGGGAGTCCGTTAGGCGGTGTATTAATTAGTTACTTAGGAGTTAACTTAATATAAATTAGGTTAGTATTTTAGCTATAAACCTTCCGCTTCTATATACTCTCCTCCCCTAAAGCGGAGGTTCATAGCCGCTTGGTTAGCGGAGGTATAGATAAAGCCGGTTATAGTAAGCTTACTAGGGGTGAAGAGGGTAAAGTAGATAAAGTAATATTATTAATAAAGGTAGGCTTCTATTCCTTAAAATATACGCTAGAAGCCTGAATAATTTTCTATTTACGGGGGTAATATAGTTAATAAATATAACTATCGCCTTTATAGCCTACTAGAAAACAGCGTTTGTTTTTATTAACTAATTTCTTTTAAATTTAGTTCCTAGTCCAAGTAAAGGAGCCCAAGGTTTGTATATAGTTAAGAGAAGGACGGTTATTATACTAGGCCTTATAGATTAACTTATTTCCCATCTTAGCTATAGGAGCACGTATTATAATATAGTTGATTATTCTTAAGAGTTTAGGCTACAGGTCCTTATCAAGTCCTAAGCTTAGTAGCGAGGGATATATCTTAGCCATTAGTATTTAGCCTAATCGTTCTGATTCACCGTTTTATTAAGGGTTTCCAGATATTATTCACTCATAGATAATACCTTTATCTTTGAGGAATAGTTAGAACTCGCGGCTCATATATTCGCCCCCATTATCTATTTAAAAGCGTTAAATACGGCGGCTTTCCTATTCCCATTTAAATTTAAAATATTAAAAATATTAGAAGACCATAGCCTTATTCTTAATACAAAAGACTTCAGAAAAATTGGTGCAATCACATTTAAAAGTAATAAAATACCGAGTCCCATCAAAACCAGTAGGGATAATAGGGCTATATACATCACTATAAATAAGTTCTATAGAGTATAGGCCAGGTATAATAATATCTTTATAAAGAGTAGACTTTTAACAGCCCTATATACAACATTCACAAGTCAGCTCGTCCTCAATCTTCTTAGAAAAATCAACTTTAGTAGATATCTAGGGTAGTAGGGCAATACTTTATTACTCTAAATATCCTATATAGGTATGTTAGAGTTGTTGAATAGAGTTATTTAAAACGCTATATATATTAAACCCTAGGGGAGTCGTTTTCAACTTAAAAACAAAGATTCTATAATAACGTTTAGCTTTAATCCTACTGAGGAAATTATATTCTAAAATACAAAAGTCCTTATTAAAGGCAAGATCAACTCCGCTATTAAGCAGCTAGGTGGCTGATAGAAGATTAACCCCGATATTTAGTATATACAGAACATTTTAAAGGTGAATAGTTCTATTTAGTAGCAATAGCTAGACTATTCCTTCACCTATTAACTAAACCGTTTAGCCACTAATACTAGTAATTGGGTTGGATTTCATAGCCCGAAAGTTAATAAAGGCGTTACAATTATTAAAAACATACCGGCTGCAGCCCGAATTAATCACGATTAGGCCAGCCAAGTCCTTATGAATAGAGGTAATAAGGGTATATATTAGCTCAGAGTCACTACAGCCCTAAATTAAGTAATTATTAGTTACTAAATTAGTAAATACCAGTTTATTACTTAGCTTATTAATAAATAGATTAGTTATAGAATATTTTTTCTTTTCCTCCTTAAATTTAAACTTCATCAGTTTTAGCCAGGGGTATAGCTGCTAACAGGTAGCCTTATCGTGTTTTAAGGGTAGGCTCTTATCCTTACAATAAACGCAAGGACCCTTCTACCCTTCCTAATTTAATTTATTAACCCGATTTCCATACCCCCAGCTAGAGCTATCAGAATTAATAACTCCTCACCTTACAAGCATAACGACCCCCAATAGCTCATCTCTAGTTTATATACGTTATTCCTCATTACTTACGGTCAACAACACTTTAATAAGGGTTAGGGCGTTGGAGCCGAATAGATTATATATTTAAATAAAAATAATAATAAATATTTAATAGGCTTTATTAAGACCTATAAGGAATAGATAATATAAGTAAGGTTCCAGTAAGGCAATATTATTATATAAGGACTTCAGCTCGCTACTAACCTCCTAGAATTTTTAAGTATACTTAGTAATATCCTTTAAGCTTTTAAGCGTCAGGCTATGTAGTCGGTGAATTAATTTAATATAAACACCTATTCCTTCCAGCTTATACTTCTTTTTAATTATATTAAGAATCATTTACGCGTCGTTTTCATCCTAAATTATTATATAGATATTAAATCCTAGCCAATTCTTAATCAAGGTAATCGCCTTGAGTATAGTAGTAGAGGTAAATGATTTAAGGTTATTAAGAATCAACCAGTCCTCTATTTTTTAAGCCTATTTGGTATATCCGGACTTCTCCTCAAGCTCTTTAATTATAGTAAGGGGGTAGGACCTTCCGCCCTATAGCTATATTGTCTAATTGACTATCTTGGTCTTCTAGAGCGGTAACCGCGCTAGATGGTGACAACACAAGGATATTTACAGGTGAGGATGATTCAGTAGAGGATATAATTATAAGTTATTAATATCGTTTTCAAGCTGGAGTAGGAGGCGGTGATAATAAGAATATTTAAGGACGTTTAGCTATAAGGTTAAAGATATCGGTACTACTTACCTTTAAAAGAGTTAATTTACTGGCTTTAGAGTCTGTATTATAAAATAAAGGTAAGTATAATAGGGACTGATAGTCGTCGCCTTTAACGTCTTTACCTAGGACCGTTGCCTATTCTTTTCCCCATTGCCGTGTGACTTCTTTAATAAGATGAGGAAAACACTTTCATTTGGTATAGCGATATATAACAACAAGTAGATTATCGTGCTAGCAAGAAAAAGCGTTGACCCCGGGTAATAGCCGTGGGTCTTGTGAAGGAGTAGATAACTACTTGGATAAGCTCCTATTAAGGGGCTTAGCAGCATCTTTATACCTATTACTCATACTGCCCCTATTCAGCTGGCAGGAGACGAAAAAATAATAGCTGGCCGCTAAAGGAAATTAGATATGTTCGGAGGCGGTCGGCTTTAATAGCCTTGACCTTGCTCAACGAGACGGTACCGCTAATTGGTAGATAGAAAAAGCGGTGGCTGATAACCAGCCCTCTTTAACTATTTAATCAAACGGCAGCCAACCGCGAATTTAATAAATATAGATAGTATTTAATAAGGTTTGTAGAGATTTTATAGAGTTTTCCACGCTTGTTTAAGCCAGAAGTTATACAAACATCCAGCGACAGCGGTCTCGACCTTAATAGGGGTTGTTAGTTAGTCTAAGCAGTGAGATAGCTTACTTTAGGTGTTTTGTAAAATAGAATTTTCCTGTTTGCTTGTATGTTAGTATTTAAACCAGGAAGCGATATTGCGTAGTAGAGGGTTTCTTAGCGATATGATTTGGAAGCTTACTTATATTAAGACCACGCTAGAGCGGCTATTAGCGGTAAGTAAATAACATCACCATTAATACCCCCTAGCTCAACTAAATTGTTGATGTCATGTCTTTTAGACATAGTAGGTAGTGATCTTAGATAGGATTAATTATTTTATTAGTGAGTATACTTAGGATTTAGAAGATTAATAGCTCTGCGATAGCTCTACGGCCTTAAGCAATGTTTAGACACAGTGTTCGGACGCAGAAGGGAGTAGATAGATATCTAGATTATAGTTAGCAATACCTGCAAATCCAGGCTCATAACTTGTTAAAAGTAGAGGTCTGAATATGTTGATTCCATTGGTTGAAGAAGAAGAAGCAGAGCTGTAAGAGCTACAGGTCAACATCCGAACTGCCAAGACCTCACTAAGTCAGCTCCGCTGACTCAGCTCGGCCTTGGCGCCGGATTTCGACAGCGAATGAGGTTGCGGTAAAAGGCGGATTTCCCGCGTCCAAGCGGCCCATATGTCGAGGAAAGCCACACAAAATGTATGCATGCCGACAAGAGCCTGTGCATTTTAAATGCATAAAGCATTGTCAGAAGGTTTAAGACAAGACTAATATCTGCCAAAAGTTCCGAGCGAAACAAAATCGGCTTCAATCTTCCTTTGTTTCGTGAGAGCCGGACTTTGTAGGTTGCCTTTGAGAAACGGATCAGATGTTTGCTGTTCAAGATTCTCCCGAAGCTTTGCCCATTTTTGCACGCTCCAAAATCTCCTTGCACTGGCGGAGCATTTCAAATTAACTTGAAATGCCTTCTTCATACACTGCTGGCAGAATTCCCAGGACTGCCTTACTGGTAGAATCTTCGCATTGCAACACTGACCATGCCAAGACTGATGTATTTCGTAGGCCTCCACGATAGCTCTGTTCGCAGTATCTGTCCTGGCCGCCATCGCCCGGACAGCGCTTCGCCTGAAGTATCAAAAACGTCTGTTTGTCGATGATGGCTTTCTTCTGCTCGCAGTGGTCTTGGCCACCGCGTGCATGGGCTTGTATCTCTCCTTCACGGATGATTTGTATATGATCGAGGCAATAATATTTCAGGGTCAACTTCCTACGACTTTGTCCTTCTCAACGATCGAAGAGACCGTCAATAAAGCTCATATACTCGAGACGATAGCACTCGAGCTTTCCTGGACCTCAATCTTCGCTGTGAAGTTTAGCTTTCTGTTCTTCTTTAAGACACTTGTCAACCGGATTCGTCTGATGACGATTCTTTGGCAGGCTGTAGTGGCTGCCACGACAGTTGCTTGGGTGGTTGGCTGTTTGTGTGCAATCATGGAATGTCCATATTTTGGGGCTAGTGAGAAGATGTGTATGCGCATCAGTTTCCTTGAAATCACATGTCCACAACTGAATGATTGAATAGTATCTTGCGCTACATCGACCAGAACTGTCAATCTGGCTATTATCCTCGTGGTTGGTGATATTGTGACTGACTTGGCTGGTACTTGTAAATGAAACGGCAAGTTTGCTTGTAAGCTAACATGGAAATCTAGTCATCTCCATACCTATACTCATACTTCGAAAAGTACAGATCAAGCCTAAAACAAAGCTTTTTCTGGGAATATCTCTTTGTCTCTCGTTCGTAATGGTGATCGTCACAATAGTCCGGGTCTGCGGGCTTCGCAATGGTAGCAACCTAGATCCTGTCTGGGACTTCTACTGGCAAGTGGTTGAGTCTAGCATCGCGATTATCATGGTGTCTCTAACAGCATTCCGCTCTTTCTTCGTTCAAGAAAGGATCCGAAGGTCCCAGGCTAAAAGGTCTTGGTATCATGGAGTGAAAAAGATGTTGTCAAGTAGATCCGCTGAGGTATCCGAGGAGTCGGCTCATGGGTTACCACCAATTGCCAGAGGACACTTAACTGGTTTAAGAACGATAATTTATGGGAACGGAAGGACCTCGCAGGGGGCTGGTACTTATCTTCAGGACGAAGACGAAGATGCTGAATGGGGTCAGCCTGTTGTGCAGAGACCAATCCCTAGTAAGTCGATTAGTGTACGGCAAGATCTTATCGTACGTTCAGAAACCGTAAATCTCACACTGCACCTTTCACTCTGTAATTGGCTAACCTGGACTAGGAGCCTTAAGCTACGAGTATAGAAACAGATATTACCTAAGTAAAGAAAAGACTTCGAAAGTACGAAGACTAGAAACTACTATGTGTTACGAGTCAGCCCCCGCGCTAGCTAAGGGGCGCGCTTCCGCTAAGCTACAGATAAGAAAGTACAAGCGAAGTCCGTAGACAACTCTAGCCCTCTATATATAGGCAAGCCCCTAGGTATAATACCTACCTAGGCTTCTTTCTTTAAGAAAGACTTCGCCCTAGAAGTTCTCATAACTATTAAGCGTAGAATTAAATATAAACTATAAATTATCTTAGTAATAAGAAACTTTATATCTAAGAAATAAGTAAATATTAATAATATATTATATTATATTTAAATATTTATTTAAATATTTAATTAATATTTCTTTATAAATTATATATTAATATATTAGGAAATTTAAAATATTTTTTTTAGTTCTAAGAACTCTAGGCTAGCTTTAGAAGCTCTAGATTAAATAATTAAATTATTAACTCTAGAAAGCCTAGAGTTAATACTATAAATTCTTAAAACTCTTAAAACTAGTTTGAAGTTAAAAAGAAAATCTTCTTTATAATAATCTAACTTAAAAGTATCCTCTAAAGCTATATATAATCTTCTAGAACTCTTATATAATCTTTTAAAATTTAAATATAATTTATAAAGTATCTTATTTACTCTATTTATTTTATTCATTACTTTATTCATTATTATTTAGTATATTAACTTAGTATATCGCTACTAGTACACCCCTGTATAGAAATCAACCGAATCGCGCGATTCTAAGTATTAAAATTTAGTAGTATTAAGAGTATTCTTAAAGTACTCCTATTAAGTATATCTATAGATCCTAAACATTAAAATTTTGGGCTAAAATCATGTGACTTTTAGGGTTGTTTCAGGGGCTATTCTAGGGGCTAGTCTTTGGAGTAACTTGCGTAATTATAGCCCTGGGTTCTCGCGGGGTTAAATCGGGGCTAAAATAGAAGGCCTGAGGCCCCTGAGGCTTCTAGGGCCAACACTCTTCTCTCGAGACCAGCGAGGCCGGTTTTGAATTTATCGACGTAATTATTAAACTTTATAAATTATATTTTTTATATTATATAACTTTATATATTATAATATATTATTATATATTATATTATTATTACTTACTTAGTAATTAAATAATTAGTTTATTATTTAAGATTACTACTTATTATATTTAAAAGATATAGTACTTAACTATTAATTTAATTAAACTAGAAAGTATTAATAATAATATTATTTATTTATTATTAATAGTCGCTTTAATATTATCGCGATACTAAGTACTTAATAATAATAAATAATAGTTATAAATAAATAAATTAAGATAAAAAAGATATAGATTAAGTACTTAAGAGAATATATATTATATATATATAAAATATAATAACTAATAATACTAGCGCGTTCTAAAGAAGTTAGAATTTTAATACTTTTTCTCAATTCTTAAAAATTAGTTATTACCTTAGAGAAAGTAGGTGATCCTAGGAAGCTCTATTAATTATTTATTAATAGGATGTTCGGTTGAGCGGTACGTTAATAATAGAAGAAGAAATACACGTACTTAATAGATAGCTAAGCCTCTGTTAACACGCTATTTAATAGTTATTTAATATCTAATAGTTAATAACTATTGATTTTAATAGCGTATTAAATCTAAATAATATATTAACAGAGGCTTAGCTATTTATTAAGCGCGTGTATTTCTTCTTTTACTATTAATATACCGCTTAATTAAATATTCTATTAATAGATAATCCTAGGATTATCTACTTCCCATAAGGTAAGTTCTAATAAAAATAAGTTCTATATATTAAAGACTTGTATATCTTAGTATATATATTTAGTATTAAATATTTTAAACTATTTTATAAATAGAACTTTATATATTTAGGAATATTTTTATTATTATTTATCTCTAGAATCTTTATTACTATAAAAGTAGAGATCTGAACATGTTAATTTTATTGATTAAAGAAGAAGAAGTAAAGTTATAAGAGCTATAGGTTAATATCCGGACTATCAAGACCTCGCTAAGTTAGCTCCGCTAACTTAGCTCAATCTTAACACTAGATTTTAATACTTCTACTTAATTTATAAGCTTTATAAGCTTTAGCTATATTATATATAAAATATACTCTTCTTTTTCTATTTATATAAAGCTCTAATAAATACTTTTTATTTATATAAAGTTAGTATATTAATAAACAATTACTTAATAAATACCTTTTATTTATATAAAGCTAATATATTAATAAATTAATTACTTAATATCTAAATTCTATAGGTAATTATATATCTATAGATTATTAAAGTTATTAAAAAAACTATAATAAAATATCTTATAACTATTTAGATAGTTAGATTCTATTTTATATATCTCTCTAAAATATTAATAAGTACTTCTTTATACTATATTATTAAAATTAATATTCTAAACGTTATTTCTAGATATAAATTTAATATATAATTTATATATACTATTTTCTATCTAATAAATAATCGAGTAATATATAAGGTAAATATATTAAAAAAAATTTAATATTATAGCTTTATAAAAGCTTTTAGAGACTTTATAAGTTATTCTAAATATTAAATCTAGAATATTTACTTCTATAGAGTTCTTATTTTATAGATTACCTTATATCTTATTTATAGCTAGGATTATATATTCAAGGCCTAAAATATTTTAGAAGTTAATAAATTTATTCTTTAATAAAGATTTAATTAGTTTATTTACTATCTAGTATTTAGTTAAAGTATATTATAGATCTACTATACCTTTAATAACTTTTTTATATATAAAGTAATGGCGTATATTAATATACTTATTATAAATATAAAATTCTAGGTTTTTTATAAAAATAATAGCGTTTTAGTTATTATTAAAAATAATAATAACCTTTATTACTAATTTCTTATTAATAAGTTTAAGCTTTTATAAAAGATTTTAAAGCTAGATAGCTTCTTTAGCTATTTATATCTATTTAATATATTTAGCTTTATATATAGATAGAGTAATAATTAATTATTATTTAATTATTAGTTAATAGGTTTACTATTAATATAAAAGATAAAACTAGAGGTTAATTAATATATATTATAATCTCCTATTTAATTAAAATTAATATAGCTTATTAATAACTTAAGATTATCTTAAAATATTAGTTAGTAATTTAGTATAGTTTATAAATATTTAATAATTTATTTAATAATATTCTAATAAGTTTTAGTAGGATTTATATATAGCGGTTAATAAGATAGGAAATATAATATTAGGCTATATACCTAGTATAGTATATATAAGGGATTTAATAACTTATTAATATAACTACTTATTAAGAGCGTTCAACGGGCTTAATAATTATTTAAAATCTTTTTTGAATAAGAGCTAGTTTTTATTAGAGTAGTAGTAAATTTATACTTTTACTACTTAAAATCTTAAATAATTTTTTTAATATATGTTTTTTAACCTAAGTAAAGAATCTATTATTAATAATTTTAAGTAATTAATATATCTAGTTAATAGTAATATAGCCTAAGATTAATTATATAAAAATATAAATTAAGAATATCTTTAATTTTTTAAATATTTTATTTATTAGAACTTATAATTAATAAATTATTTATATATAGAGCTATTATTATATTTAATAAGGTATTAATAAACACGCTTAAGTTAATATTTAAGGGTTTAAAATTTAAGATTTAAATAAAACTAGTAAAGGTATTATATTATACTTAAGGTAACTATTTTAGTCTATATAAAACTTTATTTAGATAGTAGATCTTATTCTTCTTACTTTTATTATAACTTTATATTCTATATAAATCTCTTTTTTTATTTTTTTATAAAAGAAGGCTGTTTTAATATCTATTTACTTAAAATTTTAGTTTATTATTATTATAATAGCTAGAATAGCTTTATAATTTATAGATTTAACTACTAAAGTAAAAGTATTATTATAGTCTAGACCTTTATATTATTTAACTTAAATAACTTAATATATTTTATAGTGAATAATTTTTTTATTTAGTTCTTATTTTAATATATAGATTTACTTATCTTTAAGAATTATCCTTTTCTAAGGTAATATTATTAAGGTTTAGATCTTATTATTTATTAGTAACTTGTATTTATTATTTATAATTAGCTTCTACTATATTTATTATATACTTTTTAATATAGTCTTATTATAAATTCCTAATTTATATAGTTTAATTATATTTATATAGAAAAGTATAGTATTAATAAAGTAATTAAGGGATAGTGAATTTAATAAGAATATTTTATATCTTTTATTTTATATAGTGGGTATATTAAATTTAGGTAATTATTAAGAATTTATTAAAACTATATTATAAAAGCCTTATTAATATAAAGGAGTCTATTAGGTAATATATTTATTAATTATTTAAAAATTATCTTAGTATAAATTAATTTAATATTTTAATTATAAACTTTCCGTTTTTATATACTCTCCTTTTTTAGAATAAAGATTTATAGCCGCTTAGTCAACGGAGGTATAGATAAAGCTAGTTATAATAAACTTATTAAAAGTAAAGAGGATAAAGTAAGTAAAGTAATATTATTAATAAAAATAAACTTCTATTCCTTAAAATATATATTAAAAACCTAAATAACTTTCTATTTATAGAGATAATATAGTTAATAAATATAATTATTGTTTTTATAACTTACTAAAAAATAGCGTTTACTTTTATTAAATAATTTCTTTTAAATTTAGTTTCTAAGGTTTATATATAGTTAAGAGAAGAATAGTTATTATACTAAGTCTTATAAACTAACTTATTTCTTGTCTTAATTATAGGAGCGCGTATTATAATATAGTTAACTATTTTTAAGAGTTTAAACTATAAATCTTTATTAAGCTCTAAGCTTAGTTTTAAAAAATATATCTTAGCTATTAATATTTAATTTAATTATTCTAATTTATTATTTTATTAGAAATTTCTAGAAATTATATACTTATAGATAATATTTTTATTTCCTAAAAATAATTAAAACTTACTATTTATATATTCGCTCTTATTATTAATTTAGAAGTATTAAATATAGTGACTTTCCTATTCTTATTTAAATTTAAAATATTAAAAATATTAGAAGACTATAGCCTTATTCTTAATATAAAAGACTTTAAAAAAATTGGTATAATTATATTTAAAAGTAATAAAATACTAATTTCTATTAAAATTAATAAATATAATAAAGTTATATATATTATTATAAATAAGCTCTATAGAGTATAGACTATATATAATAATATTTTTATAAGAAGTAAACTTTTAATAACTTTATACATAGTATTTATAAGTTAGTTTATTCTTAATTTTTTTAAAAAAGTTAACTCTAATTAATATCTAGAATAATAAGTTAATACTTTATTATCCTAGATATCTTATATAGATATACTAAAATTATTGAATAGAATTATTTAAAACACTATATATATTAAACCTTAGGAGAGTTATTTTTAACTTAAAAATAAAGATCTTATAATAATATTTATTAAAATACTATAAGAGTATTCATTAGATTATTAAGTTTAAAGCGTCTCGCTATAAGATATCTCAGCGTGCTTAGTTAATAATAATTAAGCGTTAACTAAGTATTAACTAAGCTATTAACTAAGCGTCTTATTCCGATTATTATATAGTTTTTATTTAATACTCTTACTTAAGTACGATTCGTAAAGATATAAAAAAATAATCTATTTAACTATAAATATATATATAAGTAGTACTACGTAGTAGAAAAAATATATATATTAATCTATATAAAGGTAGAATATATATAGAGATAATATTATATAGTAGAAAAATCTCTCTTAGATTACTTTTTAATAATAACTATTTATTAGTTAAGTAAATTTTATTAATAGAAGATTATTTTAAAGATATCTATTATATATTAATTTAAATTATCTTATATTTACTTTGTTTAGATTACTTAGCTTTTTATTATATTATATTACTTATCTTTCTATTATATTATATACTTAGCTTTATATAGTTAATAAGTATAGATAGTAAAAATAAGTATCTTAGTAATATATTATATTATTTAGCTTTTTATTATCTCGCATTACTTATATTATATAGTTGATAAATATAGATAATAAAAATAAGTATTTTAATAGAATACTAAGATTATTTTATAATAAATTTTTTTTTATAATGGATTTTTAATATTTATCCTTATAATATTAATATTTCGTTTTTAAACGCTTTATATATAAAATAAAATAAAAATTTAATAAATAATTTATATCTATTATATCTAGACTAATAGATAGTTAAAGTATATATAAAGAAGATATTTTAATAGTATAGTAGTAAAAATTAATATTATAAGACTTAATAATAATATTATATATTATAGAATTATTTTAGAGATATATAACCTAATAAAATAATATAATAATAGTAAATAATTATATATTATAAGTTTTTAAATATATTATTTTTAGCTTAGAAGGTTTTTATATAGTTAACTATATAAATTAGTTAAAATATAAAAGCGTTTATTATATTTAATTATTAAGGTTATTAAATATATCTATAAAACTATAAAGCAGTTTTATATAGTTAGAATAATAAAGATTAATTAAATAATTAATATTTAATAGCTGAAAGATATTATTAAAGTCTATAAAATATAACTTTATTAAGGTTAAGGCTTAGTAGGAGTACTTAAAGTAAACTTAATAATATTAAAAAATAATGAATATCGCTCTATATATTTAAAACTATAACTAAAAGATTTTTAATAAGATATATAGCCTATAGATCTAATAGAATAGTTAATAGATTATAAATAAGTAATATTAAAGTTAAGTTTAGTTAATAAAAATATAAGATATTAAATTTTATAGATAGAGTACTAGAATACTTTTATAATAATTATAGTAAGAGTTCTAGCTCTAGAGCTTTATAAAAAGTAATAAATTTTTCTTTATATAATATTTTAGTAAGGTTATTAACTACTTATTTATTAGTTAAGATATATTATAGTTTTATATTATTATTTTTAACCTACTCGCGAATATAATACTAATATATATTAATATACTTAATATAAATATAGAATTTAGGATTCTTTATAAAAATAATAACCTTTTAGTCATTATTATAAATAATTACTACTTAAAATTCTTTACTACTAGGGTATAATTAAGTAAATAGTTATTATAATTAAATAGCTTTCTTAAAGACTTTTATTATATTAATATATTCGGCTTTATATATAGATAAGGTGATAATAATTTATTATTTAAACAACTAGTTAATAATATTACTACTAATACTAAAAATATATTTTAAAGTAGATCTTTAAATACTATTACTTATTTAATTAAAATTAATAAAACTATTAAGAGGCTTAATTTATTTTTAAAATATTAATTATAGATTAATTATAGTTTAAAAATAATAGAATATTTATTTAATCGCTGCTTAATAAATAATAGCGAGATTAAATATATATGAATTAAAAACTAAGACTAAATATACTAAATTAGAATATATTCTTAATATAAGTAATATATATAAGAAATTCTATAGCTAATTAATAGGCCTTAAGGAGCTTATATAAGATAATATAATTTTTCTTAATAAGTTATAAATAACTTATAATCTCTATAGAATTAGTAACTAGTTTATATTCTTATATACTAATTATTTATAGTATCTTTTCAATATAATTAGCTTAATTAAGTTAAAGGATTTAATTAAAATAGTTTTAGATAATTATTATATTTAAATAAAAGATATATAATCCTAAGTTAGTTATTTAAAACTTCTTATTAAAAGTATTTTTAATTATTGAAATAGTCTACTTACTTAAATTAATAATTTAAATATTATTTATATATAAGGCGATGATAGTTCTACTTATAAGATTAATAAAAACACTTAAGTTAATATTAATAAGTATAAAACTATTTTTTTTTAGAAATCTAACGAATATAGTATATTATACTTAGAGTAATTATTTTAGATTATATAAAGCCTTATAAAGCTTATATACTTATTTAAAATATTTTATATTATAATATTTAATAAGCTGCTTCACCTAGATTTCCTTCTTTATATTATTATAAAAGAATGTTATTTTAATATCTATTTATTTTAAGTTCTAGTTTAGAGTAATAGTAATAGCGAAAATAATTTTATAATTTATAAATCTTATTACTAAAGCGAAAGTCTTATTAAAATTTAAATTTTTATATTATTAAAAATTACGAACTATTTAGTATATTTTATAATAAATAATCTCCTCTATAAGGCTTTACTTTAAGGTGTAGATTTACTTACTATTAAATAATTTTTAGTTAGTAGGGTAAGGATAGAGTATTTAAATTTAATTTTTAATTAAAAATTAATATTTATCTTTTATAGCTAATTACTATTCTATATAAGTTATATTATTAAATATAATTTTAATATAAGTCTTTAATTATATAAGTTCTAAAGTTAAAGCTTTAATAAAATAAATATAACTATTAAATATTAAGGGGTCTAGTAAGAAATCTCTTTTTTATAAATATAGAAAATATTTTAGCTATTTAAACAGTATATTTATAAGTATTATTTTAAGAAATTAAGTTAGTTTTAAATTTTATAACTATTTAAAAGGTTTCTAGACTAGCGTTATAAGTAAGATTTTCTATTAAAAAAATTAAAAAATAATTAAGATATTAATTAAATTATCTAGATATATATATTTAAATATTAAAGGTAATACTTAGAGAAAGCTTTTTAATAATAGAATACTTAAAACTCTTTTTTTTACTAGAAAGCTTAAGTAATTATTATTTAAAGATATCTTTAAAAGACCTTCCTTTTCTTTATCTTATTATATATAAGAGTATTAATAAAGAGTAGTATTCTCTTAATAAATAACTAGATAAATATAATCACCTTTATAGCTAATTAAATAGTATTTTTCTATATAATATTAATCTTTAACCTAGTTAAATTATAGTTTTCTAGTTAAAATATAGCCTTATATTTCTATTTATTTAAAATAAGATAGCTAGAGTAAGATATTAATATATACTTTAAAAGGAATTATATTATAGCTTAAAATAAATTACTAATTATATAAATAATTAATAGTTATAATTAATTATAATTAAAAATCCTAATTAAGTCTAGTATTATAAATAATAGTTAAAACTATTATTATTAAGATTTAGTTAAGTCGCTTAATAATATTATTTATTTAAGAATTACTAAAGATAATAAACTTCTATAATATATTATATTCTATATAATAGAGATAGTTTTTAAATTTATTTAAAAAATACTCCCCGCTGTTATTAAAGTATAAATAATAAATTTTATAATCTCTATACTTAATTTAAGCTTTAAATTTTTAAAAAGTATAAAAAGTATTAGAGCTTTTATAAAAAATAGATTTTATTTATAAAGCTTTAATTTTATTATTTATAAAAATAATAAAGTATTTACTACTATTATAAGCTTTATTAAAGGTAGTAAGATTATTATAAATAAGCTTATTTTTATAATAGCTAAGTATAATATAGTTTTTATATTATTTAATTTTAAGCTTAATAATTATATAAGGCTTATAATTTAAATTATTAAAAATTTCTTTAAAGAAATCTATATTTATAAATATAAAAGCTAGTTTTTTTAAAATTTTATAGGCCTAAATAATTATAGTAAGTATATTATATATTTAAAGCTTTTTAATCATAACCCTTCTAAGGGCGAGTTAATAATCTTAAAGTTTATTCTTTAAATTTAATACTAATATCTTTAAATTTAGTATTACTATATAAGAATATAATTAAGAGAGTTAGTTTTTATTAAATTTAAAATAATAGAGATTATTATATTACCGTTATATAATAATCTTTTAATAATTAATAATATTATTATTTTTAAAGAAGATAATAGGATATTTATTATATTAAAGTTACCCTAAAAAAATAAGATTAATAAAGGTATTTAGAATATATAGGATACTAGATAAGGTAATAGTTTTATAAAAGTTATTAATTAATAAATAAAGTTTAACTTTTCTAATATTTTAAAGGATTAAGAAGTTAAAAAGATCTTTTATAAAATTAATATAGTTAACTTTTAAATTAAAAATATAATATTTTTAAAAGATAGTATAATTTAATATAAGATATTAAGAATAAACTATATTTAAGGTTTATACTTTATTAATATTAACTTTTATAATATAGATAATAAAGGCTTTATTTATATTATTTAAGTTATTAATTTAAGAATACTTAAAGAATTATTTATTATTTATATTAATTTTAATAGTATTTTTAATCTTAAATAATTTTAATATAATAAATAAATTAGGATTCTTTTTCTAGTATTTAAATTTAATATAGAAATCCTTATTATAATAAATATAACGCTTAATTAAATATAAAATTAAATAATTATATTTATTAACAACAGCTTCTTTTTAATTATATTTAAATATATAAATAATGTTATCGCCGCCGTAGAATTATTACTATAGTTAATAAATAATAAAGGCTTATAAAGATTAATTATAGAAGATAGATAGATTTTAAATTATTTAAATAAAATAAGTAATAGTATATTTTAAGAAAAATACTAGTTTATTATTATCAGCACTTATAGGATTTTAAATTTATAAATAATAAATAAAATATTATTTATATTTATAGTTTAAACTAGTATAAAATAGAAAAATAAGAAAATTTATTTTTAATTAAAGATTAAATACTATTTTAATAATATTAAGATATAAATATTTAAATTTATTAATATATTTAATAATACTTTTAGTAAACTTTAAATTTAACTTAAAAAGATATTAATATAAGTTATTAAAAGTACCTAAGCCTTTTAGCTTATAATTAGTTTAAATAGAAAATTATAAAATAATAAAGTTTCTTTTATATTAATAATTAATAATAAGATTAGACTTAAGATAATTATAAATTATATTTAAAATAAATAAATAACCTAGAGTCTAGTTAATAATCTTAATTAATAAAATATTAAATAAAATAATTAATTAAGTTATTAATTAAGCTTTAAACTTTTATAACTAATTTTAAGATATTATAGTAGTAAGTTTAATAATAGATTTAATAAGCTCTTCTAACTAATTATATTATTTTTATAAATTAATAATAATTAGATATTACTTTATTTTATAGCTTTAAATTTAATAGCCTTTAAGTCTTTTAAGCTTAATAATATATAATAGTAAGTTAATCCTACTATTAATAATAATATTAATTATATTTTAGGAAAAAAACACGTAGCTTAAAAATATTAATTAAGTAATTAGGTATTTTTAAATTTAATCTAAATATAATATAGCCTAATATAACTAAGAAATTTAATAGCTTTAAAAGAATATAATTAAAATTAGGATAATATTATTTACGCTATTTAATTAAGTATAGAAAGTAATTATAATAAAGAAAATTTTACTTAAAAATTTATTAATTTTAATAAATAATAAGTTATTTAGATAATTAAGGATTATCTAGTAGAGAATAGCTAGATATAGATTTAATTTAAATAAATAAAGATTTAAATAAAGATTTAGTTTAAAGATTATATTAATATTAATAAAATAGATATTAATGGGACTGCTTATAAGATTAATAAAATAAAAATAAATTTAAAGTAGGTCTCTTTATAAATATTTTAATAATTAATAATTATAAAAGAAGTTCCTTTAAAGGTATCTTTAATAATATATTTTTAACTATTTTTTTTCTTATTAATCTTAATATTTTTAAAGTAATTTAATAAAGAGCTTACTTAATAAAAATAAATATATAGAAAATATATTAAAAAGAAAGTTTAAATTAATTAAGTTAATAAAGTTTATTATTATAATAATAAATATAGAAAAATATAATATAATATTAATATAATAATTAATATTAAGTACTTATTAATATTAATTAATAGAGTTAAATTTCTAATAATTTTATTTATTTTATAGGAGTTTTTATTGACTTTATTATTAATTTTTAAGATTTATAATAGGCAGACTTAATTTAATAATAAGAGTAGTTAATTTTATAATTTTATTAATAATTACTTTTAATAGATTATAAGCAGGAGTTTTTTAGGTAAAAATTTTTATTTTAAAAAAGATAGTCTATTATATATCTTAATAGATAATAAGAAATAAATAAATACTTATAAATTTAATTTAAATCTACTTTTTAATAGATACTTTATTTAATAGAGTTAATAATAATAAACTTAATAATAGGAAAACTCTGTAATAATATTAATAATAGTTAAGACTAGTAATATATTAAAAGAAAGAGAGAGAGTAATATAAGAGTTAGCGTTTATTAGCTATTTAGCTAAAAATCTCTATAAAAATTATTTTATTAATTCTTTATTAATTAATTCTTAAGGTAAGGATCTTATTTTAAAGCTTTTAAATAATAACTATTTATTTATTAAATAGATCTTATTCTTAAAAAATCGTTTAGTATATATAATATTATAATAGTTAGTAATTAATAGTTTGATAATTAATATATTTATTAATAGGTTAAAATATTACGCTTTAAATATAAGGGGTACTTAGTACTTATAAGGTTAATTAAATAATATTATTTATTATTTAGGATTATTTTAGTCTTATAAAATATATCTATAAATCTAAGCTTATAATCTATTAAAATACTTTAAGAGTGTTTATTAGATTACTAAGTTTAAAGCGTCTTGCTATAAGATATCTTAGCGTGCTTAGTTAGTAATAACTAAGCGCTGACTAAGCACTAACTAAGCTGCTGACTAAGCGTCTTATTCCGGCTGTTACGCAGCCTTTATTCGACAATATTTAGTTTTAATCCTACTAAAAAAATTATATTTTAAAATATAAAAGTCCTTACTAAAAATAAAATCAACTTTACTATTAAATAGCTAAGTAATTAATAGAAGATTAGCCTTAATATCTAATATATACAAAATATTTTAAAGATAAATAATTTTATTTAGTAATAATAGCTAAATTATTCCTTCGTTTATTAACTAAACTACCTTATAGGAAGTAGACTGTTTGAGAACTATCTATTAATATTATATCAACAGGATATTCAAAAAAACGGTATATCGACAGCGAAAGAAGAAATACACGCGCTTAATAGATAGTCAAGCCCCTATTAACTAGCTGTTCAACAGCTAATTAACGTCTAACAGTTAATAGCTGTTAAATCTCAACAGCTAATTAACGTCTAACAGTTAATAGCTGTTAAATCTCAACAGCGTGTTAAATCCTAACAGCGTGTTAATAGGGGCTTGACTATCTATTAAGCCCGTGCATTTCTTCTTTTGCTGTCGACGTACCGTTTTTTCAAATATTTTATTAATAGATAATCCTAGGATCGTCTATTTCCTATAAGGTATTTAGTTATTAATACTAGTAATTAAATTAGATTTTATAGTTTAAAAGTTAATAAAAATATTATAATTATTAAAGATATACTAGTTATGATCTAATTTAGTTATAATTAAATTAATTAAGTTTTTATAAATAAAGGTAATAAGAGTATATATTAACTTAGTATTACTATAGCCTTAAATTAAATAATTATTAATAGCTAGATTTATAAATATAAATTTATTATTTAACTTATTTACTAGTAAATTTATTATTTAACTTATTTACTAGTAAATTTATTATAAGATATTTCTCCTTTTCCTTCTTAAATTTAAACTTTATTAATTTTAGCTAAAGGTATAGCTACTAGTAAATAGTCTTATTATATTTTAAGGATAAGTTCTTATCCCTATAGTAAGCGTAAGAACTTTTTTATTCTTTTTAATTTAATTTATTAACCCAACTACTATAGCCCTAGCTAGAGCTACTAAAGTTAGTAATATCTTATCTTATAAATATAATAATCTCTAATAACTTGTCTCTAGTTTATATATATTATCTTTTATTACTTATAATTAATAATATTTTAATAAAAGTTTATATATTAAAGCTAAATAAGTTATATATTTAAATATAAATAATAATAAATATTTAATAAGCTTTACTAAGACTTATAAGGAATAGATAGTATAAGCAAGATTTTAATAAAATAATATTATTATATATCTTAAGGACTTTAACTTACTAGTACTAATTTCCTAAAACTTCTAAATATACTTAATAATATCCTTTAAACTTTTAAGCGTTAAGTTATATAATTAATAAATTAATTTAATATAAATACTTATCCCTTTTAACTTATACTTCCTTTTAATTATATTGAGGATTATTTACGCGTCGCTTTTATCTTATCTTATGGGAAGTAGACGATTCTAGGACTATCTATTAATAGTATATTTGATTGAGCGGTACGTCGACAGCAAAAGAAGAAATACACGCGTTCAGTAAATAGTTAAGCCCCTGTTAACACGCTATTAGGATCTAATAGGCTATTAAGATCCAATAGCTATTAACTATTAGATATTAAATAGCTACTAAATAATATATTAATAGGGGCTTAATTATCTGCTAAGCGCGTATATTTCTTCTTTTACTATTAATATACCGTTTTTTCAAATATCCTATTAAAGATAATTACCTTAAGTATAATAATAATAGTAAATAATTAAAAATTATTAAAAATTAACTAGTTCTCTATCTTTCAAGCCTATTTAATATATTTAAACTTTTCTTTAAGCTTTTTAATTATAATAAGGAAATAAAACCCTTTACTTTATAATTATATTATTTAATTAATTATCTTAATCTTCTAAAATAGTAACCGCGCTAAATAATAATAATATAAAAATATTTATAAATAAAAATAATTTAATAAAGAATATAATTATAAATTATTAATATTATTTTTAAGCTAGAGTAGAAGATAGTGATAGTAAAAGTATCTAAAAATATTTAATAATAAAATTAAAAATATTAATATTATTTATCTTTAAAAGAGAAAATTCGCTGGCTTTAAAGTCTATATTATAAAGTAAAGATAAATATAATGAAAATTAATAAATATTATCTTTAATATTTCTATTTAAAATTATTATCTATTTTTTTTCCTATTACTATATAACTTCTTTAATAAAATAAAATAAATACTTTTATTTAGTATAACAATATATAGTGATAAATAAATTATTATATTAATAAAGAAAAGCGTTAACTTTAAATAATAGTTATAAATTTTATAAAAAAGTAAATAATTACTTAAATAAACTTTTACTTAAGAGTCTAGTAATATCTTTATACTTATTATTTATATTACCTTTATTTAACTAGTAAGAGATAAAAAAGCGGTGGCTAGTCATTAAAGAAAATTAAATATATTTAAAAATAATTAGTTTTAATAGCTCTAACCTTACTTAATAAAATAATATTATTAATTAGTAGATAGAAAAAGTAGTAATTAATAATTAATTTCTTCTAGCTATTTAATTAAATAACAGCTAATTGAGAATTTAATAAATATAAATAGTATTTAATAAAGTTTATAAAGTTTTTATAAAGTTTTTTATACTTATTTAAATTAAAAGTTATATAAATATTTAATAATAACGATCTTAACTTTAATAAGAATAAATTTATAAGTTTAAATAATAAAATAACTTACTCTAAATATTTTATAAATAAAAATTTCTTATTTATTTATATATTAGTATTTAAATTAGAAAGTAATATTATATAGTAAAGAGTTTCTTAATAATATAATTTAAAAGTTTATTTATATTAAGACTACGTTAAGATAATAATTAATAATAAATAAATAATATTATTATTAATACCCCTTAGCTTAACTAAATTATTAATATTATATTTTTTAGATATAATAAATAATAATTTTAGATAGGATTAATTATTTAGTTAATAAGTATACTTAGAATTTAGAAGATTAATAGTTTTATAATAACTATTATGCCGGTATAGCGATGCTAGGATATTATATAATCCGTATACATTATCTATACAATACGTTACCTTGCCCTATACGGGGCTATCTAGTTATCCGGAATATAAATACCCTTAATAAATATCTCCTTTCTTTTCTCCTTAAGAATTAGTTATATTATATAATTTATAATATATACTTAATCTTATATCAATATTAAAATTTTATAATAATTTTAATTTTTTTATCTTTAAAAGGGATATCGATTTATAATTAATATATCTATAAATATTAGTTTACATTTAAGAAGTTGTTATATTGCTAAATTATAAGCTAATAATAAGTAAAGCAGATTAATTTTATAAGAGGATTAAAACTTTTAAGAAGAGGATTAAACCTTTATAGATTAAGATATTATTAATAAACTAGATTAACTAGCTATTTTAATAATTAATAAACGCTTGTAAAACGCTTGTTGAGTAAGAGATAAGCTATTAAAGCGAAAGTAGCTTAAGTAATTTAAATATAAAATTACTAATTTTAGATGAGAGCTATTAATAGCGGCTGTAGAGAATTCCTTAGAACGTACGGAATGTAATAAAGATGAATCCTTCTTATATCTTATTTATTAAGACACTAAGTTTATTCGTATGAAGACGATATAAGATTCGTTGGAGAAGTCTATCCCTCGTCTATCTCCTATTATCGATATCGTGGGCGGAAAGCGTTTTATGCGCGATACTAACGAAGTGGGCCCGTATAGAAAGATTATAAAGCCATCAGTTCTTAAGAAATACGAAGGAAAGATATTAAAAGAATATTAGGATTAAGTTTAAAACGCTAAAATATATTTTCATTTAATATCTTAAAACTTTTTAAATAATTTATTAAAAATCTTATATATTATATAATACCTAAAAGGGAATGTAAAAAAGTTCTGGTATAATTATAAATAGAATTATTTTAATTCTAATTTTATATAAAATAAATTCAAGACCTTTTTATTAAATCTTATTAAAAATTTAATAAATTATATGTTAAACGTCGCCTAATTAATAATTAATACGAAATAAAGATTAAATTAAATAATTTAATAATTTAAGATTTATTTAAGTAATCTTAAAGTCTAATTATCTCCCTTAAGTAAAAAATATTAATATATAAATCTTTATATAAAGTTATGTTTAAGTCTTTATATAGTTATTATAAATATTTAATAAGTTTCTATTATTTAAAGCGAACTTATAATACTAGCTTTTTATTTAGAAAGTAATTAAAAAAAAGTTATTTTTATTATTTATAAAATCGCAGGTAATATCTTAGTAAAGAAGAATAAGGATAATAATAAGTCTTAAAAGAATAAATTTAAAAACGGCTTTAAAAATATATTATTTAAAAGTAAGGATAATAATAATTTTATATACCTAAAATAAGATTTAAAAGACGTGAACTATTATATTTATAATAAAAAGGGGTATTATTTTATTATCTATTTTAAGAATAAGGATAATAATCTTAATAAAACGCTAATAAGAAATCTTAATAATTACTTAGTTAAAGAATAGAAAAAAGATAAAACCTTATTTAAATTATCTTTTAAGGGGTAAGAGAAAAAAAAGAACTTAATATAGTCTTAAAATTAAAATATCCTAGAATAATATTATTAAAAGGAGGATTATATAAAGTAAAGGCGGAGGTCTAGCTTAATAATAGAGCTGAAGTTAATATAATTAACTAGTGTTTTATAGTTAAAAAAAAGTTAAAATTTATTAAGGACGCGAAGCTATCTTATTTAATATAGATAGATAATAATTTTATATATTATTATAATACTTATTATATTAGGTTACATCTTTATAATAGTTAAAATTAAATAAAGAAGATAGAAACTATTTTTTATATAATTAATAAAAAGAACCTATCTTTATTATTAAATATATTAGGGTTGACTTAAGAAAAGATTATTATTAATTTAAAAATAAGAATTTAGCGTTTTAAAATTAAGAAGTATATCTTAGAATTAATTAAGGCTTATAAGTTTATTAAATCTTTATTAAAATAGTTAGAAGTATACGCGTTAATAGTTATTAATACACTTTTATTATTACTTAATCTTATAATTAGAGCTGTTAAAATATAGTTAGGTTTAAAATTTATTACAACTCTTATAATATTACTTAAGAAGTTAAAGAAGTATTAGGATATTTTCTTAATAAAAAAAATAAGTTGTTTATTATCTTATAAAGGTAATAATTATATTATTAAAATAATAACTAATCCACCCTATAATCCTTTCTATAATTTTTTAATAAAGGAGTTTAAAGTTTTATAAACTTACTTTAATAATACGCTAGTAAAGAAATGGATTTAGTATTCTATTAATTCTATAAATACCTTTATCCTATTTATTTTAAAGAAGAATAAAGAGTTACGCTTATATATTAATTACTATAAATTAAATAAAGTAATAGTAAAGAATCGTTACTTTTTATTTTTAATTAATAAAATCTTAAATCGTCTAAATAGTATTAAAATTTTTATTAAATTAAATCTTAAAAATACCTACTATTATATTTAAATTAAAAAAAGAGATAAGTAAAAGATTACGTTTTATATACATTATAGGTACTTTAAGTATATAGTAATACTATTTAAGTTAACTAACGTCCTAGTGATATTTTAAGCTTATATTAATAAGGTTTTTACTAGTCTATTAAATAAATTCTATATTATTTATCTAGATAATATCCTTATCTTTTTAGAATTAAAAGAAAAGTATTTAAATTATATTAAATAAGTTCTTAATTAATTAAGGTAGTTTAAGCTTTATATAAACTTAAAGAAATATTAATTTTTTATAAAGGAAGTTAAATTTTTAGGATTTATTATATTTATTAAAGATATAATAATAAATAAGAGTAGAATAAATATTATTTAAAAGTAGTTAAGGTTAAAGATATATTATAAAGTTTAAATATTTTTAGATTTTATTAACTTCTTTTAAAGATTTATTTAATATTATTTATATCTAGTAGCACCCTTAATAGAGCTATTATAGGGAAGTATATAAGGAAGGAAAAATAAACTCTTAAAGTAAGGAAAGTGTAAAGAATATATATTTTAATAGCTCTGCGATATCTTTATAAAAGTATTGATTTTAAGGTACTTTAATCCTTATAAAAAAATAAGGATTAAGATAAATATATTAGACTATATAGTAGTTAGTATCTTATCCTAGTTATAGAAGAATAGTTAATAGTATTTAATTATATTTTAGTTAAGAAAGATAATCGCTGTAGAAAGAAATTATAAAATTTATAATTAGGAGCTATTAACTATTATTATAGCGTTTAAATAATAATAATATTATTATAAGAGGAGCTTTTATTTTATTAAAGTTCTAATAGACTATAACAACCTTAAAGTATTTATAAATTTAAAGAAACTAAATTAGAGGTAGGCCTAATAAACTATAAAATTATTAATATTTAACTTTATTATCTTATATAAAGCGGGTAAGATAAATTTAGTTAATATATTATTAAGATATTCTAATTATAAACGTGAGAAAGTATTAATAAATAGACTATTACTTATATTATAATAAAAACTTATAAACTTAGGAGAGCTATTTAACTTATTTTAAACTACGATTTAAAAGAAAGTCTCTTAGATTATAAAAGATATAAAAAAGAAATAATTAAATTAATAGAAAGAATAAAAGTTTATATTAAACTTAATTAATATTACTTTATAGGAGAATATAATTTATCTAATAAAATTTAGGAACCTTTATATTATAAAAGTAAGGAGCGTAGATAAAACGTTAATTTAATATTATTATAATATAACTAAGGAGTAGCTTAACTTTATTATTAGAATTATTAATTATAAATAATTTATTCTACGTTTTATTATTAATATAATAGCTTTAAACGAAACGGTATATAATAACTATAACGGATTAATTACTAAATTAATTAAATCTCTACAGTTATACAATATAATAGTAGAGAAAATTAAGAATAAAGAAACTCTTGATAAACGTATAATTAAAGCTAGTAAATAGTATTTTAATAAATATAATTTACTAAGATACGGCTAAAGGATTTATATTCTTAATTAAAATATAATAATATAAGAACTATTAAAATATTATTATAATAATTTATTAATAAACTATTTTAATATTAATAAAATAATAGAATTACTAAATAGGAAATTCTATTAATTTACTATAAATTAAAATATTAAAGAGTATATAAACTTTTATAATATATACTAAAGAATTAAAATAAAATACTATTATTTTTATAATAAATTATAGGCGTTATCTATACCTAATAATCTATAGTAAGAGCTTAGTATAGATTTTATTATTAATCTTTTTTTAAGTAGATTTTAAAACTATGTTTATAATATAATCCTAGTAATAATAAATAGGTATATAAAAATAATTTAATATATACTAACTATAAAGAAAATTAATATTATTAAATTAATAAACTTATTCTTTATTAAAATAACCCTTAAGTATAATAATCTAAAGAGTATTATAATTAATAGAGAAAGTATCTTTACTAGTACTTTCTAGTTTAATATATACTATAATTTATAAGTAAAACGTAGGCTAAATATAATATTTTATCCTTAAATAAATAAATAAATAGAAAGATAGAATTAATTATTAAAATAGTACTTACAAATCTACTATAATAAGTAGTAGAGTAATTAAGTAGGATTTCTACTCTTAACTAAGTTTATATATTATTAAGTTAAGTAAGTTATAATAGGCTATAACCCTTTTAAGATAATATATAATTATAATTCTAAAATCTTAATAAGTATTAAGAATAATACTCTAAGAAAAAGAATACTTATTATAAAAAAAAAAGTTAAGAAATTATATAAATTTCATAAAGAGCTAGTAAAATATTAATAAGATATAATAAAATCGTTTATTAAATATTATAATAAGATATATAAACTAATCAGCTTTAATAAAAATAATTTAATAATATTATTAATAAAAAATCTTAAGTAAAGATAATTAAATAGGAAGCTTTTATATAAGTATATTAACCCTTTTTAAATAAAAGTATTAATAAAGAATTAAGTCTATCACCTTATATTATTAATTATTTATAGAATTTATTTTATTTTCTATATATCCTTATTAAAGTTATATAAGTATAGAGATAATAATAACGATATATTAAAATATATACCGCCGGAACTTATAAATAATAGTTTAAATTATAAAATAAAGAAAATCCTAAATAGAATTAAATTAAAGGATTAATATTTTTATAAAGTTTAATAAAAGGATTAATTACTAGAATATAATTAATAGATTTATAAAAAGGGTATAATAAAATTAAAGAGGATAATAAAAGCCTATAATAAATAATATAAATATAAGAAAAGAGTTTAAGAATAGTAAATAATTTATATATATATTAAACTATTATATATAATTAATAAGTTAAATTAATAATTATTTAAAAAATATTTAAAAGATAACTCTTTCGCCTAAAGAATATATACTAGGAATAAAAAAGAAAAAAGTATTATAACTTAATTTTTTTTATATTATTAATATTATTATTGTTCCTAGGAGGTAGTTTAAATATAATTAAATTAATAAACTTATTATTATTATTAAGAATAACACCCTCCCTATTTAATTTAATATAAAAGATTTTAAAAATTTGTACGAGTTTACTTTAAAAAGTATTACCTTTAGCTATAGCCTTTAGCTAATATTTATAAGTAATTATAAATATAACCTCTTTTTTAAGCTTAACTATTATAATAAGAGTAGGTATTATAATAGATTTAATCTTATTAGTTTTTAACTTAGTTAGTATTATAGTCTTGAGCTTAATAAAAATAATAGTCTTTAATTTTATAAAAGTAATAGTCTTAGTTAATATCTTAATCGCCGCCTTTATACCTGCTTGCGTTGAAGTTTTAATAATTTTTATAAATATTTTAAAAATATCTTTCTCTATAGAGCGCTTACGTTGAGGGCGCGTAAAAGATATAATTAAGATAGGAAAGTTATATATAATATCTACTTATTATTTTATAGGAATATAATAAGAAGCCTGCTTCTTCGCGGGAGTATAATAAGAAGTCTGAGTACTAGAAATTATAAACTCAAAATATTCTTCTTCTTTAAAGAAGTTAGAGGATCCTAGGATAAAAAAGTATAAAGATATTACTAGCGCTTTAGTCTTAAACCTATATTAGTATAATATATCTTTAAAACGCGTGTGAAAAGTATATATATTATATTCCTTAAAATATTAATAATTTAACTTATTAATTTATTTATATATTGGAATTTATAAATTATAAGTATTCTAAATTCTTATTTATTAAGTGTATATATAAGCCCTAAATAATTTTTTATTTTTATAACTATTATTATTATAGCGTTAAATATATTATAGTAATATTAAAGCCTTTTATTATAATAATTAATATGTGCGGCGTTATTAAATTCCTTCGCGTAAATATACTTATATAGATAAATAATTATATAGTTAATAAATTCTATATATTTATATAGGACCTAGTATATATTAGCTCTATATAATATATATAAGAAGTTACCCTTATAAAATAATATTAATAATATTTTTAAATATAATAAATATACTTCCTTAAATTATAGGAATTATAAAAAGGTTTTATAAAAATACTATTTTAATTTATTTAATTATTAGTTTAGTATATAGCTATTATAAGTACTAACTTATATAAGATTTTAGATTAATTAGAATTTATACTTTTAAAGCTGCGAATACAGCGACTATATATATTATAGTTTAAAAATAAATAATAGTTAACTTTAATAACGGTGTTTACTTAAGGAGATATTAAAAATAAAGTAAAAATTAATAATATTTATAATAAGAGGTTTTATAGCGCGCGAAGCCTACTAGTTATTTATAATATAGGTATATTAATATTCATTACCGCCGTTAAATCGCGCGGAAGTTAAGTAAAAGAAGTAATTATTATTTAATAATTAATATTCGGCGACGACTAAGAGGATTTTTTTAAGCTTTTATTACTATAAATATCTAAAAGTCTTATAATTATAATTCTAAAGTTCTATATATAAGAGTTAGTATTATAAGTCTTATTAAAAGTTACTAAGTCTTACTATATTATAACTTAACTAATAGCTAGAAATAGGATAGTAATATTAATTAATTTAGATAATAAGTTTATTATTACTATAAACTTAATAATAAGAACTTTTTTAGGATTTTATTTAATTATCTCAGCCTTTATATTTAATTAGTTTAATGAATTATATATAAGTGAATATCTTAATAATAAAATAATAAAAAGATATAAAAAACGTGTGATTCTTATATAAAAAATAAGTAATAAAGTTATTATTAATAAATAAAGTTAGGATTTATTAATATTTTAAAGTAATACTAAGACTTATTAAACTACGTTATAGTATATAATAAATACGTATAATAATTATATTCTATAGCTTTATTCTATTATATTTTATTATCTACTATTATTATACTATAGTATAGGCTTTATAGAATTTAATTATAAATAAAAGAGCTCTTTTCCTTATATCTTTATAGAGATTTAAAAGTTTTTAATAAGTTTCTAGAAAAACACTAGCAGGTCGTTAAACGTATAGATTTTAAGAATAAAACTATTAAAAGAGAGAGGTAATTATTATATTAATATAGTAATACTAGGATATTATATAATTTATATATATTATCTATATAATATATTATCTTGTTCTATACAGGGCTATCTAGTTATCTAGAATATAAATATCTTTAGTAAATATCTCCTTTCTTTTCTTCTTAAGAATTAACTATATTATATAATCCATAATATATACTTAATCTTATATCGATATTAAAATCTTATAATAATAACTTTACGATAGTTTTATAACTTTAAATAATATTTAAACATAATATTTAGATATAGAAAAGAGTTAATAGATATTTAAATTATATATTAATAATATCTATTACGATTCTAGTAGCTTTATAGCGCTAGGCTTGATTCGACTAGCGGTTATTTATCGAGCGTATATAACTCGTAGTTTCTATATAATTAAATCCTTATAGCTATTAATTTAATTATACTAGAGTTTTATTACTATTAAGTATACCTACTTTAGTTCTTAATATATTAATAGTTATCCTTCTTCCTATAGTCTTGCGAAGCTTAGGGAGTCGTATCTAATCTATATCTTTCAACGAGATTCAATACCTAATATTTCTATAAAATAGGGCGAGTAATAGCTTAATATTAAGACGATCTAGATATACTAAGTATTTCTATAAAGATAGGGCGAGCAATAGCTTAATACTATAAATATAATCTAAGATTTAAGATCTAGTAATATTCCCATAGGGCGAGTAAATAGCTTAGTATTAAGGTAATAATTAAGAAAAGAAGGAGGAATCCTAAGTATTAGAACTAGATCACAGCATCTTTTGGTGGTATTTAGTGTTAAATAGATAGGAACTGCAAGAGAATTAACACTATCGATACCTTACTTTTTAGTGGGATTCAATACCTAACATTCCTAGAAGACGGGTTCATGTTGCGGATTAATCAAAAGACCTAATATTCCCATAAGGATGGGGCGAGCAAATGGCTTAATGTTGAGGTAGATATAATACCTAAAGACAGTCCCGCAGGGCGAGAAGCAAAGGCTTGATGTTGAGGTAGAAATCGAGGAAAAAGAGAATCCCCAGCGACAGAATAAGATACCACCAAATTTGGGTGGTGATCAGTGCTATTGAGTGTTAAAGCAGCTAGGAACTGCATAAGAATCGACACCGATAAGAAGAAAAGGAAGAGCAAGGGTCTATACAAGGAAGATTAGGATAGGAACAAGGTATCACCAAATCTTGCGGGCGTAATATGTTGCTCCCCGCTGCAGACCATCAGCGCTGCTCGATATCGGCAAGAAAGAGCAAGGGTCTACACAAGGAAAATTGGGATGGGAATAAGGCATCACCAAATTTTACAAGCGCAATGTGTTGCTCCCCGCTGTAGATGACCAGCAATGCTCAACACCGACAAGGGAGCGACTATGCCAGATTAGGGCTAGTCACGTTGCCAAGCAGGTGGAACGCCACCATTTTTATTGCTTGTAGATCGTTGCGCGGAATGCTCAAATTCTTTTCGATTTTTTCGATTTTTTCGACTTTTCGATTCTAGATCCCCCGACAGGCCATCCATCAACATCCACTTATTCCTTTGACATACAGATACATTTCGTCGCTCAATATGGCCCATCTGATACATCGGAGCGTGTTTTCACACGGCATTTTATACATCGTCGTTGCTACATCGCTGTCGCCCGGATTTGGACCCGTAGAGAAGGGAAGCTTGGCAAGAGCTTGGAATCTTGGGGCATTGTATGGGGGCTTGCAGATGTGATGGATGCGGGCAGAGGACGTTCTGATTGGTTGATATGTAGGATGGATGGATGGATGGGTAGATAGCTGTCGTATTGAGGGGATAGGGGGGCTATGAGGGGATTATGAGGCAACGAGGACGTTGCCATTTGGAAGGGGAGGTAGTGTCACGGTTCTGGCAGCTCCATGGCGCTAGGCCCGATCCGGCTAGCGGCCATCTGCCGAGCGCACATAGCTCGCAGCTCCCACATAGCTAGATCCTCATAGCTATTAATCCGATCATACTAGAGCTCTACTACTATCGAGTGTACCTACCCCAGTCCCTAACAATATCTATAAATCTAGGCTTATAACTTATTAAAAGTAGAGATCTAAATATATTGATTTTATTAGTTAAAAAAGAAGAAGTAGAATTATAAGAGTTATAGGTTAATATCCGAATTACTAAGACCTCGCTGAATTAACTCTGTTAACTTAGCTTAGTCTTAACATTAAATTTCGATAATTACTATAATTTTATTAAATCTATAAAAAACTCCTTTAGATATAAAAGAAAGATAGAAAAAGTACTAAACTTAATTAATTTCTAATTTAATATCTTTAAAGCTATACTTATATATAAACTTTAGAAAATATTTTATAATATTAATATTTATATTAAAAGTTAAGATATATACTTTTTTTATATTTATTACGATTCTAATAGCTTTATAGCGTTAGACTCGATCCAACTAGCGGCTATCTACTAAGCGTATATAGCTCGTAGCTTCTATATAACTAGATTCTTCATAGCTATCAATCCGATCATACTACGATCTAGTTATCGATCCGGTCTAGTGCCCAGTCCCTAATATATATTAGAGACTGGAGTAAGTATACTCGATAGTAATAAAGCCCTAGTATAATCGGATTAATAACTATGAAAAATCTAGCTATATAGAAGCTGCGAGCTATATACGCTCAGTAGATAGCCGCTAGCCGGATCGGGCCTAGCGCTATAGAGCTACTAGAATTATAATAATATTTAATCTTATTAATTAAGCTTATAATCTATTATAATACTAAGTACTTAATAATAATAAATAATAGTTATAAATAAATAAATCGAGATAAAAAAGATATAAATTACTTAAGGCAATATATAATTATTATATATATAAAATATAATAACTAGTAATACTAACGCGTTCCGAAGAAGCTAAAATTTTAATAAATAAACTTTTAAATTATATTATTAAAAAACTCTTTAATATTACTTCCTAGTTTAAATACTAATATATATAATATAAATAAATAGAAAATTTTTATTTATAAAATACTTAAAGTAAGTTATTTTATTATTTAGATTTATAAATTAATTATTATTATAATTAGAATTATTATTACTAGATATTTATATAATTTCTAGTTTAAATAAATATAAAAAACTTTATAAAAACTTTATAAATCTTATTAAATATTATTATAAGGGCGTACGCTTATTTTATTATTAAAAATTATAAGAATATTAATCTAAGATATAGTAAAAGCTTTATTTAATACTAGATTAAATCTTTATAAGATATAGAATATATAATTCTAGTTATCTAATAATAATTATAAAAAATAACTTTATTATTAATTACTAATAATATAATAATTTATTATCTATAAAGTACTAAAATCTTATTTAAATAAAGTTAGTACATTATTATATTATACTAATAAACTATTAATATAGAGTTATAAATAATTTTAATATACTATATATATACAGCTTATTATTATTTCTACTATTAATAATAAATACTATATATATATTTATTATATAAGGGTAGAATTATCTTATATATTAATTAAAAATATACTTATTATAATATTACTTTATACTTTAAATAAGTATTATTCTATTCTTAATAATTAATATTAAAATATATATTTTTTACTCTTAATATTAATTTATATATATATTCTAAACTCTTTATATACTTAGCTTAATATAACTCTTATAAATATAAACAAGTAAAATATTTTTTATTTTATTAATAATATATTATATTATCTTAACTTCTTTACTTAAATTAAATTATTATCTTCAATTTTATTTTTTAAGGCTTTTTAATAATATCGTATTTTTTATTATCTTAAGAAAATATTTATATAAAGCGCTAACTACTTAAGTACTATAATAAAGTAAATACTTAGATAGATAAAATAATATATTAGTAGTAATTAATCCTACGCTTTTAATTCTATAAATAATAAAGAATCTAAAATACTTACTAACGTATAGTAAAGAATATTTATAATAAAAAAGTATATTTAATAATAAATATTATTATAATAAAGATAAGGATAGATTTTAAAGTAAATTTAACTTAATAATAAATATAAGAGCTATACTAAGCGAGCTTAATTAAAATATTCCTAAATTAATAAATATTATATATACTACGTATATCTAGTTAACGCGATGAAACTAGTATAGATAATAACTAATTTATTATTATAATTATAAAATATATAATATAATCTTAAGATTAATATAAATATTTAAGTAATAAAAGTTAATAGTATTAGATTAATAAAAAGTAATATTAAATAAGATTATAAAAATAACTTTTATAAATATATAAGTAAGTAGTTATAAAAAAAGTAGAGAGTAAATATTATATATTTATTTAGCTAAGATTTTATTTACTAAATAAATTATTATAAAGTAAATAATATAGAAATCCTTTTATTATTCTATATCTTAATATAATAGTAAATTATTATTAAGTATTATATAAGTAAATACTAAATAAATATTAAATAATAATAAAAGTAATTAAAATTAAAATAATATTATTTAATAATTATAATACTTAGAATTATATTTTTTTTAACTTATAATAATATCTAGCCTATATTTAAAAATATTATTTATTTATTTATAATATTTCTACGCGCTTATCTATAATAGTTTATATCTACTTATAATATTAAGAATATAATAAAGTTTTCTAAGATAATATTATTAAGCCTAATTTTTCTTTTCTCTCTTAAAAACGATTTTTAGATTTTAAAGTTAAATAAACTATTAAATATTAACTACTAATTATTTACTCTATAAGCTAAAATATATTAAGTAGTATAAATAAACACCGTTTATTTAAAGATATAATTATAAGGTTTAGTAAGTATTATTTAAAAATAAATATAATAATAACTTTAAGTAATTATAGTTTATAAGTAATAATAGAAAATATAATTTAAAAAAATAACTACTTATAAGTAATTAAAGACTTAGATATTAATATTAATTACTTATAAATAGTCTATAAAATAGAGTTTAGAACTATTTATTTATATAATAATATAAACTAGAGTAGATTTATTATTTATATAAGTAAAGTTTAATTAATAAATAAAATAAGCTTTCCTAGGGCCTCTAAAGATAATATATCTTAAAAGAAGTAATTATTATTATTATTAAGAATAGAAATTATATTTTTTAGTTTAGTATTATATTATTAAGAGCTTAAAATTATATAAATAAGAATTTCTTAATTATATTTATTATAACCTTTTAAATTAATTATTTTATTATATTAAGTAAATAAATATTATTAAGAATTTAAAAACTTAATTAGTACTTATAAATCTACTTTCTAATCTAAATATAATCTTATATATATAATAAGTATAACGAAGATAAATATTATAAGAATTAATAAATAATAAATAAAGATTAATTATAAAGAAAATATATATTTTATATAAAAATATTATTATAAATTCTAATCTATATTATAAATATTAATAATTTTATTTATAAAGTTAAAAATATATATAAATATACTTAATACGTATAAGTAATTAAAGACTTTATTAAAAAGCTTCTAATTATTATATTATCTAAATAATCTTAATATATCTTATTATAAATATTCCTTAACTTTAGTTTATATCTAAAAATTAATATAATTATAAGAAAATATTTTAGAGAAAAATAGTTAATAGTTATATTATTAATAAATTTATTTTTCTAATTAATAATATTTTACTTAATTTTATTACTTAACTCTATTCACTCCTAATTTAAAGGTTAAATATTAGAATTGTTATAAATTAAGGTTTATTTCTAGTAGTTCTAGATTCTATAGAATCTAGCGCCCGTACTATCGTAACGTATATATTTAATAGCTAGATATTCTAGATAACTTTCCTCCTTATACTACTTAGTAATCTATAATACTTTAAACTTTATTTTATTCCGAATTAGTCTAGTTCCTTATATATTACTAGTATTTAATATATAAAGATCTTATAAAGATCTTACTAAGTTATTAAAGTAAATAGTATAAATATTTTTTTTAATCGGCTAGTTCTATAAGAACTAGATATTTACTAATTATTAACTACTTAATTTAATTAATTATTAATTCTTTCTTATTCTTAATTCTAATTTATATATTAATTCTATCTTACTATTAATCTTATCTACCTTAGAACTCTTCTTAATATAGTAATTCTATTAAATTCTTTAATACTAATATCTTTTCTATCTATCTTATTAAGTTCTTACTAATATTATCTTATTTAAAATATTAAAATATATAGAATATTTTATCTTGTTTACTAAATAACCGCATGCTTTACTTATATCTAAATAAATAATAAGAACTAGATTTAAATATATACTTATAAGTAAGTATTTAAATAATATAATCTATAAGATATATAGTAATTTAATATATAATTAAAAGTTAAATTATAATCTTAAAATTTAGCTTTATATTTACTACTATCGCTACTTAAAATTATAGCTAGTATTAATAATAATAGATTGAAAAAAGTTATCTACGTTAAATATTAAATTCTTTAATTTATTATTAGTATACGATTTTCTTAATTTATATTTATTTTAGAATATTAACGTTTTCTATAATCGTATTAAATAACTTAAAATCTTTTTTAAAATAAATATATTAAACGTCTTATCAAGCTATTTATAAGACGACGCTTTGAAATAATTTAATTAATTAAAATATTAAGATTTAGTAGTATACTTAGGAGTTATAAGAACTAGATTCGTATAAGTACTTCTAAAAACTTTCTTAAAAACTTTATAAATATCTTTAGAAGGACCCTTAAAAGAATCCTTGAAAGAATCTTTATAAATAGCTTCGTAGTTTATAAATTATTATTATTATAAGCTTTATAATATCTTATTTTCCTTAATAACACGTTTTATCTAGTATATATAGGAAAATATCTATAATAAACTATTCTATAAATACTACGAAATAATATTTTCATTAAAAAACTAGTTATATCGATATTTACGCGAAGAATATTAAAAGTAAATATATAAATTCTTATTTATCTTCTTATTATAATTCTTATCTAGACTCTTATCTAGATTCTTATCTCTATACTTATTTATATACTTATCTATATATTTATTTATATACTTATTATTATTATTATTAATACTCCGAATTCTATTAATATTATTTATATATTAAGTAATTTTATTCTTATTATTATTATATCTTACTATTATAAACTTATTAATAAGATATATAAAATCTTTATATTTAAAGATTAATAATTTATTTCGTATATTTAGAAAATCTTTCGCTACTAAATTCTTTATTATTATTATTATAGATAATCCTTTTACTAGATTTTTTATCTTTAAAAAAAATATAGAATCTATATAGAAATAAAATCTAGAGATAATTATAAACTATTATTAAAATATATAAACGTATTATTTTCCTCTTTATTATAAATAATTATTAATATTACTTAATATTAATAAATAGTAAGTTATATCGCGTTTAGTTTAGTCTAGCTACTAAGCGCTATCTTTCTTATTACTTACTTTTCGCTACACGAAATTATTTTAAATTTCTTAATTTTTTCAACTTTTAATTCTAAATCCTATAGTTAGTAATTTATTAATATTAACTTACTACTATAGTATCCTACTACCTATCGACGCTTAATATAGACGATCCGAAGTACCGGAGCTTATATATACAAGTGATTCCCCTACCGTTGCCTCTACATCGCTACCGCTCACTTCTAGATATATAGAGAAGAAAACCTTAGCATCCTGCTCTAGAGCTAACAACACGGCATCGTACGATAGAATACGGGTAATAAGCGTTTTGATTAATCGTTATGTATATAGTATAACTATTACTCTATCTAGATATCTATTATATTAGATAGAATCTACGGCAACGAGGATATTACTATATTTAAGAGAGAAGTAGTATTATAGATTAAGGTTTATTCCTAGTAGCTCTAGATTCTATAAAGCCTAGCGTTTATATTACCGCAGCGTATATATCTAGTAACTAGGTATCCTAGATAGCTTTCCTCCTTATACTAGTAATTTATAATACTTTAGACTTTATTTTATTCCGGATCAGTCTAGTCCCTTATAAGAATTTTAGATACTAGAAATTATAATCTAAGATTTTATAATATTAAATATATTAAAGAAATTAATTTAAATTAAGTTTTATAAAGAAACTAGACTATTAATAATATTTATAAAGAATCTAGATTAAATATTAATAAAGTTTTTAAATTTATTATTTTTTTCTTTATTTAAGTATTTCTTTAATTTAATTTTTTTTATTACGTTATAAATAAGGATAGTAGTAACTTTACTAGTTTTTTAACTAATACTCTTATAATCTAATATTATTAATTTAGAATTCTTAGCTTTAATACTTTAATAAATTTCTTAGTTAATAGCTTATATATTTTTCTTAAGCTTTTTATTATTAAATTTCTTTTTTAATATATTATCTTTAAACTTATCTAAAAAAGTATTTTAATACTTAATATTATTAAGTCCTATTATATTCTTATTTTATTATTATTATTATTATTAGCTAGAAAATAACTTTTACTTAGTAAAATAAAGATATTCTAAGAATTAAAATACCTTAACTTTTATATAAGAATATATAGAGAATACTTATATTTTTAGTAATTAAGTTTTAATCTAAAGAGATTACTTAACTACTTTATACTCTTAATAAGTTTTATATTTATAATATAATTAGCTTACTAGGTATAGCTTCTTTAATAATAGTCTTAATAAAGTTTATTTATAATTTCTTTAAGTATTCTATTTATAAATTATAGCGTGAAGATAGTATAGTAAATAATAAATTTAAAAGTAAAAAAAGATTTAAGTAAATTATTATATAAATAAATATATAATTTTATATATAATATATCTTAAAATTTCTAAGATATCTTTAACTTTATAATAATTCTTTATTAATAAGAATATATAATTTATATAATACTAAAGTACTCTAAAATATTATAAAAAAGTCTTAAATAGTAGTATATAAATACCTTAAAATTATTATTATTAATAGTAATAAACTAGTCCTTTTATTAATTTACTTATCTTAAATTTATATTCTTCTTTATTTTTTTTAAACCTATAACTACCTAAGTTATTATAATATTTAAGACGAATTAGAAAAATATTCTTTAAATCTATATAGAAAAATTATATTTAGATTATATAATATATCTTAAATTATTATATAAGATATAGAATATTTAATATATTTAAATTTAATTAATTATAATATCTAAAGAATATTAGAGATAAATTAGTTATTATTATAATATAAAAAATAAAGCTTTATAATACTATATATAATAAAGTAATTTAATTTATTTATTAAATTACTAATTAGTTAATAATTATATAGAGACCTTTATAATAATATATATAATACAGTAAATTAATTAGTTTATTAAATTACTAGCTAGTTAATAATTAATATAAAAAACTCTATAATAATATATATAATAAAGTAAATTAATTGATTTATTAAATTATTAATTAGTTAATAATTAACGTGAGAACTTTATAATAATATTTATAATAAAGTAATTATTATATAAGTATTTAAATATTAAGATAATTAAATCCTTATAGATAATATTATATTTAATAACTATGAATAATTTTACTAAAAGTATTTATAATTTAATATTTATTATCTTAGGTTAAGTCTTTCTACTTATTCTAAAATTTTAAATCTTCTCTATATTTTTTCAACATCGCTGATATTCTTTCATACGTTAGGAAATTCAAAACACCTTTTTTTTTGACCCTAAGGGCCCCGGGCTAGCCCTGGGAGCCCCGGGCCAAATAGCTAGATTGTTAACCCTAGAAAGCCTAGAGCCGGTACTATAGGTTCCTAAAGCTAGCCTATATTAACTATAACTTTATAAAATATATACGTTCTACGCATTACGCGTATTATATATCTTAGTTTTCTCTATTATCTAGTATAATTTAATTATAATCTAGTATAAATATATTATATCTATTTTACCCTATAGAGCTTCGTATTATAAATATATTTTATTTAATTTATATCTTAATCAAAAATCTACTCCATATTATTTTAAGTATTTTTATTAAGATATACTCTTAAATAACCTTATATACGGATTATAAATTTAGCCTAGTAATATAATAAAATCTAGATATAATAATAAAAATATTAATATATTAATAATTAATATTATATATAAGTGTTATCCTCTCTTTATTATAACTATCACGCTGTTATAATACTACTAAATATAAAATAGAAACTTAATATAGCTATAGCTAGCTATTATAAACTACTCTTTATTATTACCCTTCTTAAATAAATACTATATTTTTATATTATTCTAAAGACTAAAATAGCTAGCGAATTCATTAAATAAATAACTATACTTTAATTTATAATACTTTCCTTTCTAAACTATTAAATATTTATTACTCCTATTATTATTACTCTTAAATAAGGTTATATTATCTAATATATTATACAGTTTATTAAATATTAGCTAGAATTTAAAGTTTAAAATAAATAGATAAATATATATTATCTTTATTTATCTTAGTACCCGCTATCTAATTATTATCAAAACTTAAATCCTCTATATTTAAATATAAACGGCGTGGACTATTTACTACTAGAAAAGATATACTAAATATAGGAAGATTAAACGCTATTAAGTTCTTAATTTCAGATCTATATAATATAGCTATGATATTAATAGCGTCCTAGAAATTAACATTATTACTCGAAGATATTAATATTAAATAGATATTTTAGAAGACAGGATATTTTTATAGATATTATAATAATATAAACCCTTTCTTATTATTAGTCTTATTATCTAAGTTTACTAGATCATCTATATAGTAGTTAAATTTATTTTTAATAGAGGTAATATATTTTACAGTACTTATTTCTCTACCTTTAGAATTTATTATAGTTTTTTTTTAAATCTTATTAATAATCTAGTCTCTTCTTAGCTTGCTTTACTAGTACTATATATTAAATAAATATTTATAAGTCTCTATTAAATAACGCCTGTTAAATAGAATATTATATAAAGATATATAATAAGCTAGTTATAAGGCGAATATACCTTTTATTATTAAGTTTTTAAAAAATATTATTTTCTTTAAACTTATCTCCTATTTATATATTATATATTAAATTATTATGATAACCAAGTAGATTATCTTTAGGCAGAAGGGTTTAAAGAATACTTAAGTAATAAATATATAGTTAAGGCCCCCTTTAGTATTTTTATAGAATACTTAACTAATATATTTTAGAATAATAATAACTAAGAAGCGCTTCTCATCCTATAATAATATAATTAGAATAGATAGTAATAAATAGGATATAAATATAAAATAATTTTTATCTTATTTAGATAAGTAAATCTATTATTAGTAATTAATTTTATAATAAAAATAGATAGTTAATACCCATTTATAAATCTATAGTAAGTAGGTATAATAACGCGGATCTTATTTATAGTATAACTCCAAAAGTTATTAATACTATTATATAATTACTAAATTATTAGTATAAGGATTAATTAAAGCTTTTATTATCTTCTAGAATTATTATACTTTTTAAGCCTTATATAATTTAGGAATTTCATCTACTTTTAAAGACCTACGACGATATTTATATACTAATTAGTGGTAAATATAAATTTATATCTTATTTATTAATATATTTAAATCTATTATATTTTATTTAGGTTATAAGGAGGAGAAACTTCCGCTATTACTAGATATAATAAAAGCTTAAAAATATAATATTACTTTCTTTATTATAACTTAGTAGATTATATTAGATACTTTATATTAGCGATACTTAATCCTAGTTTATAGAACATCATTAGCTTTAAATAATATACTTATATTATTATTTTTATTATTTATATACTTTTCATTATTAGCTGTGCTTATAATTTTATGGGAAAGTCTTTATCCTTTATTAATATTATTATTATTAATTTAATATTAGTGCTGATAACTCTATTTAGTAAAAAACTCTATATATAGTCTTTTCACCTATATAATTAAAGAGAAGAGGACTTCTCTATTTATATATACTATCTTATTTTTTGATTTAGCTATAGTTATTACGGCTTTTAATAATATTATATATTTACTTAATCCTTATAATAAGTAAGATATTTTTTAGTATTACTTTAATAAGCTTCTATCCTTTAGTACTAGAGATAAAATAAATTTTAAATTTTATTCTATTAATTTCCTAGAGCTCTTCTTACTTAAGTTTATTAAGTAATAAATCTCGCTAACGCTTTTTAATAATAATATATAGGGACTTATTCTTAAAAACGTCTACTAATTTATTTTATAATAAGTAGGAAGTCTTTTAAGGTATTAACTATTAATCTTAATATATAGATAGGGTTAAAGGTTTATTTATATATATCTAGCTTTATATTTTATTATAATTACCCTTGATCGCTCCTCTATACCTTTAATTTTTAATAACACGGCGACGTCTATCTTTATTCGCTATTAAAATAAATTAATAATATAGGTTATTTAATTCTATATATTAAATTAAATAATCAAGATATAGTAGATAGAGATAAGAATATTTATTAAACTGTATAAAAGAATGGCTATATATTCATATAGAATCTTAATAAATTTTAAGAAATACGATTTTAAGTAGAATTTAAAGACTAGTAATTAGTCTAAATCTATTAAATTTTATTAAAACTTATAAGGATTATATATATTAATTTTATGTTATTTATACCCTTAAATATTAAACTTTACTAGAACTTATTTAATTTTGCTTAATTTTATTAAATTATAACTATTATCCCTATACTTAATAATTTTCTAAATGTTAGCTATATTATTAAATATCTTAATTAATTAAAATTATAATTAAACTAAAGTCTTATATAGTATAGTTACTAGATATAAATATTTATTTCTTAAATATATCGCGTTACCTAATTAAATTTATTAGATTATATAAGATTCTATAATCTACCTAAATTATTTGATATCTTAATATATTAATAAGAGTAAGAGTACTTACTTATAAACTTTATATTTACTTAAAAATCCTTTCTATCTTTAAGTATTATAGTATTAATCTATATAGCTATAGTTAGCTTTAATTATTATTTATAATAATAAGCTTAAAACTAATTTATCTATTAATTCTTATAATATAATCTCTTCTAGTCTTTCTTTCCTTTAAAGAAGAATTCTCATCTAAATCAATAATAGATAGTATAATATTAATAATATCTTAAATAACTTTTTTTTCTTCTTTATTATCTTATACTATATTTATCTAATAGGCTTATACTTAAAGGTTAAATTAACCTATTAATAAACTTACTCTAACTTTATAGCGGCCAGCACTTAGAATAAAATATTAAAAATATTATTAATAATAACGCCGAATCTTCCCTCTACCTTAAAGCTCTATATATAACTAGTAATACAAGAGTTTTTCTTAATATAAAGGTATCTTATTAAAAGGGGGCTTAGAATACTACTATTTATATTAAAAATTTAGAATAGTAGCTATTTTTAGTATATTAATAATATTCCCGTTAACAAATAAAGATTATAACTATATAAATCAATCCTAATTATACCCATTCTAAAGTAACTACAATAAAGATAATAAACGATAAGTTTATAAACAAAGGCGTGAATATAAATATTAATAATAAGAGTAATAAAGTGCCTGATAATATACTATATTAAATTTTAAAAGATAATAACTAGTAAATATTAGCTTTTTCTATATAGTTTTTTTAGAATTGGACTTTTAGAATACTATTTCTATTAATAATAATAGATCTAAACTGGAAATTAAAGATTATAAAAATATTAGTAGTTAAGATTCTAGTTATCTCTTAATTTATAGTTAATAAATATTATCCTTATACTCTACTAATATTTACTAGGTGTTTTAATAATATAATCTTTACTTATTTACTTTTCCGTATAGTATTTTATATTATAATTACTACCTTTCACTTCTATACTTAATTTAGAATCTATTAGTTAATAAATACATTATTATTAACTAGGTAATTTATAAAATAATTAGTATTACAGCCACTATAATTATTAGATAATACTATATTATTATTAAGTATTCTAATAATAGTAAAGTCGCCGTCCCTATTTATATTTATATTTTAATATTAAAAAGAGTAGTATTATAGTAGCTATTAATCTATATTAATAAATAATTTATTAAAAGTTAGTACTTCTATAATTTATTATACCTAATTACTAGAACCTATAATTAAATAGGTAGAAGATAATATACCTAACTATAATATTTATATATAAAAAGTTAAACGCTATATACTACTAATATATATTTCTATTATAGTACTTCTCTAAATACGTTTATTCCCTATTTCTATTATTCGCTAACCTCTTAATTTATAAAAAATTAACTCCTTAATAATAATAAAAACAATATCTTTAATAAATATCTTTATAAAACGCTTAAAGCTAATATTATCTATAAAAATATTAATTAAGAGCTTATTCACCTTAGTTATATTTAAGAATAAAAATATAATCGCTTTTTTATCTTCTTCTCTTTTAAAATATATTGATCGGCTTTTAAACACAGACTTTTATATATATTTTTACTCCTTCTCTTTCTATCTTTTATTATTATAGTTATAATTCTATATAATTCTAAAAAAACACATATCCTTAAAGGCCTTTAAAAGATTATTAAATATTTCTAGAAATTAACTTATAACTCTAACAAATATAGATTGGAATTTCATCTTTATAAAGTTATTATCTAAAATATATCTAAATATATTAAATATTATCATCTCTTACTCTATTATTATTAATATAATCTTATATTTCTTCTTCTCAATACCAAGGCCGGCCAGTATTATAAAAATAATAAGAGGGGTATTACTATTAATAATCTTTATCTAGACTTCATATTATAATATAAATATTATAGATTCCTACCCTTTAAAATATCTAGTCTATAATATTAGAAGTAGGCCTTAGAAAATTAGAATACTTAAAAAAAAGATTAATATATATTAAATTAAGAAATATTATAAACAGGTAATACTTTTAACTAAAAATAATATTAATAAAATAACGCGCTAAAGGGAATATAATTATAATAATAAAATAGACTAAAAAATATATATAAATTAATAGATAAAAGAGTTCACTTTTAATTTAAATAACTAAAAGAGTTTAAATCTAAGATAAAATACCCTTAATAATATTTTTAATTACCTTCTAATAATATAATATTATCTACTACAGCCTTCATTATTAATTACTATTAAACTAGCGGTACTTCCTAAAAATTATTAAAAAGCGTAGAAATAAAATACTTAAATTAAGCTATTATTAAATATCTCTTAACTATAAAGAGAGATATTACCCTATATAAAGTATTTATTATTATCTAATATAATCTAGCACTTCCTAATATAATCTTATATAATCTATTATTATCTAATACTCTTTATTATTACTCTACACAACTTATTATTATTTTATATATAAGGAATTATTTAATAATAATTATGGTAATAATTACGCAAGCATTATAAATATAAACTATAATAATAGTTTAAAAATACTTAATATTTTAAATATATTAAGAATGTATTAGCTTTAAGATATTATTATAAGCGTCTAGTAAGAACATTATATTTTAAAAATTAAATATATACTCTTAAACTCTTAATAATATATATTACTACCTACTATAAAGTATAGATTAATATATTATTATTAATATATCTAGTTAAGATAATAGTCTATTATTATCTAGTAGAGTTTAGTATTACAAGGTTATAAAACTTTATATACTCTAAAAAACTTGTATTTTATTCAGGCCTAAGATATATTTATATATAAAACTTTATAATTATTATTACTATCAGGACCTACACGCGCCTTATATTAAATATAATCTACTTATTTTATATATTCTAGCCTAAGTTTATAACTATTGAAGACGACTATATAAGCTTAATACCGCTAAAAAAAATAAAAGATATAATAATAATAAGGAATTTAATTATAATACCTATCTAAAAGTTAGTCTATATTCCCAATAGTATATTATTATAATATTAATATAATAATTAAAGGAAAGATATATTCTTTTAAAAATTTTATTAAATTTTTATTAAACGAATTTTTATTACATTATAAGATTTTTTTAAAGTAATTAATAGTGATAGCCTTTAATAAAAATTCTAATAAATAAAATTTAAAAATTAATTACTATATCTTATAGGGGATTTTATTCTTAATTAAATAATTTATTTAAAGTTTTATATAAACTTGTAATTATTTCTAATATAGGAATTACTTATTAGTATATAAACGTCTATCTTTCTTATACTTAACTTATATAAAAGTCGAGCTTTTAAACATTAAACTAAAAAAAACTATATTAACTAGAGTTAAGATATTAGAAGTTATTTTTAATAAAATTAAGCTTCTTAATATAAAATTTAATAAAGCTATATTAGCTAAAAATTAAAAAGAACTATTAAATTAAAATATTATATTTAGAGAAGAGCTATTATTAAACTTTTATTACTTATTTAGTACTTAATTCTTAATTATACTTAGGCGCTTACACTTTACTTATAATAAGAATATTATTATAAAAACAAAACCTTATTTAAATACTTATTACTTAAAAATCTTCTTTTTTTTTATTAACGCGGTACGCTTACGGTTATATTATAATAATAAATTTATAATAAATAGTAAATTATTATTAAACTTTTATTATTTAATAAATTTAAGATCCTTAGTAATAAAGTTATATTTATACTTTATAACTTTCTAGGCCATCTTAGTATCTATAGTTATAATTATATTAACTTTAAATAAAAACTTTATAATAAAATCAGGCCAGTAGCTTAAGAGCTATAAAATATAAAATTAAATTAATAAGGAGTATAATAAAAGCTTTAAATATAAGTCGTAATAATAATACTTTCTAGATAGCGAGGTATAGATTAGTAATTAATAATTATATTAAATAACAATTTTTTTTTTTATAGCTTTAGACTTATCTTAACTTTATTTTTTTTTTATAAAAGACGTTAGTTACTTACTACTAAATTAGTAAGTTTTTTATTATATATATATTTTAGTTAGTTATTATCTAACCAGTCCTAAATCTTTAATACCTTAAAAATCTTTTTAAGCTCTTCTAGTAATTAACTTTATAAGGTACCCAACTATCTCTACTTATTCTTTTATATAGGTAAATATACAAGGCGAAATTTACTAAGAGTGGCGAGGATATAAATTCAATAACTAATAATAATAAAAGAATAGCGAGAAAATTAAGAAATTAAAAGAAATTAACTTAGCCAATACCCTTAGATTTATTTTATAGTCTAAGGATAAACTATTATATACTAGCGCTACCTCAATACTATTAATAAGATATATTTATTAAATAAACACTTTATAAGCGGTATTCCTTAACGCCTAAGCTTAATAAAAATATATAATAAATATCACCTAGAACAAGCTAAAATTTAGCTAAATATAAATTATAAGTTTATATAATATATCTTCCTATCACTTCTATATTAAGATAGTATAAAGTTCTTAAAAAACTTCTTTATTATTTAAACAATAGAAATTAATCCTATAATTAAATATAAAATTAAAAATTCTCTTTAATATCCATATTTTTTATCATCCTATTATTTATACTTATATTATATAATCTTATTTACCTTCTAATACTCCTAAAATAGTAGCTACCACCCTTTATTTATATAATCATCTAAAGTATTAATTTAATACTTAATAGTAAACTTAATATAAATATTTCTTTTTTTATTCTTATCTCTATTTAACCTCCTTTTATTTATTAATATCCTCTAAATAATTAAGGGCGCGTCTATATTCCTCTAAAAAAACTAGTATTATATTAGCTAATAAATACTTAATTAATTTAATAATAAAACTATTAAATTATTATAAGGTTAATATTCTTCTTAATATTATCTTTTCTAATATACTAATTAATATATTTATTATTTCCTATAATATTAATAAGTCTAAATAGTAGTATTATAAAATTATTATTTATATAAGCTTTAAGACAACTATTAATATATAAGTACTATATAAGTTTTAATATTTTTAAAAATCTTTATAATAATTTTTAGTTTATATTAAAGAAATAAACCAATTTATTCTAAATCCTAGAAAATATTATAATGGTATACTTATAAATTAATTTATTAGAATTGATTATTATAGTAAAATAATTAATTTATAAGTAGATAACCTATTTATATTATAATTAAATTATAAAGGTAGTCTTAGCGTTTAGTTTTATAATAAAGAAGTTTATCTCTTTATTTATTAATTTCTAAACCTTTACCTTAGCCTTTTAAATAATATTAGTTATTTTTAGGTTTCTTTTATTTTATTTTATTATTATTACTCTTCTTTCACTTAGCCTTAATTATAATAATATACTTATAAATTAATTTATTAAGATCGATTATTATAGTAAAGTAATTAGTTTATAAGTAAATAACTATTCTATTTATACTATAACTAAATTATAAAGAAAGTATAAAGTCTGCTAGTAAAAAGGTGTTAAGTAATAATCCTAAAAAAATTATTTTAAGATATTCTACTAACGTATTAAAATAATAATAAAAATAAGAGGATTAATAATAAAGAACTATAATTTTTATTAAAATTTATTATTAATTTATTATAACCCTTCCTTAAGTATCTATAAGGATTAGATAATTTAAGAGATAAACTAACCTTTTTAATTATACTTTTAAGTATAATATATTTACCTAAGTTTATAACTTAGTATAATAATATATTTATAATAATATAATATAAAAGTATATATATAAGATAAAAGAGGATAAGGTAAATTATAATAATATAAATAAAGAAAAAAGTTTATAAATAAGCCGCAGAGTAAATATAGAATTACTTAAAAAATAAGCTTTAATAACTTCTAGCACTAAAACACTATAATTATAATTAAATAACTATTAATCTATTATTATCTAGTATATTCTAATATTATAAGATTATATCAAGATAAATAAGGGAGTTAATAGACTATATTCTTTATCTAATTTTATTATATTTCTTTAAGATATAATATAGCCGAAATAACTTATAAGATATTTTATATATAGTAATAAGTTTATATATATTATTATATACACCTTTATTAAAGGCGGGTTTAAGTTATAAAAACTAGATAATATATTTTACCCTTTATAATATTTCCTCTATATTATTAACGCCAACTATGTTATAAAAGTATTAATAGATAGAGCGCGTGAATAGAAGGGTTATTAATATAATTTAGGTACTAACATTCTAAAAAATAATAAAGAAGAGGAGGGTATAGCGGTGGATATTATCTAAAAAGAGAAATCTTATATTATAATCTTTTTTCTTATAATTAGTATCTCTTAATAAGGAAGAATTAAAGAAGGCGGATAAAGCTTATTTATAATTTTTAAAAAAAATATTAAAAGCAGCGATAGCTATAATCTTATATTAGAAAATACTTTAAATATATTATTATACTCTTGATATTCTTACCTTATTTAATCTACTTTTAATATAGGCCTTAGGTTGTTAAATAGCGAGCTACTATACTATATAAAATAAATATAAAGATAATATAATTATAGTAGGCGTTTTTAAAAGGCTAAAGTATAATAAGAAAAAAGAGAAATTAAAGAGTTAATTAAATAGTAAATATAACCCCGCGCTCTTAATTAAGTTTTTACTAAATAAAATTAAGCTATTTATCTATATTATCTTTATTATTTTATAAAGAATATATATCTTCTACGCTAATATAGTAGTTAGCGCAGCCTATTACTTAAAATTCTTTTTTTTTTATTTATTTTAGGTCTACTGCGTAGCTTTCTCATCCTTACGCTTTATCCTTTACTTTAATTTATAATAAGACTTATAATAGTTTTTTAACATTGCTTTAATAAGGATATCAAGATATTATAAGAATTAAGCCTAGATAAAGTTAATTTAACTATATCTATAAATATAGAATTTTACTTAAGTTCTTTTTTACTCCTTCTAATCTAAATTATATATTATAATTTAACGCGCTCGCGTTAAAGTATATCCTATACTAAGAATACTTATTAAGCTAATTAAAATATCTATAATATTTAGTAAATCCGCTTAGAAAGTATTAATAATATCTTATCATTACTATTACTTTAATTTAGTATAGATAAAAATAATAGTTTTTATAGGAAACTTTAGTTATAGTATTTATTTAAAAGTTAATTTATATCCTTAATAGCAAACTATAATAATATTAATAAAATAATAAAAAGAGGAAAAATATACCCTCTTAAAAATTATATATACCACTAAATTTATCGAGATAATAACTAGCTTTTTAGGGATATTAATATTTATATAGGTTTATCTATTATTTAAGTATATTTTTACTTTTATATTATTAAGGTTACTAATTAAATTCTTAATAAAGTTTAGCTTTAGGTAGGATTTTATAAGTATAAAAATATTAATTAAAAAAAAGTTATTATTATCTATTAAATAGCCTTATTTTATATAATTACTTTATATAAAGTCTAGATCCTTAATATATTCTAAGAGGATAATTAACTCTAAAATAATCACTACCACCCTTTATTTATATAACTATCAGAAGTATTAGTTTAATACTTAATAGTAAGCTTAGCCTAAATATTTTTTCTCCTATTTTTACTTTTATTTAGCCTCCTTTTACTTATTATTATTTATTAGGCGGTTTAGAGTATATCTATAATCCTCTAAAAAATCTAGTATTATATTAAATAATAAATATTTAGTTAACTTAATAATAGAATTATTAAACTATTATAATACTAATATCCTTCTTAATATTATCATTTCTAATATTTTAGTTAATATATTTATTATTTACTTTATTTCTTTTTAAAGCTATAGAGTTGTCTCAATATTATTTTCTTTTTATAAAAGATATTTATAGCTTACTATTAACATCTTAAGTCTTTTATTATATATATATTTAAGTTGGTTATTATTTAGCTAGTCTATAATTATTAATATCTTAAAGATTTCTTTAAGTTTTACTAGTAATTAACTTTATAGTATTTCTAATATAAATAGGCTTTTATACTCCTTATTAGTCCTAGTGTTTTTAAAGAATTAATTTATAACTTCTATAATAATATTCTTAATCTTATAATATTTATCTATAATCTATACTACTAAGTATAATTAATTATAAGTCTTAATTATTTTTCTTAGCCTATATAGGTTATTAAATTTAGTAATATTAAGAACTAGCTCTTTTTATATTATTATTTCCTAGAAAAGACTTTTTATTTAGGTCTAGCTAGGAAATATATAAATAATAATAAATTATAAAGCTTAAAGGTCTTAATTCTAGTAAAACTTCACTTCCTTAAAATTAAATATATATTATAAGGTAGTTATATTATATACTATATAAAGCCAAAGGTTTAACTATGTATAAAAGATATCAACAAACTTTTTAAATTCGCTAATCTAGTTTAGGATAAGGCGCGGGGGTATATATATAAGAGTGATCTCTAGCGATAGTTTAAACATTAAGGTGAAGTACTTATCTATATATAGACACGTTAATAGCTATTTATATTAACTTAAGTAAATAGTTTTTATATTCTATAGCTTCTTACTTATTCCTACTAGTAAATACTTATCTATTTACTTTATATATATATTTTTAATATCAGCCTATATTAAGACGAGTTATTAATTTATAACTATCTAGCCGTATATTATTATAGTCTGGGTATAGATATTAGTTTAATATAATTTTATATATAATCTAGTATAACTTAATAGTAGAATAACTAACCTTTTTAAAACTTATCTTATTTATAAGTAAGTATCTAGTTAGAAGCCTATAATATATTATTATAATAATATAAACCGCAAACGTTTAAATAATCTACAGCGGTTTTTTAAGTCTAAGTAGAGTTACCTTATCCTTATTAGAGATCTTTATTATAGGGTACTTAAATATTATATATATTACTTTAATATTTTTATAACTAAATTATTTATAGGCGGAGCTATTATGTATCTTATTAAATTTAAAATAGTTAGTATATTTAAAGCCTTACTTTTAATTACTTTTAGAGTACTATACATCGCTGTTATATTTATAAGATATAATTCTATATCATCTTCTATACTATCCTCATCTAAATTTTCTAATTAAGGTAAAGGCGAGCGTATTTATAGAGGGCTCTCCAAGTTCTTTAGGATATTATAATCCTATATATTGAACAAGTTCTATTATTTTTTAATAGTTATAATAATATCGGTATTAAAGGGCTAAGAATAAGGAGGTAAGATTATATCTATAAAATCTAAATATTAATAAATAGTGTGATTTAAGAGAGTAATAGTAAGGAATACTAAATACTATTTATACCTCCTTTATTTATTCCTTTTACCTATTACTTATACTCTTAATCTTAATTATTATTCCTTTTTAAGGGCTTAATTAACACTACCGCTAGACCTAATAATGCTAAATAAATTATTAATTTTTATTCGCTAAACCTTAGAAGAAGGTATAATATACTATCCCATATTTTCCTTATCTTAAACCTTAAAGCTAACTAAAAGTTGTGTTTATATTACGCTATTAATAAGCTTTAAAATAAGAATTCTAATAAAATCTCTTTTTAGGTAAGCGTGTTTAGAAAGTATCTATATATTTTATTAGTCTTATCTTTAAGTAGTCTTTTAATAATAATAATATCATAATATTTTTAATAATCGGCTTTAATAAATCCTATATTATCGCTATTTAAGATATCTTTAGTATAGATTTTATAATATTTAAAATTAAATAGCTTTAATAGGGTATCCTATTAATATATTAATATTATAATAAGTGAATTTGGATTAAGGCTAAGAGTAATAAGTTTCTATCTATATTTATCATTATCATCCGTGCTTTCTTATAGTGAGATTGATAATCACTTTTATTTAATAAATAATATTATATTCTAACTACCTTTTAAGGACGTCGATTTATATTATTATCTAAACTAGCAATCCCATTCCTTTATATAAACCTTATTACGCCGTTTAATATAAATTATATATTTAATAGTATACTTAAGTTATACTATGGGTACTTTAGAAACGTTACTAATTTTATAAAGAGTATTTTTAATCAATATAATAATAATACCTATATAAGGGTCGATATATTTTTTATTATTAAAAGAATCTCTACCTATTAACTTTTAAAATTTTATTTAATTTCTTATCATGCTCTATAGCTTAGTTATTTATAATTCACTTAAATTAAAGCCTGTTTGTAAGAATAAAGTAGTTAGTTAATTATCGCTTATATCTAAATAATTAAAAGAGGATTTTATAACAACCTTCTCACCTTTTTTTAGTATAATTACTAGTATATAGTAATAAATATAATAATTATTATTATAAGGTGTTTAAATAAAATATGGGATGATATGAGAGATAGAATAATATAAAATAAGAGAAATAGAAAGATATAGATAAGTAAAAATTATTTAAAAGTAAGAGGAAAAGTGAATATAGTATTATTACTTAAATAATAACTAGTAAAATCTAACAGCTCCTAGTAGCAAGATAATATAACTATTAAAATACTATAATTAAATAAATATTAGCTCGTTGTTATCTAGTAAACTCTAGTATTATAAGGGCATACAAGAATATATAAAGATATATAGATTTAAGAGGCTATATTTTACCTAGTATTTATATTATATTAATATCCTTTATTACCACTAGGCTTAGTTAGGTATATTCTTTAAATTAAATTAACTATTATTTAAAAGAGCTTTACAGGAAAGGGAGTTATTAATAAATTTAAATATATAGTAATAACGATAAAGTTATAGTATACCTAGATATTATTACTAAGAATATATATTTTATAGCCAACAAGCTATACTAAACCTATATTTTATAAAGATAAATATATTAAATATTATAAAAAACACTTACCACCTACTTAATAACTAAAAATAAAGATTTACTTCTAAATATCTACTATTAATATTATCTACTATTAATATAAATACATCTAAGCTAGATAATATATTCTACCTTCTATAATATCCTCATCATATCACTAATATAGTACAAGTCTTAGTATAGGGAGACCAAATCCTTAAATATAATATTACCGCCCTTATTCTTATTATAATAGTAATTTATAACTATATTAATTTACCTAGACTCTTAGACCCTGTCTAGCTTTTAATACTATAAGAGAGTAAATAAAGTGTAAAGGAAAAAATTATTATAACAACCTAAAGGCCAAAATCTCAAGTAAGGATAAAGAAAAGGAGGATAGAATAAAAAAAATATTTTAATATCTTATTAATAGACCTCTTTTTATCGTGTTTAATATAATCTACTATAATTATATTCTTTATTAATTAATAGAGTTCTCTATTTAATATTACCTACCAATTAATATTCTTTATAAAGTAAGGATTAAGTGGGGAGAAAGCCTTTTATTTATTATCTTTAAAAATAATATTAAGAGAATCTATAGCTATAATTCTAAATTATAAAATACTTATAGCTTACTATTAAGATATATAATAAAATTATTACTACTCTTTACTAGTAAACACCAGTATATAAGGGGTCATTATAAAAAGTATAGACTATAAGGTAGCTTAAGCTTATTAAAATACTAAAAGCTATATATAAGATCTAGTATTATCTAGCGGAATCCTTTATATTAATATTTACTAAATATTAATAAGCCGCGACGCTTATTTTAATTCTATATATAATTAGTACTTGGTACTATCTTCTATTTATATAATACACCTATATTATAGTTGCGTGAGTGTATAAGGCTTATAAATATATAAATAAAATTAATAAAGTATTTTCTCGCTATTAAAATATATATAAAGTTAAACTCTATAGGACTCCGCGAACTATTATCTGGGTAAAATAAACTTAGAAGTAAGAGGAGTTTATTTCTAATATAAAAATTATCCTAATATTAGAGGATCTAATCTATACAGTTAAAAGTTATCTAGGATTAGTGATTAAAAAGTCTGGACTTAATATCCTATCAACTATAATCGTAGAATACGAGAATAGGGATAAAGAATCTATATTATCTCTAAATTTATAAACAAAACACGAAATATAAAACGCAAGTAATAGGAGCTTTATATATAGATTAAGAATTCTATCCATCTATAAAACTATTAAGACTAAGATGTTTATTAAACTTATGAAGAGATGCGTAGGAGAAGTAATAATAAAAATAATAAAAGGACTATTTTATAAAGCTAATTATAGCCCACCTAATAATTAAGGGCTAGATATTAAAAATATATAATAATAAAAGTAGTTTCTATTTAAAAACGCCGCTAACTATATTATAGCTAAGTAGTTATCTTAAAATCAAGTTATTAAACGCGCTATTAATAACTTTTATACTAACTTTCTTCTTAGGCCATTTTCGTAATAGACTAGCTTTTAAAATAATAAAGAGTTCTAAACTTTAATCAAATATATTAAAGGGGGAGTTTATAATAATAATTAATATATTTTAAAATTTACTAGACTATCAGAAGTTTAAGGTATTAAAAATATTTATTATAAGATATACTATTAAAATATAGTCGAGACTATTTAATTTCTTATTAATTATAAGTTATTTATAGAGGCTTTTATATATATTTTAATTTAAAATTATAATATAAATAACCTCTAGAACCTATCAATCACACAATATAATAAAAGAATTTATAGTAAGATGTATACTATAGATTAATAATAAAAACATAAAAAAAGCTTATTAATAATATAATAATAATCCCTTTAATACTTGCTTTAGATAAGACAATACTTATTAAGCTTTTAGATAATTAGTTTATATAGCTAGTCTATTTAATAATTAGCAATCTTAATATAAAGACTAGAAAATAATATATAAAACCAAGTATAATCTTACTTAGCCTTATTTTAATCCCCTAAGAATTAGGGCCAGCAGCAAGGTTAGAGAATTATTATATAGTGATGGAAATAATATTAAAATATAAGCCCTCTATCTATAAACGTATATTTATATTCTAACTTGATAAATTTCTAGCTTTAAAATCACTATATAAAATAGAAGTCTTAATATTATGCGTAGATAAAATCATTCGCTAATACTATCCAATAATCTTAGTAATTATAGTAGATTATAAGGAATAGATAGTTATTACTAGGGTTAAGAGTTTATAATATTACTATATTTATAAGGTATATTTAAATAAGAGGGAGATTCTCTATTTAGTTTAACTTTAAAAGTTTAGAACCCACAAATAGACTTAATAACAAATTCGAAGGTAGTTAATATTAGAGAGGTATAAAAAGTATCTAAAAAAATATTTAGATAGAGTAAATCTATTAGCGAATTAAATCTAGTTATATTATTATTTTAATATCTATACTACCCTAATATTAGATAATCTCTATATACTTTATAAGGGGGTAGTTAAATACTTAAATTAATAGAATTATAACAAAATCAATACCTATATTAAACTAAAGAAGTTAAAAAAGGCGGGTATTAAAACATTACTTCAATTAAATAGTATAATACAGCTAGATTAGCAATTCTATATTATTCCTCTATTCTAAAATTTAAAACGCTAGAAGCACTATAGTCTAGTCTCCTAGTAAATAGGTACTAAATATAAAAGCTTATATAAATAACTAGTTCCTATCTTAGCTCCTATACTTTTTAAGGTGTTAATAGGCGTAATATATTACACTTAAATAATTATAAACTTTATAATACTCCGTCGGGAAATCCAAAACAGCTTTTTTTTTGGCCCCGGGGGCCCCGGGCTAGCCCTGGGAGCCCCGGGCCAAATAGCCAGACAGCCGGCCCTGGGGAGCCCGGGGCCGGTACTATAGGTTCCCGGGGCGCCCGGGGCTAGCCCGGGGCCAAAAAAAAACCCCCCTGTCGCGACCCCCCAGATAGGACGCGACTACGCTAAAATAGCGCCGGGTCGACCCGCTTCAGGGGCACCGCGCGATCCTCCAGGGCCCGGGCGCAATCCACAGGGCACCCTATCCACCCCTATCCACCCCCATCTAGCACCATCTAGCATGTCGCTGCCGGTGCTCCCCCGCATAGAAATCGGCCGAATCGCGCGATTCTGAGCATCAAAATTTGGTGGTGTTGGGGGTGCCCCCGGGGGGCCCCTACCGAGCATGCTTGTCGATCCCGAACATCAAAATTTTAGGCCTAGAATAGGTCGGAGTCACGTGACTTATAGGGCTGTTCTAGGGACTATTCCAGGGGCCAGCCCTTAGAGCATATCGCGTAATTGTAGCCCTGGGCATAATAGGGCTGGCCCTGGGAGCCCGGGGCTAGCCCGGGGCCAAGTCCGGGCCAAAATGGAAGGCCCGGGGCCCCCGGGGCTCCCGGGGCCAACGCCCTTCTCCCGGGGCCAGCGGGGCCGGTTTTGGATTTCCCGACGTCGCGCGCTATATATTATATATAGAAAAAACTCTAAGATATATAGAGTATACCCTTTTTAGGATTAATAAAATAAAAGGGGCGCTTTAAGAGTATCGTTTAATAAAAGCCTTTAATTTCCTAAAATAACACGCGATATCCTATTATATATATTTTATTTATAAATACGGAGCCGTCATCGGCTTTAATACTATAATTTCTAAGATAGAGTATATTAAGTAGGTTAAAAACTTCTATGCTTGTATTAATAAAAAGGACTTTAAAATTTAAATACTCCACTATAATATTTATGATTTAAAGATAAGGGTCTTAAAAGATCTTTATTTATATAAGAACAGCTATATAATATTAATAGTAAATTATAACGTGAAATCTTAAGTTAATCGCGTTATATAGGCTATAAACTATAATTTAAAAGGTATAAATTAGCCAAAAACCTAAGTAGAAAAGTAAGAGATTATAAGGAATAGAAAGAAGATGAATTATTAGTACTATACTTTTACTTTAATATAAGAGGTTAAGCTTTCTAATCTTCTTAATACCTTAGCTATCTTTATTTAAGAAAGATAAAAATAGGGGATAAGTAAGGAGCTTAATTCTATAAGGAGAGAACTAAACTTATTATAGATAGCTAATTACCTTGTTTAAATACATCCCTTAATTATAATATAGAAAAAGATTGGAAAGAACTTAAGGGACCTTAATAAGTTAATTAAAGAGAAACTTTACTATTATCTAGATTGATAATATTAGGGCTAGGGATAGAGGAATAATTATATATAGGTCTAGGAATATACTATAGGAAATAAGAACCGCCAAAATAAATTATACTCTTAAAATAGATAATTGGTTAGGTAATTACTAGTAATATTAACTATTATTAATAAAGGGTATTATAATAATTGTAGGATACACCCTAAATATACCAGCTTAATAATCGCCACAAAAAGATACTAGAATATAGGGAAATTCCATAATATTCATAATATAATTAAGATAGAAGAGTGATTACAATCTATAATACGCATATTTTATATACTTATAGATAAACGATTTTATAAGTTTATTAATATTATTTATAGTACTTATCTAATTCTAGGGCGTTATAATAGTAAGGATATATTTTATATTAATAATTATATTAACTTTAACTAGTTCAATATATTATATAATCTAGAGTTTAAAAAAAAAGGTATTTATACTGCTCTTAAGATAGTAAATATATATTTCTAAATAAGATAATATATTCTAATAGCTAGGATTTACTAGATTAGTATATTAATAATAGAGTAATATTATATAGTAATTAATAGTAAGTTAGTTATAAAGTGGAAATATATTAAGGTAGGGTATTTATACTTATAATATATAACTCTTAGGTAGCTAGATAAATAAATCCTAATATATACTAGTAGTAATCTAGTAAAGTTATAAAAAGATATAAAATCGCGTGACTTATAAGGGCTGTTCTATAGGCTAGCCCCTAGATTAATATATATAATTAGAGTCTAGGGCTTCTCTAAAGCTAAATTAGAATCGCTAGAGCTAAGTTAAGGTTGCTAGAATTAAATTAAAGCCACTAGGACTAAGTTAGAGCCGAAAGAACTAAATTGAAACTAACGAGGCTAGCCTAGAGCTCCCCAAGCTCCCCAGGCCAATACCCTTATCCCAGGACCGGCGGGGCCGGTTTTGGATTTCCCGACGTAGTCTTCTTTATTTTCTTTAATACTCATATATTACGCCTAAATTTTATAGCTAGTCAATATTTTTATTTCTTATTATATCTCACGCTAATATTTATTATCATAGGCTATACTAGGATAGTAAGTAATTAGTAGCGAGTATAGAAATAAGATATTATAATAATAAAATACTTAATTTTTAAATAACTTAAAAAATAAGATATATATATATTAAATAATAGATAATAAAATATAGATTAAAATAAATTATATTTAATAAGGAAGAATTTCTTATATTTTTAAACTAAAATATTATATATAAGTAGCCGGTAATTCTTAAAGTTATTATAAAGTAAAGTAGAAATATAAGTTATATCCCTAAAATATATAAGGCTTAATCTATTTCTTAAGATATTATCTTTATTAGTAACGTTCTTAAAAACTTTATTAATAATATTATATTATATAATCTATCTATAAATATCTTAATAATTAAGATAGTTTAGATAATTAAAATTATATTATATTTAATTAATAGTTTTATCTACTTTATTTACTCTATTTATTTTTTTAAATCTTTTAATCTATTTTTATTTTATTTTTAGAATACTATTCCTAATTTAGTATAGCTTTTTAAGTATAAAAAAATTAGATTTTATTTATTATATAATTATTTCTTTAGAAAAAATATACTTTAATCTTATTATATTAAACCCGATTTAGAAAAATATATTTAAAGATAAAGCTATTAAAATCTTTAAGCTAATTAGTATAGTTAACTATAAATTATAAATTATTTGAATTAAGACAGTCTTAATCATTAAGAATATTAACGCTTTTCTTACTTATATAAATTATATTAAATCTAGTAAAAATAATATTAAGGCGTTAGACTATATCTAACTACCTTATGGGAAGTAGACGATCCTAGGATTATCTGTTAATAGGATGTTCAGTCGAGCGGTACGTCGACAGCAAAAGAAGAAATACACGCGCTTAGCAGATAGCTAAGCCCCTGTTAACACGCTGTTCAGATTCAACACGCTATTAAGATCAACAGCTGTTGACTATTAGATGTTGAATAGCTATTAAATAGTATATTAACAGGGGCTTAGCTATCTGCTAAGCGCGTGTATTCTTCTTTTACTATCAACGTACCGCTCAACTAAACATCCTGTTAACAGATAATTAATAGAGCTTCCTAGGATTACCTACTTCCTCTAAGGTAGCTTATATAGATAGTCTACTTATATATATTTCAACTATTAATAATCTAATTAATATATAGAAATATTTAGAGCGCTTATATATACCTTATAGCTTTTTTCTAGAATTTATTTTTTTAGGGTTATCTTAAATAATTTAGAAAAGATTAAGAATTATTTTATAACTATAAAACGCGTTTTAATTAATCTAAAAGTAAAAAATCTAGAATTTTTAGATAAATTTATTATTACCTAAACCTTATATAATCTTAATTTATAATATAAAAACTTTATTATCTTAATTATTTAATTCTATAGAGCTGAAAAAGCGGATATTAATATAAATAATTTATTTACTAATCTTATTAATAAATCCTATTGCTTAGATAGTATAGAGGAAAGCGTACTAGTTATAATTAGTAAAACTCCTAGGGCTAAATATAGCGACTGCGGTAGAACTAGCTATAAAGAGGAAATCTACTATAAGCTCTACTCTAAATAACGCCCTAGCGCTAATTCTATTACAGACGTCCTTTTCACAGCGCATAGCAACGTTTTATATAGCGTTTTGCTTATTAATCTATATAGTATACTTATTACAACGCATAGCGACTTTTTACATAGTGTTTTATTTATTATATTACTTACTAATAGTTATATACTTATTACAGCGTATAATAACTTTTCATATAGCGTTTTATCTATTATATTACTTATTAATCCGTATAACGTTTTATTTATAATAGCGTATAATAAATCTATAAATAGATTAGCTTTATCAACTAAACGTTTATCTAGTAATTAAATCCTAGATATTAATATAATATTATATATTTACTATAATATTTTAATAAAATAATCTTTATCTTAATAATAATTATATAGAGTAATATAATAACTCTACTAGCGCATGATAATAATTTTATTATAATTACTTTACTAAATTTAACTAGTATAGTTTTAGACTTGGTTTTTTATATACTTAAATTAAAGCTTAATATTTCTAGCGTATTACGTTTATTAGAATATAAAGCTAGGATCGTATTTATATAAAATAATATTAGAATTCTATTAAAATTAAGTACTAAGCTATAAATAATTACTAATATAAAGAGATTATTCTATTTATCTTTTTAATATAGCTAAACTACTATTCTTAGTAAGTAATTTATAAAGGTATTATTAGAAGGATAATAACTAAGTAAGATTTAATTAATAAAGCGAAGTAAATAAAGGTATAGAAATATATTAGTAAGCTATACCTATATTACTTAGGCTATTTAAAAGATAAGGAAAACTATTAATTATATAGAAGTATTGTTAAAAGTAGAGGTCTGAACATGTTGATTCCATTGGTTGAAGAAGAAGAAGCAGAGCTGCAAGAGCTGCAGGTCGACATCCGGACTGCCAAGACCTCGCTGAGTCAGCTCCGCTGACTCAGCTCGGCCTTGGCGCCGGATTTCGACACTCCCACTCGATCTGCAAGCTCTACAAGCTCTAGCTATGCTACGTACAAGACATGCCCTTCTTCTTCCGCTCATACAAAGCTCCAACAGACACCTTTGCTCATACAAAGCTAACATGTCGACAGACGATCGCTCAACAGCCGAATCCTACGGTCGCATGTCCGCAAAACCGTCACAAGTCGTCGAAAAACCGCGACAAAGCACCTCACAGCCATCCAAACAGCTAGATCCTGCCTTGCATACCCCCCAAAACGTCGACAAGCACTCCCCTATGCCACATTGTCGAAATTGGCATTCCAAACGCTGTTTCCAAACAAAAATTCGACACATAACCCGTGTATGCCATTTCCTATCCAACAGACGGTCGGGCAATACATGAGGCAGATGCGTTGAAAAACTTGATATTGCGGCTCTGCGGGAGCTCCCGGAGGCTCTACGGGCCGTTCCAGGCGCTAGACCTACTCCGGAACTACTCCCACAGAGGCCTTGCTCCCACAGGTTATGCCTTGTCTGCAGCTGGGGCCACGTATTCGAGACCCAGGGCGTTTCGGAAGTCGACGAATTTGTCCTTTGGTAGGGGTTTGGTCAGCCCATCTGCCACCTGGCACTCGGTTGGGGTGTATCGTAGATCCACTGTGCCTTCAGCGACTTTTTCGCGTACAAAGTGGTGGCGTATGTCGATATGCTTGCTGCGAGCATGGAACTCCGGGTTCTTTGCGAGGGCGATAGCGCCTTGGTTGTCGCCAAAGATGATAACGGCCTTTGCCGCCGATTCCTTGTCGGTGGGTTTGAGCTCCCGTAGAAGATTCCGAAGCCAGATGGCTTCCTTAGCCGCTTGTGTCTGTCCAATGTATTCGGCTTCGCATGTAGATAGGGCGACGATTGGTTGTCGCTTGGATTGCCAGCTAATAGGTCCACTGCCGATGTGAAAGATGAAGCCAGAGGTTGACCGGCGCGTATCGCGGTCTCCTGCCCAATCAGAATCAGTGTAGCCCGTTAGCGACTCAAGACTGCCCTGGAATGTTAGTTGGTAATCCAGCGTAGTCCGCAGATACCTGATAATTCGTTTGACAGCGCCCCAATGAGCTTGAGTAGGATTTGATGCATAGCGGCTGACCGCTGAGACAGGGAATGCGATGTCGGGCCGTGTACCTAGCATGGCATACATGAGGGATCCGACAGCTTGTTGATACAGCTGCTTATCAAGAGCGTTGGCTTGGTAGTCGTCTGAGGCCTTTTCCAAATGAGAGCCAGTTTCCATCGGGGTAGCAGTAGGTTTACACTCCCACTGCTTGAAATCCCGGACAACTTTTTCGATGTATGCCCTTTGACCCAAGCGAAGGATCCGTTGCTGACGGTTCCGAGTGATTGACATGCCTAGCCAATAGCAACATGGCCCAAGGTCGGTCATATGAAAATGTGAATTGAGGGCATCTTTGACCCTTTGAATATCCTGTTTGTTAGGACCCGTGATTAGCAAATCGTCTACATACAGGGCCACTATCGTGCCTGATGAGGCATCGATAAACACGCTC